>OY720344.1:104905821-105505821 GCA_963082975.1 Labia minor
ATGTTGTCATTCAGCAGCGCAAAGCAGGGCTTCGAACCGTTATTTTTTTCGTTTCGGTTTTCGTTCCGGTTCAATAAAAAAAAAAAATATCAGTTCGGTTCCGGTTTCGTTCCGGCAAAAATAACGGTTTTTTTCGGTTTTCGGTTTTCGGTTCAGCTCCGATTAATTAATTGTTAAAGACCTTTTATTTGTATTAGAAATTTAGGTCGGGGTATGCCGAGTCTGCCATAAATATATAAAAATATTTCTTGCTACCACCCTAAATCATACTACATGAATTGATACAATATAATATAAATAATAATAATTAATTAAAGGTATAATAATTAGAAGTATATAATATAAGATGTTAATATAATTTATTAAACGAAACAAATAAGTATGAATATTTTTTTTACATCCTTCCACTTTTAAACACTCAACAAACGAAACAAATTCGTATATTTAATGTTAAAGTATACAGGATTCTTGGATATATTTACTTATAATTATAACTAGAATTATAAAAGATGAAAAGTTATACCTCTAATTATTAAAATATCTTCCAATATATTTTTATTTAAACTATTTCTATTGTCTCGTAAAATAAACTTTAACCAGAGAAAGCTCTTTCAACACTAAATTGTGTTGCAGTATCTCCTAAAACCACCATTGCAATTTTGTTAAAATGAGGATATGTATTTTTATTTTCCTCCCAAAATTCTAAAATAAGTTTTTTACTGTCTAATCTTCGTACTTGGTCAAAGGTATTCAATATTTGTTTAAATTTATTTAATAATTTTCTTTATATTTATGAATCATTTTCTTTATATCAATACATAACCCTGTAACAAATGGAATAAATAATTTAAAAAATTAATACTATCATTAAATCAAAATATCAGTATTAAACAAACGATGAAAACATTAAATTCTGTATTGCGACTACGAGACGCTGCCAACACAACCGAAGGGAGAGTATGACTAGGACACTAATTTTTGAAATAAAGTTTTTAGCGACACCATGCAGTGCGAGGCATAACTAATTGAAAAAAATTCGGGCTTGGGTGTTGCCAAAACACCTCTTCTGGCAACTCTGGATTGAACACGTACTGAACCGAAATAAACCGATATTATTTTTTTCGGTTCAGCTCCGGTTTTCGTTCCGACAAAAATACCGGTTTTTTTCGGTTTTCGGTTTTCGGTTCAGTTCCGGTTCGAAGCCCTGGCGCAAAGAATACTATTGTATATTTACAATATTTCAATTAATCATATTGACCTTTTTAACTTATTTAACACACTAAAAACATTAACATTGTGACTACATTTTCTCTTTTAATTTTTAAGATTATATGTACATTCATCAGTGCAAAGAATACAATTACAAACAACGTTTACATATCAAATTTTAAAATAATAATTTCTGCCGTTATTGATTAGATATTATTAAAATTTATAGCCTATGAACAAATAGAGATATTATGATGTAATATCATCGAAATCGGTTCAGCCAATTTTGAGTCTATAGCGTGAGAATTTCCGGACAGACAGACTTGAAAAATTCTAAAGTCACTTTTGGATTCTAGAGATCACATGAAACGCGAAGATATATAATTTTTAAATTGCCAAGATATTTAATTTTTAAAAACCTTTTTTTATAAATATATATATATAAATTTTTATTGACTAAAAGCACACAAGTTTTGTTAAAACAAAAAACATTTGAATATGCAATTACTAACATTTTAATAATTATTCTCTACTATTCTTATCCAAAAGAGAAATGAATAATTGGCACTTCTTGTTTTTGATAATATAAGAACCATTAAATAGAGAGGGGTGAATAGAATATATGAAGGGTCTTTATATCACTTCCCATTTTATGACCCTTCTATTTAATGAATAGAAGAAGCAAGATTGATTATACTTGGTACAATTTAAATGAACTATTATGTTTAGATTTTAGATAGATGCATTCATTTTCGTTTCTCTTCTCTCTCTCTCTCTGACATAATTTCTTTCTTTCTTTCTCAAGATATATAGGTAAACAAAATTTCTCTCCTCATTCTCATCTTTCCTCCTCCCCCTTCTCCTCAAAGTATTTATTGGGGAAAACATTAACTTTATTTCAAATTATTAAAAACAAAAATGTTAAAAATAAGGAATATTTATTAATATTAAATAAGATGGGATTCTTTAAATATATAT
Source organism: Labia minor (assembly GCA_963082975.1). Classification (NCBI taxonomy): domain Eukaryota; kingdom Metazoa; phylum Arthropoda; class Insecta; order Dermaptera; family Spongiphoridae; genus Labia; species Labia minor. Next base: position 104,908,009 of record OY720344.1, read on the forward strand.
ATATAAGGTGACCAAACGTCCCGGTTTTCCGGGATAGTCCCGTTTTTAGGTGCTCTGTCCCGGCGTCTCGAAAATTGTCTTCGGGGCAGTCTATTGTCCCGATTTTTAAATATTTAGGACATTTCGTACTTTTTTCAAATTTTTCTCAATTTGGTTCTAAAAAAAGGTAAAACGTTTTCTGGACTAGGCTTTTAAACATTTCTAACTTTTTTTTCTAAATTTTTTTTCAATTTGATTCTAAAAAAAAGGTAAACCGTTTGTTCCGGTTTGATATTTTCGAAATATGGTCACACTATATATATATTTACTATTATATATAATATAAATATCTATTAAATTTCCTAAGATTACTTTACTTGATGAAAATAAAATGCTAGAAAAAAAGAAATTGTCTTAACATATATATATAGTATATATATAAACACAAAAATTAGAATAGAATGTCATTTATCTTCTGACCCTTGACACTTGAATTGTGTAATTTACATTTGCAAGACAAATACTTTTCGAATTTGATTTATAAAGAAGATACAATACAACTTGGTTACTTGCTTATTAGCTCGTGGTCCATTCTCCTCCGGTAGAGGATGTTAACCCTAAATGCAAAATAACCCTCCATTGCTGCCCGGGGGAGGTTGGAGCAGCAGGGCGCAGGCGCCCCGACGGTCGCTAGGATATTGTGCGGCGGGGTGACGATTCACCCCTTCGTTATTACTGGTGCGTTTCCCGCCAGTTGGTGCTCACAACTTGTTCTGTCAACGATTATCCGTTTCGCACATCCTTATTTTTCAGTCCAATAAAATGTCTTTATTTTCTTCTTGTTGATTACATATTCAATTCTATCCAGGTTTTTTTTCTTTTATTTTACATTGAAATGTAAAATTTTCTTGTGCTCAAGTGTTTTGTTCAATATTATTGTGCTCTGGATCCATTCAATTCATGGATTAATCATAAATTTGCAATAGGTAAGTTGAAATATGAAAGATTATACTAGTATATTCATATGAAAAGAAAGAAATATCATACTATCTAATGTGTCACATCATAAATATAATAGTAATAATAATAATAATAATAATAATAATAATACAAATGTAAATAAATTGAATAAATTATCTCTTCCTTTTTATTTATATTTATTTAATCTTTATTTAACAACAGTAACATAATATTTATTTATATTATATATAATATATGTTTAAGTATTATTCCCCTGTGTTTAATATTCTATTTAAATAGTGTATTTGATATAATTATTATATAATATAAAAACAATTAATTTAAATATATTCTTTAATTAAAAGAATAATATAATTCTTTTACTTATATATATATTTATACTTGTTGTATATATACCTCTCTCTTTCATGAATTAAAATTACAATTTTTTTTTAATAATATTCGCTCTATAAGAGATATTTTAATAGAAATTTAATATTAATTTATTATTATTTTTGTTATTTTTTTTTTTTACAAATAAGAATCTTGATTTAGTTTAAACCTTTGAATGCGCTAATAATAAATAAATTAATAAATTATTAGAATAAAAAAATAAAAAAAATTTTGATTGTGAAAAACTTGCGTCAGCATTTTTGGACAAAACATTCCCATTTCTTTTATTCTATTTTTATTGAATTTCATTTCAAAAAGAAAGAAAAAAAAAATAAAATGAATTAAATTAATTCTTTAGTGTGTCAATTAATTAATTTATTATATTGTCTTATGTGTTTATTGTTCATATTTTAAAAAACAGCAATTTGTCTATTTTGCTAAATAGGCAGCTCTTGATATCATCCATCAACCATAAACTATAAATCCATAAATTCATTTAGGTAACAAACAATCGAAATTTATATATATAGAAAATATAAAGAAATAATTTTCACTTAAAACAAAAAAAAAAAAAAAAAATAATTAAAATATCTTTTTTTAAAATTTATTATTCTTTATATTTATTTACAAATTAAAATTAATTTAAACCATTGAAAATAAAAATATTAACGCTAATGATATAATTATTTTAACAACAATAATAATAATAATAATTCAAATAATTAATTCAAAAAATGATAATTGTGATAATGTGAAATTATTTTAGAATGCGGAAATTTTTTTTCAAATTTTATTAAAAAATAAAAAAAAAGCAGAAAAAAATATTTTTTTTTAATATTAATACCTATATACTATTTATACCAATAAATACGTATATAATTTACATATTAATTACTTTTATACACTTATTAAATATATTTAAAAGAATATTTTTAAAATTTACTTCTGTTTTCAAAATTCTATTTAGTTAGTTCTGTTTAGTTACGTCTGTGTCTGGTTATTATTTGGTAATTTGCATTGTAAATTTTTTTTTATGACAAGAAAGTAGAACAAACGTAAGCAATTATAGATTATTAGCAGACTACGATGATATTCGAGGTGAACAATTATTTATCTTGACCGTTTACAAATGGGGCGATTAATTGCTGTTCTTATTGCATTTTCTTCCATTGGATAAAAGCCAAATTAAATTATTCTAAAAAAAACACCCATCTTTCTCACACATTTGCAAATTAAACTAAATAACAAGGAAATACGTTTTAATATCATATATAAAATAAATGTATAAAATTATCACCATGAAATTTAATTCTTCTATCAAAAATATATAATTTACTTAAAATAATTAATGTAGAGAGAGAGAATAAATTAAGAAAACTTGGAAACTTTTTAATTAATAGTGATATCAAATTTTAAAGTATAAATAATTAATAATTAAGTAAATGTAAATGATGAATAATTAATTAATTAATAAATCCTTTAAAATTTCTATATGCATCTTTATATAATTATTTATTTATTTTAAACATGAACTATTTCAAAATTAAATTATACGTTTTATTCTCATGAAGATCTTTCATCCAAGAAACAAGGGTTTTATTCCATTTGATATCTTTTGAAATGGCAGTGACAAAAAGAATTATTCTATTATCTACAAAGGAAAAAAAAAGGAGATGAAACTTTCCAAATCAAATAATTATTTTCTCCCTCTCAAACAAACCAAACTCACACATCATTATACTTCAGTTCAATTCAATCAATAACTTTTAATATTTTAAAGTTATTGCGTTTTTTTTTTAAATTGCCGGTTGCCTATACTTTAGGCGTATTCATAAAAATTAATATATAACTTTTTTTTTATCTATAAATAAAAAAATAATAACATATTTACAAGTAATAAATATTCATAATAATTCTAAGAATGATTTATTCTTTATACTGACAAAATTCTTGATAATATTTTGTAAAATTGGACAAAGATAAAGATTCGCTTGAAAAAAGAAACTATTTAGACAGTTTTTTTTAAGTAAGAATGAAATCAATTTATTCAAATAAAGTAGCATGTTAAGTTAATGTAGAGTTTCTTTTTTTTATATTACATTGGATACATTTAAGAGAAAAAAAGAGATTATTTTTTTGTTAAGTTTTATAATTCTTTTTATCTCTCGCTCTTCAAGTGTATATACAACAAAACTGACAGGCAATTCAATTTGTTTTTTCTCCTTTCGCTATCATTTATTTTATTGTTTTGTACTTCTACCCTCGTCATGACTAAAATATACGTATTTTCAAAAGTTATAGGTTATTTGAAATTTATATAATTTATTTAGATATTTAGATATTTAGATTTTCTTTTTTTTTTACATTGCCAAATATATAGAATACATCTTGCCTATATACCATATTATATTATATCGTATATTTTAAAATCATCTCAATTTAATAACACAACTACAAATATTCATAATATATTCGTTTACGTTTCCGTGAAAGCTTTTATTATTATGTGAAATAACTAATTAGAAATATACAATATATATAGGCATATAATGTTATAACCTAAAGGAATATATATATATATATTTATATTATTAAGTCAAGATCATTTGTTTATAATATAATATTGTGCTTTTAAATCAAAGAGGAAGTGGATATAGTACATTAGTTAAAGAAATTAATAATATAAATTATTTTTTAAAATATCTCATATATACCTCCTTTTTATGTCTCTTATCTATAAAATAAATTTAAATATATATAATTAAGTCACTAATTACAATATAAAAAAAATATAACGAAAAACAAATAAAAACTTGAAACTTTCATGTAATTTAATCTCTTTATTTAAAGACCACATTGTTAGTATAAATTATTTATTAAATTAAAATATCTGTAGAATAAGCAGAATAGGCAGCCGAAACGTTGTACAGTTATTTTAATTTAATAAATAATTTATTAAATAATTGTATATTTATCTTTAAACAAAAATTCCCTTAATAATTATCAAAATAACCACAAAAGCTTTAATAAATAATTTAATCTCATAAATAAATTATAAATTTAAAAAAAAACTGATGTTCTTATAGAATTATTAATTTTGAACAATTTTCCCTCTTTCTCTGTCTATTTCTCTCAACTCTATATATGTCGTAGGCAAATGACAATTTTAGGAAAATAGCATTATCCTAGGCAAAACGATTTGGCTAAATCTTTGTTGGGCAAATAGTTTTAACTATTTACATTAGTCAATTACGAAATTATTCAAATTTATTTTTTGTTCTTTTTTGTATATTTATCTAACTCCAGCTTCTCCTAAATTAAGTTCATTTTTGAGTTCTAAATTAATGTAAATATCAAAATAAAAATCCGTTTGATATTTAAAGATTTTTTGAAAATAAATAATATTTCTCCCCACTTTTTATCCATTTGCTTCATTTATTAAGAACGGAATACAAAGAAGGCACACGATTACACTGATTGGGTGTCTTGTTGATCTGTCATCGGTCCAACATTTTCTGAGCTATTTTCCTAGTCAAATTGAAATGAAATAATAGTTAAAGCTATTTGGCAAGGCAAATGCTATTTTCCTAAAATTGTCATTTGCCTACGACATATATACATCTTCTTATTTTACAAATCTAATTTAATTTTTTAAAAATATATGTGCCTGATAAATGGGAATGAATAGAAATTGTCTCCTTTTTTTATGTATTTTAATTGGATACATCTTTTTTTTTTTTCTTTACTTGAATCTTACCATTTGAAGCGGAAAGGGTGATACTAGTATTAATTTATTTGATTTACTTGAGACTAACAAAAGATCTCTAATTAATTTTCCGCTATTCTGTGGCATGCGATTCCTTTTCTTATTCCTTTCCCTTCTTTCTTCCCCCTCCCTTCCTTATTACCTCTACACACATTTAAAAGGATGAATTTTGCTCTGTTCCTGGGCTAAAACACGTGCTCTTATCTAACAAGAGATGATTGTCCCTCGGGCTTAACCGAAGAGGAAAAAGAAACATTTCCAACCATCAGTCGCAAAGACTTTATTTATTATAAATTTCCTTCCCTGTATTCCCATCTCTCTCCTTCTCAATTACTCTTTCGGATGCATTTCAACAATTTATCATCAACTTTTGACATATAAACTAATAGATAATCACACTACTTTCATTTAGTATACTTAAGAACTATTTACTAATAAATAAAATTATATATATATATATATATATATATATATATTAACTTTTTAATTTTCTACATCCTACGCAAGGACAGTGTCTATCAAGTTGATAATATTAATTAGAAGTCCTATGATCAGTAGAACGGCTCCTATCAACCTTTCCCTTGATATTCTTGATCGGAGGCGCTACTTTTTATCAAGTAGCTTCCCAATTTTGATCCCGGTGGCTGGGTTGACTTCGACCCAGCTAGAAAAATTCCCTTGCCAGCCTAGGACCACGCGAATGTGAGTTAACACAGTTAACCAACACCCTATGAAGCATCCATTATATCAAATATATATTCTTATAAAAACTAAATAAGTAAATATAACCATAAAATAAAATTTCAAACATTTATTAAAAGAAATCAACCCCTGCCATTTAGGGAGCTAAGTGTTACAGATATTTTAATTACTCAATCAAGAGTTATCAAAGAGAAAGTTTTTGAAAACAATCCGATAAGTTTAATCGAGGGTGATTTGTAAAAGAAAAATCTAAATTTTGAATTATTCAATTTTAATTTCATTATTTTTTTTTTTTTTTGTTTTTTTTTTTATATAAATGTACTTAGGAGGAGATATTTCCTTTGACATCTTTAATCTGATATTTAAATGAAACCTAGAATTTATAGGTTTTAATAATAATGCTTTCATTTAGAACTTTTATTAAAAAAATAGTTTACTCTATTTTAAATATAATATTATCTAAAAAGGCATCAAATCAAAACTTTTTTTTTTACTTTATTCTTTTGCTTTTTTTCTATTTTTTCAATTTTCTTTATATTTTCTCTCTCTCTTTCTTTTATTTTCGTGAATCTTTTATCAACTCTGAGTAAACAAACATTTCAAAAATTAAGTTTTGCCAAAAATATTACTTTAATGCAATAGTTTTTGTCCATTTATCTTAAAGTTTAAGAAAGAAAGTTAATATAAAATGTTGATTATGTAGAGATATTGTCCATTTTATTTTTTCAACTGAAAAAAATATTTCCCATCGATCGTAAATGAAAATTGAGAAGATAGTTTTTGGACCTAATTTTGATTTTTGTTTAGTTCAATTTAATTAATAAAAGTTAAAAAAAAAATATAAAAATATTATTAAAAGTTATGAAATATTTTTAAAAAGCAATCAGTAAAATCCGACAACTGACATGTTAGATCATACTAATGGATTTTCTGTTTTCGTTAAAAAATAATTGAAAAGTTGAAAGAATGACAATGATATAAGAATTCGAAAGGTCAGTGATAAAAAAATTATAAGTTAAATATTAAAGTTTTTTGGTATTGTTCCTGGTTTACCAATTATCCGCTCGATAGTTTACAAAATATATACGTTAGTCCATTTTTATCGCAAAATTTAATACAGATTCTTTATACCATTTTTTTTAAGTAAAAAATCTAAGATCACACAAAAACATGACTAACTTTTTCAGTTAACAAAAACAAACTACTAATCCAAAGTGGTTGATAATATAAGAAACATATGTGTACCAACATAACAAAAAAAATTTTGATAATCAAATGTACACAGCCCGCGAAAATTCAAAATTAACCTTTTATTTTTAACAGAATTCGTATATATTATATTATCCATGAATTTATTTTATTACAATTTTAAGAGCCTCAATCTTCCTCTATATGTTAATAGTAATGTTAATATTATAATAATAATCAGAATATTACCTGCAAATTTAATTAATAGTAATATTAATATTTATATAGATTTCATGTTCTCCAAAGCCACCTTGAATCTTTGTATTATTTTGTTTTGGATATTTATTGACACTTGTTATTCATTATTTTTTTAATTAAAAAAAAATAAATTTAAAATTATATTTCCTCTACAATTTGATTTATATTATTATTAAATTTCATAAAAATCTTGTGCTCAATTTTTAAAATCAAATAGACCCAGATAGATATATGCCAATTTTGCGAATATAATAAGATTAGATATATAGATATATAAGAAATTACAGATAGATAGATATAGTTCTAAAGAAAAATTCAAATGTTATTTGTTAAGTGATACATTTCCATTTTTTCCATTTTTAGGTGGTAGGAGGCATCGAGATGGCAGCCTCCGCCATTTGGGAGGCCATGGACGGGTCACCTGAATCGTGGAATGGGAATTTCGCTTCAGGGAAATGTTTTGGAAAAGTCATGACCTCCAATGATGAGAATCCGAAGGGCCCGTCGGCGAGGTCTAAGCATAGCGCCACCCTTCTCGGTGGAAAACTTTATTTGCTAGGAGGTCGAAACGGAAATCTACCACTCAAGGATTTATGGAAATACGACCTCGGTAAGCAACTTTACATTTTCTTTATTATTAGCGAGTCAAGTTAAAAAATATGGCATTTTATTTTAGTTTTTACTTACTAGTTTCCTATTTATACTAAATAAATTATTATTACAATATTATTAATAAATCTCTTATATCGTGCTTATAACTTCATGACAGTTTGACAGGAAATAAAATCCACATATGATTAGCAAAATAATTATTTATTATCTCAAATTAATTATCAAAATTATAAAATAACATTGATAATGATTAGATTAAATTTTAAACTAAATTAATTTATTTTTTATTAATAAATATTATAAATATTAAGAATATGAGTTATAACAGTGATTCCCGCTGCCATCATAAGGAGCCGCGAAAGAAAAATTTTTCTAATACTTTAAATTTTTGGTTCTAAAAAAAAGTAAATTTTTTTTTTCAATATTGTTCTAAAAAAAAAAAGGTCAGATGATTTTGCGATGCTCTGAAACATTTCCGATGGAGGGAAGAAAAGTTTTCCAATTTTTCCAGGGAGTAAAAATTTATATAAAAATCGGATTATTTAGGGGAAACCAAAAAAGTTTAGGAACCTCTGAGTTATAAAACGACTTTTATAATAAAAAAAAATTTGAATTTAAGTATTAAACAAAAAATTTTAACACATATACAAATATAAATATAACAAAGAAATATAACTTTTATATTAAATCTTAAATGATTGTAAGTTTTTTAAAAATATATTTTTATTTAAATTAAAAAATTATAAGAAAAATATTTTAAATCGAAATTTGCAAATTAAAAGGTAAAAGAAAATATGGTGGTGTGCTTTTTGGTTGTTAGTAGTGCTCAGAAATGTATTTCCACGAACACAATACATTCTTATGTATTATAAGTTGCTAGTCTCCCTCTCTCAAAATTACAGCTTTCATTATAAATTCATACATAATTTATCAATTCATCTTCTCTTTCTCCTCAGAAGACATTTGGACAAGATAAAATAGAGGTAGGATATCAATTTAAAAAAAAATTCATTTTACATAAAAGTTTTTCAAGTATTATAAATAGATGGATCTTCCCGAGGCATCTTGATTTTTAATTCAATTAGATCACTATAAAATAAATGAAAATTTTCAAAATGATCTAAAGATAGAAAATTTATGATTAGAAAAAAAAATATAGTGAAAACTCTATTATATAACTGACTAAAAGAACTTTTTGAATATGAAAATAAAATAATGTATAATACCAAGATTATCGAATATTTAGGGTAATAAATGATTCTGTATGTAAAATATTACAATGAGAAGAATAATACTGTGAACCGTATTGTAGCAGAATTAGGAATATTTAGACATTTAACTTAATCTTTGGGTACCAAAAGCCAGAGAAAGTTTGAAATTCAAAAACAACAATCAAAAGCTTAATTATTCTGATAGATGAATTATGAATTATGCTATATATGGTAAATAGGTGAGAAAAGTAGCAAAGAAAGTATAAAACGTTCAATAAGTTACAAGGAAAAGGAGAGGAAAAAATCTAATATTTATAAATTTTCATAAAATTGATAATAATAAGTACCTGATGTACCGAGCCGCGGCTTGGTACTTTAAAAAAATTATTCATTATGAACTTTGAATATTTAAGATTAAGATTATTCTGAAAAAAAATAAATAAAAGACAATATATATGAAACAATTTCAAATAATTTAAAAAAAAATAGTCATAAAACATACAGACCTTAAACGTACGTATTAATGCACTGAAAGACAGAAAAGTATGGCCTGTGGATATAATATATATTTCGTAATTTGATTACAAAATATTATTAAAATAAATATTTTTAATTTTATTTTATTTATAATATTTTGTATTTAAGGAAGCCCTGTCCGGCGTTGCCTGGTGCCATTTTTTTTTATTATTAAAATTCCTATTTTAAATTAAGAAAAAACTAACAAAGATGATTTTTCCCGAGACTGAAGCCTATACAGATCGATTTTTCTTTATAAATATCATCTATGTGGTGTGAATTTCAAAAAAAATCCTCCGAGTGGTTTAATATTTCAAAAATACAAATATATATATATACAATTTTTGCTAGTATAATAAGATAAAATAAGCAGATTTATGTATTGATGAAATCTGTTAATAAGTTAATTACAGGGTTATCCATTAATATAAATAAAATTATTTATTAATATAAATAAAATAAAAAAAAATTTAAACAAAGTTTTTTTTTAAGTTTTATATAATAGAACAAGCTAATAAAATTAAAAAAATATTACCTAAAAAACATTTTCACTATTTTTTTATTTAAAATTAGATGAAATCCTATCGAAGAATATTTTACTAACTTTAAATCGCAGGTTTTAGCATTTGTAACTATGAATACACCAAGATTAGAATTGAAAGAAAAAATAATTGAAATTTTAAATGTTGTAAGAGTAAATTTTGATGGAAAGTTTATAAATAATGAGAAGGTGGTTACTTAAAGCTTTATCAAGACAAAATTTCATCTAATTTTAAATAAAAAAAAATAGTGAAAATGTTTTATAGGTATTTTTATTTGTTGTTCTATTATATAAAACTTAAATAAAGCTTTTTTTAAATTTATTTTAATTTTATTTATATTAATGCATAACCCTGTAATGAAATATTTTAAATATAATTTTTGAAAATAATATTAAAATTTTAAAAAGAGCTTTAATTATTTCAAATGTTAAATACGAAATTAATTGAAAATTTTCCTTTTTAGGAAAGATAAAATCAACTAGAAATTAATTTAAATAGGACAATTAAATACTTAAGGTTTAAACAATTCAATTCTCTTTCAAATCTCTTTAAGAAAGTATTTTCTAATCAAAGTGGAGTTTGTTCGAGTATATCTATCCATCACTGTGGCGCTACGGGACTTAGAAGTTCTTGACCACAGCAACCACATTCATCCATCAGTCCTCTATCCTGAACTATCTCCATCCAAATCCTATTCTCTCTCATCTCCCTTACATTTCACTTTATATTGTATATCTTCTCCCAATTAATTGTTCAAAACAAATGTTTTTAATTGAAAATTAGAATTTCTCTTTGTATTTACTTATTATTTATAGTATGATATATAAACAAAAATTTTCACTATATAAAATAATGTTATTTTTATTTTCCAATGAATCGATTTTGTTTGTACCTTGCACGACGAGACCCGTGCAGAAACATATGAATCTTATTGATTTTTATAACAGCACATTTATAAACATCCCTCATTGGGTTTCTCTTTACTATAATTATTAGGAAATATTTAATATTTCAGTTTCATTTGAAATTATATATATATAATCCTAGATATTTACATAACTGTAGATTAATTTCCCTATCCTTTATTTATTATTAATATATTTTTTTGATTTTTGATTGCAATTTTTTTTTAATCACTATTTTAATTAAGAAAAGTCAAATAAATATATCCATTTAATCTTGTTATACTAACAAAAATTAGCTTTTTTGTTGTTGTTTTGTTTGTAGAAATATTTGTGCGCATCACATAGCAGTACACACAGGAATCATTTGGCACTTTAAAAGATGTTTATTTCACGAACTGGGTATATTGGTTTAAGAATTTACTTGATGAAATACCAAAATCATTAAAATAAATATAAATAGAAAGATTTATTTCAATTTCTAAATAATATTTATATTTAAATTTCTATTACTTCGTAAGTGGGTTTCATGAATGAATAGAATGATGGTTAATGATTGAGGACTCATGAATGATTATTTCATGGCACAAATAGCCTTTGTCGCTTAAGGCTACGGTTACATTGAATACGAATATGTCAGAACAATCAAATTATGCATTGGTAATGAGAGTGTTCTGAAGAAGCAGACGCATCTAGTGGAAACACTTGATTATTCTGGCGGATTTGTCAAATTTGTTTTTGTCATAATTCACATCCAATGTAACCGTTCCTTGGTCCAATTATTTAATTTATTCTAAAATTTAAGATTTAAATTAATTTAATAATATTAAATAATATTTAATAAATATTTTAGTTAAATTAAAATATTCTATAATTAAAAAATAAAGAGTTTATTTTTAAAAAAATCATATATGTTCAAATAATAATATTTTTATTAAAAAGAATCTTGAGTGTCTCCACTCGACTATCTCGCAAACATGGACAAGCTTTTTTATATATTTGAAAATTAATTAAAATTTTATTCTATTCGATCACAGGATTTAAGGTTTTTAACGTAATTTTCACTGATAACATTTTATTGAAATAAGAAGAACAACACAGCATACAATGTGAAATGAAGGATTTTCACGTGATTTGCATTCGCGTTAAAAAATTAATTACGGTACTTTCAGCGATTCAATCAAGCTGAAATTTTATATATAGCAGTTTTATACAATTTTTAATCATGTGAAAAACTATCAAACATATATCTTTATTTTTACGACCAGTTTAGAGGAAAAAAATGAAAACGTGGTGGGTAATGACAAATTTCCGGATGAGCTACATTTCTCAAAAGTTGATAGAAAACTACGACCAAATTTCATTATTCTGGCTCACATCGTTTTTGCTTAATCTACAAACATTTTTCACAACCTTATTGAAAATGACTTAGGGGTCTTCAAAACGTATAAAAACATCAAAATCTCGACATCGAAAATTTTCGTGATCACAATACTATCTCTGGTGAGATAGTAAAAAAGTTAATATTTTTACAAAGCCTTTTTGAATCATTCCAATGTATTTATTTGGAACCATTAAAATAATTAGTATTTGATTTTTCAACTATATGTTCAAATAATAACTATAATAAATTAATTAAAATTATGAAAGATATATATACATAATATAATATATTAATAATATATATATATATAGAGAGAGAGGAGAAAAAAATTAATCTACACATACAAATTTCAATGTTAAATGTAACATTTCAAATTAATAATTTTTGAATTTAGAGTTGTCTCTCTTGTTTTTCAACAATTTTCAATTTACTACATAATAACTAACTAAATAATAATAAAAATAACTAAATAATAGTAACCAGTCATTCTTTCTTCGCATATTAACCCATTCGTTTTCATTCACTTTCTCATTCTCCCTCGTTTCTAACCTACAATTTCAAAGTATTTCCATAAATCATAATAATACTATACAATAATAAGATAAGAAATTATCAAAATTTTATGTATATAAAAATAATAATAAAATCATGTAATATAATGATTTATTCAGGTAGAATATTTTTCATTAATTTTTATTTTAAAAAATTTCGTGATATATTTATATATAATATATATATTTTTAAAATAATTTACTTACTTTAATCAATTTGTACTTTATTTTTTTTATTACCATGAATTAAGTTTTGTTCAGAGAATATAGTAAACATTTTCTTTTTAAATAATTTAGACTTTGAATGCTTCATCTTTTAAAATAATAGTTTCCTTTATTTTCTATACCATATTTCTATAATAATGTCGAATATGAAGATTTTAGTAAATTTTATTGATGTTTCTCTTAAGTTTGAAATAATGAAACAAAATATCTCATTCAATGATATTATTTAATAAAATATTTTAAGGCAATGTAGTAAAAATATTCAAAGATTAGACTTCTTGTATGATATATTTTTCAAATATTTTGATAATCACAGACAAAATTACATATTTATAAATTAATTTATAATTTTACATAAAAATTGAAACAAATAATAATTCTCAAATATGTACAACAAATAGAACTAATAGTCGATATTGATTTTCTTAATTATAAATTAATTTTAATCAAAAAAAAAAAAAGAAAAAAAATTTTTTATTTAAAATAGAAAATAAATATAAAAAGCTATTTTGTTGTATAATTAGTTGAAATTAATAAAAGCTTAAAATTGAATTTATTTTTATGCCCAGAATGAAAAATAAATGAAATGAGATTAAAAGAGCATGATAGGGTGCCAAGGGTATTTACAAACATGGCGGCGTTTCTACGACAGAGGGGTGCATGGTTTAATATCCAGTCGTCCTCCCCTAATGTATATAGAAAATGCAGTCCCCACGTTTCAATTCATATACACCTTCAACTTGCATACTTCCCTTTAAAGGGGAAATGGAACGAAGGGTGGATTAACACTCATGTTAGAAAGAAATTCCATCAAAATACTTTTCATTTTTTTTTTTTAACTTCACCCCTTCTCTTCCTCCCACTCCTCTTCTGCTACCCTTGGTCTTCAATTCCACAGTTAAATAAATTTTCATTTCATTTCTATGTTATTATTTTCTATTTTTCTCTCTTAAAGTCATAATTTTAAACATAAGCAAACTATCAATGATGTGTTTGTCAATAAACAATTTAATTTCTCAAAAAGTGAAAAAAACGAGCTTTATTTTATTAGGTAATTGTTTGCACATAAATCAATTTACATTGTTTACCATGTTTTATTCATTTGACCAGCAGAGGGGTCCATTAATTTTCTTGGGGGGGGGGGGGGGTAGTTCGGTTTGGATATATTAAGATTAAAAAATTAATTAATTAAATATTTGTTCTATATCCAAACCGAATATTAGTGATTTAGTCAATAAAACATTATTAAATGACTGGTCATTCATAACTAGGTTATCTGTCAAATTTTAATAATTTTTATCTCGTAAACTAGAAGAGACCGAGAAATATTGCATAAGGAAAGTTTCTTTGGAATTAAAAAAGGAATCCACTGGTAAAGTTTTATCCAAATCCCTGAAGCTTCTCGTTTTGTAAACAATTACTTACCTTTTATTATTTTTTTACGTTTTTTTTCTCTTCTTTTCATTGAAAATTCATAAATAAATAATAACAGAATTTTTTTTAACCGACTTCTTTTTGTGATTACATACATTTATTAATTATTTGCTTTTAGAGTGACTCTTTAAGGATTGAATCTCATCCTACTTCGTTATTAATAGAAATTTTCAAACATTGAAAGGAACGATTCACATTTGTTTTCAGTGATGAATTGTTTGAGAATTTTTTTTTTTTTTTTTATTTCATAGAAAATGAATGAAATACTTTTTTTTCATATTATAATTGAAAAGTTTTGTTCTTATAACTCTTGATCAATGAATTGTTTATTTGTAACTAAAATTTCAGCGCCATTACCGCCTATTGTTTCAATATGTTCTCTCCCTGAGGGATGCCTTCACCCTCGATCTATTTTCTCCCTTCAAAAAGAAAAAAAAACGTATAAAACCGTATTCCAATGGTATAATTAATATATCGTCAGAGTGCTATTCTCTCTTCCTGTTGAATTTCAAAAAGGCGCTTTTCAAATGACTTTCTTTTTTTCATAAATATTCTCTACTTCTCTTCTATCTCTTATAGCAACCCCAGCATAAAATCTAAAGAATCGTGACCCTCATTTCTATCCTCAGTCCTTCAAAACAAAATGCCACTAATTAACGCTTAATATTTAATAATAATTTAGTGAATTAAACTTAAAATGTTAAATTATATATAAGTATCTATATATATTATATATATATATATACTAAAATTAAACTTAAAACATATTAAACTTAATAAAAATAAATTATAATTAAACATTTGGTGAAGTTTGAAATTTATTGAAGTATTTGTTTTATGTGCACATTTCGGTTATTACACCATCAAGAGTAACTTATTTCTTTATAGAATTTGAAAAAAAAAAATTCTGATTATGGTATAACAACCGAAATGCACATAAAGCAAATACTATTTAATATATATATATGCATGTATATATTATAATATTAAAATAAAACAAACAGTTGCATCAATTGTAGATATTGCTCCAATTTAAAAATTTTTCGAGAGAAAATTATTTCTATTACCAATTCACTTCCGCTATGCGTTTTTTTACATATCACCACGTTTCATCTTATTATAATTCCAAAAATGGTTTTCCAGTTGATGTGTGTGTGTGTGTGTGTGGCAGAAATCTTGTCAACAAAATTAAAACCAATCATAACCAAATTTTATATTTAAGTTTATGGTCTGTGATTTAAGCTTCTATTGGCATGCTAACGACCTCGCAACATTTTCACTTTAATATATTCATAAATAATACATAAAATAATAAATTTTAAAATATTTTACTATTTTATTACTTAAAAAACATTTATTTAAAATATTATTGAGAAAGAGGATAGCCAACGAATACAAATTTATTCAAACTACTCTATATACCTATTGAAGGAAAAGTAATATGGGGTCTACCACATACATATATTCAACTGATTTTTCTTTAAATTTCATTTTAAACGAATTTCATCTAAAAATCTCAAAGTTTATATTCTATAATAAGTGTTTGAATAGAGTGATCCCAACAAAAATGGTAAAAGTAAATTGAAATCTTTTAATAGTGAATTGGTTGAATGGAAAAGAAAATACATAGTATATTCCCTTGTTGAGTTTGTTCCCTCTACTTCTCTTTATTTAACAAAACTAAACAAAGAGACAATTGTGGTAGGATTAGAATTTAAATATTTGTACAATGTTTAAACTTATTGAGGTTTTCCTATGAAAATAACCCAAGCTTTAGAAGCGAATACTTCTCATATACTTAAGAATCTTATTTCCTTAACATTTTATATTTATATATTTTTGTTTTTCATTAATTTAAGTGTACTTAAATTAATGAAATATACCACCAGTGGCTTATGCCGCCACATAAAATAAATAGACAAATTTCGTAGCCATGTTAAAATGTATATAGTGTGTAAAAATAGTAATAATAATATATAATATAAATGATGTGTTTTTATCGAATGTAATAAATCTATTATTATAAATATAATACATAAGTCTAGATATATACACTTAAATGTTAAAATAATATTATATATGTATATGACGAAAAAGAGTAAAAGAAATTGAATGAATGTGAAGATATGATAGCGGTAAATCATATTTTTTTTTATCATCCACTCTCCACTTTTTGTTTATACTTCATTTTTCTTTGACCTAGATTTTCGTTACTTATCTTTATAATCAGCAGAATCATACGATATATATATATATATATATATTGTTAATTTCCTTTTTTTTATTTAATGATCTTTTATCAGGATGTTTTTCTTTGAAGAGGACATAAGGTTTTATCTGGTGTCGTTTTGTTGATAGGTAGAGGCGCCTGGGAGCAACTTCGACCAGCTGGCGAATCGCCCCCATGTCTTCAGGACCACACTGCTGTCGCCTATAATGGCTGTCTGTACGTTTTTGGTGGTGAAGTGGGCTTCAGTGCTGCTGGAGAAACACCACTTTGGGTTTACAATGTCAAGGTATACGATGTGAAACAAATTTTACTCCTTAAATTATTTAATACAAAATTTTAATATGATAAATTAATTCAATTAAGTAAATTAATAGTAAAACAATTTTCATAATTATTTATTTTTAAATAATTACTAAATTCAATTAAACAATTAATAATTTGCTCAAACTGTTGTTTTATTAAATATAATAATATTTCTATCAAGAACCAAATAGTACAATTATGCTCTTTATTATTATTATCATTATTAGTGATATAAAAATAATAAATAAATGAATAATTAATGAAAATGAAAAATATGATTGTATATACAAGAGATTTGTTCAAAAGAAAAGGTGAATTTTGAATTATTTCTAAAAATATTCATCAATTTTGTCCCCTTCAAAGAAATTCCCTTCATATATAATGCATTTATGCCAGCACTTCTTCCAAATCGTTGAAGCATTTCTGAAATGCGCTTTTCGGTATAACCCTCAGCTCGATCTTCGATTCCGACTTTATCTCATCAATTGTGTTAAAACACTTTCCTTTCATTGGTTACTTCAGTTTTGGGAATAGGAAAAAATCGCAGGGAGCCAAATCTGGTGAATACGGAATCTTCACATTCGATACCACTTATAAACATTTTTTTGAGACAAAGTAGACTCGTCGAATGCCACAGTCAACATTTTAAGTGCATTGAAGCACTTTAATCCATTTTTAACGCTAAATTTAATACAGATTCTATGATCCATTTTTTTAAAGTAAAAAATCCAAGAACACTGAAAAACGTGACTAACTTTTTCAGTTGTCAAAAACAAACTTCTAATCCAAAATGGCTGATAATGTCAACATATAAGAAACATATGTGTACCAACAAAACAAAAAAAATTCAATAATCGAAAGAACAAAGCCCGCGAAAATTCAAAATTCACCTTTTCTTTTGAACAGGCCTCGTATTCCATATGTTTACAATCATCTTAATAAAATTTTTACATATATTTATTCATGAATATATACATTATGTAAATTTATTTTTATTTAACATAAAGAATGGGTGTGGAATTTGATATTTTTAAAATGTTTTTCTTTTCTTTTTCATTTTTTTAATGATACATCTTTTTATTTTTAATCTATTTTAATAAGATTTTACAATTTTTTAAAAAATTTATTTTGTATAAAGTTTGTCTGATTTTATTTTTATAAAACAAAAACGTACCTAATAAGGTTTGCATATGTCTGATATTTTCTTTACTTTTCTTATTCCCCCCCCCCCCTTTCTCTCTCCTTCTCTCTTTTAGACAAACCTGTCTTTTTGTGGGGATGATTCCCCTCTATTTCATCAGCTTTGAGCCCTATTTTGGCCAATCGCCCTCACAGTTTCCTACTCCCCATACGGTGGTTTGTAGAGGGAAAGAATCGATTGATAAGAAACGTCGTCACCACCGGGTGCCTTCGTTTTAGGAGTCTTTATTAGAAGATTTTACTTCGATAAATTAAGAGACAAATTAAATTACCAATCTTCAAATGCACATTGAAACGATCTGTTACATCTGAGACCGTATTAAAATGAATCAAAATTACTTGTTATCTTCGATATAATTCTACTTATTTTTGTGATTTTCAATGTTATTTTCTAAATAAAAAAATATTAATTCTTTTTCTTTGTATAAAACTTAAATAATTAACTTGGATTATGTTTTTTTTTATTTGAAATCAAATTCCAATTGTTCCTATTTGAAGATTATTCACTCATGTTTTACTCTTACTAATTAAATAACGATCTCGTCTTGCAAATTCTTCCTTTGAGCCCTTCACTCAAGTTCAATTCAATATAAGTAACATGATTAGTGCTTGATTGGCAAACTCTAAAACAGTTTCAAAGAATTATTTATCCAAGTGATCTTAACTTTCTTTAATTGACTAATTCTTAATCAAACTGATTTTATCTTTTATAATGAAATAGTGAATTATTATAATTATTTAAAAATTTCTAATTTATAGTATTTAATTCTGTCCTATATAATTGTTTTTAATAAAATCAAACATTGATTATATTTTTTCAATTTGATTCCTTAAAATTGTATGTTTAAATCGAGGTTTTAATCACCACATTTAACATGTGAAGATTTTTACATATCTCCACCAATCATGCATTTTCTTAACAGAAAAAAAGTATTTTTAGCATGTCTGTCCTTCTGTCCATCTGTCCATTGTGTGTCTATATAGACGTGTACAGCTTGAATGGCTCAACAGATTTTGATAAAATTTGGTATATTTACTTAATGCATCAGTAGTATGAATTATCAACTTTTGGTGTATTTTCGAAAACCGGAAGTGGCAGCTTACAAAGTATTAATTTTATATTCATTGTCGGAGATTTTTCTCTTAAAATATAGTAGTAATTAATAATCGAGTAATTAAACTAAAAATAAAAACCAAGAAAACATGATTTTGTCATTTTATTCAAGTTTTAAAAATATTACCAATAATATTGTTTGGAAATTAATTTATTCCAAATCGTTGTTGGGTTCTGTGCCTGGCTAAAGCTCATTTTTTCTAATTGAAATATATATTAATATTGGTCTCAATATAAACATATAAAAATTTACACATGATATTATATTATTGAAACACACCAATTATGGGGTATTATTATTTTCTGTCTGTCTTTTGATACGAAGATTTTTCAAATCGTTTTGTTCCTTTGCCCGAATGATCGATGTATCTTTAGTCACGAAAGCAATTTACAATTACCTTTCTTTGCTCCCTCGATTTTCTCCCTTCTAACAGAAACGATTTACCATTCCACTCCCACTTCTTTTTGGCCCTTTTCATTCGGTCCAATAAGTCATAAGAGAAAAATCAAGGACCCTCAAGCACACATTCCCATTTTTATACCTTAACAAAATATGACCCTCCAGAACTTTTCGTCTAAACTAAGTATATTATGCAATTTTAGCATTAAAACATATTCTACATATTTAGTTTATAAATCTTAATTTACAAAAATTCAGGAAGAGATGAATATGCACAATATATCTGTTAATTTAAACTAAAATTCTCCCACCCCCCTTCAAAGACAAAAAAAAATTTTGAATATGGAAGATTTTGATTATGCTATTTGGAATCGCTGAGTACCTATAAATTTTTGGCGTTCGCTATTAAAAGATAATAAATAATATTATAATTTAGGAAATTGACAAGAAAAGTTTTTGATTATGAGTGATTTTAGGATAATCGATGGCGAAAAATTCGGGGTCCTGGAGGCGCAGCACGGCCCAAAGGTCGTCGAGGTCACACCGCCCTCGTTTATCGAGATTCTATGCTTCTCTACGGAGGATATCAAGATTTACGGGGCTCGAGCAGTGAATTGTGGTTGTTCCATTTCGGTGAGTTTTTTTTTTGTTTTTTTTTTTTTTTGTTTTTTTATTCTCTTAAAAGCTTCACGTTTAAGTGAAACAGGTTCAATGAAAATTACTTTGTTTAGAAACTGAATCTTGGCATCTGGTCTCTGGTCCAGGGGTGGGATCCACCCCCAGTCCTCCCCCACGGCATAAACACTCGGCTGTGTTTCACGATCAGGCGATGTGGGTGTACGGCGGCATGACAGACCTTCATGAAAGGGCAGACTTTTGGAAATGGGATGCTGGTGAGCTTTTATTTTATTTATTTTCTTATTGAAAAAAAAAATATTAATTGTTTTTTTTTTATAAAAAAATAAATAAATAATAATTCTTTCTTTCTTTTACCATTTCAATGTTTCTGAAATGAAACTATAAAATAAATAATAGTTCAAATTTAATTTAATTTAATACTTAATTGAATTAGTGTCACGGAGTTGGTCTCCACTTCGAGCGAAACCTGGTCCAGGACCACTCCATAGTCATGCTGCTTGCCGATTACCCAGTTCAATGCTCCTCTTTGGTGGAGAAAGAGATGGACAACCAACCAACGACTTATGGAGATTCCACTTTGGTAATTGTTCTATTTTCTAATCACTACTCTTCATTTAAATCTTTTTTATCCTATAGAAGTATCACTTAAAGAATAATCGCAATTCTAGTATATATTTTCAAAATCTCTCTCTCTCTCAATATATATATATATATAGATAATTCTAGTATATATTTGCAAAATCTCAATATATATATATATATATATATACGAGTTCTGTTTAAAAAAAGGTGAATTTTGAATTTTCGCGGACTGTGTACATTGGATTATCGAAATTTTTATTTTTGTTATGTTGGTACACATATGTTTCTCATATGACATTATCAGCCATTTTGGATTAGTAGTTTGTTTTTGACAACTGAAAAAGTTATACACGTTTTATGTGTTCTTCGATTTTTTACATTTATATATATATATACATATATAAATTATAATTGTTTATTCCCTATAATGAATTTAATATAATATAATTTTTTTAATGATTAATAGCCAGTATACTTATAAAAAATAGATCTTATATTTAAAAATTCAATTCAGCAAAGTTCATTTATTTCAGCAACTGAAACATGGGAACGTGTTCAAGTTCCTGGAGTTCGTCCAGAGCCCATTGCAGAGTGTGTAGCGCTCGCGGTATCCCATCTTCAGTTAAATCCTCCTCCCCCGCCACCTCCTACCTTACAACTTCACCAACAACAACAACAGAGAATAAGAACGAGTGGACCGCCGGGTAACAATCGAGTATCACCAAGTGTTGCCGAAGTTAGTACTCCAGGTAAAAATAAATTTAGCAAATGATTAATTTCCCTTTTATTTATAAAAATAATATTTTTATTATTATTATTAATAGGTACTGGTGGAGGTTCATTTTTACGGGAAATTTCGAAACTCTCACAAATCAATTTATCACGTTTGACTCATCACAATTGTAGTTATAGTGTGTTAAGTTCCCGAGATGACAGCACGGAAAGTTTGTTACCTGCTTTATCAAGGTAAACTATATTTTATATTTTATATACATACTAGCCGTTCCCGGCATCGTATGCTGCCTGCGGCATAAAACTCTTCTAAGAGAGGCAGGCGGCTTCTAACCGCACGAGATTGATTAATAATAATAATAATAATTTATTTATTTCAAATACTTAGAAAACAACACAATGTTTAAATATAGAATTATTAATTATATTCAAATTGTAATTTTTTTATTTTTTTTTTTATTTTACACTTGTTTAATTTAACAAAACAAAATTTAAAATAATGAAGTTAGTTACAAATGAAATTAATTTTTGACAATTTGTTTGTAACTAACTTCATAATGTTACAGACATCACATACATACGACGGAAATTATATATAAAGAATTTATATTTTGTTTTATTCAATAATAAACTTTTGTCGATAATTTGAATGAGTGAATTTAAAATAAAAATTAGAAAATTTCCATAATAATAATATACCATATAAATGTTTTAATTTTTAATGAATATGAATTTAAAATGTGTTATCCGCAAGCTTTTCTTTTATTATCTTTTATAATTTGATATTTTTAATTCACAAATACAAATATAAATTACATTCTCATTTTATAAAGTTACTCTTTACTAGAGAGTTTTATCTTTTTATGAGATAGATGTAAAATGTATATGAACCTACATTAAATGTTCAAACAAAGTATATTAATATATTTTTATATACATAGACATATATATATATACTTAAATCTTTTATATACTTTAAATGTTATAATTCTATTAGAGAATTAAAGTATAGAAATCTCGAAAGAGCGATAAAATTATAATAATTTGCTTAAGTAATATTTCTGTATTATTATTCCTTTTTATATCAAAGATAAATTTTAATCTAATTTTATTTACAATGATTCAGTTTTTAGAAATGTAAATATATTTAGAAATGCAAATATGTTTAATAAAAATAATTAAATAATAATATACGTATGAGACTGGCTGATTTGAAGAAAAATGAAAAAGGAGAATATTTTTTAATATTAACAAAAAACCTTTTCAATTAATAATTTTGATTAATTAATAAATTTAACTATGAAGTAGCATTTATGGTACTTGGGGAATGCGGAAGACTGCATAACCTCTAGGCATTTCCAAAAATAGTTACGCATTAAAGTCGAGAAAAATGGGTGATGGCTAAAATGGGAGAGGGAAGTCTGGTGAAAAACCTATTTTTGTGGGGAGAACGATTGGGAAGAATAGACAATAGACAATATAGGAAGTGACATTTGTTCTACACAAAGTGGACTTCAAACTTAATTTCTTAAAAAAATAAGGTTCCTAAACAACGCGAACTAAAATTAAAACCTATCAAAATAAGGTGCACTATAATGCATTCGTTCAACAAAATGATGTTTCCCGTTAATAATTATAATATCTTCTGTGATTCTACAGAAGTTCTGATGAAGAATTATCAAGTTCAACTTGCTCCAAATTGGTGAAATCTCAAAGTGTCAATTTTCAATCGCCCATTGCCACCACATCGACTTCATTATCATCTGGATCATCAACATCTGCACATCATTCCGGAATTAACAAGTAAATAATATACAAATTATAATTATTATTTTCTTTTTTAATAAAAGGATTAAATTAAATATTTTTGTTTTAATTTTAGTATGAATCGACGACGAATTGAACCATCAGAAACTACTTTAGCATCCACATGTTCATCTAATATAATAGAATTAAAAAATTCAAAAATGAAACGCGATCCAATTTCTGTGCCAAATTTCGGTGCCATTTCCACTTTGCCTACACCAGCACTTACTCCTGTTGAAGTCACACGACTCGTCTTCCTAGATTCATCTGAAGATGAAGAAAATCAAAATCCAAGTGATTTCCGGTAAAAAGATGAATGAATTTAATTTTTAGAAATCAATTTTTTATAAAAAAAAAAAACTGACTTTTGTACGTCCTACACTAGGACAATGTCTATCAAGTCGGTCATATCAATTAGGTGTCCTATGAACAGTAGAACGCGTCCTATCAACCTTTACTTTGATTTTCTTGATCGGAGGTGCTCTCAAGTATTTTTTCCAACGTTGATCCTGGAGGCTGGGTTGACTCCGTCCCATAGACCCCATCTAGAGAAATTCTCTTGCCAGGCCCGGCACTTGGACCCGGGACCACGAGTATGTGATCCAAGTAGGCTAACCTCTCACTCTGTGGCACCTATCAATTTATTATTATTATTATTATTTTTGAAAAAAATATGTTATGTTATATTACCTCTCATTTTTTTTTTTTAACCTCTCTATAATTATTTATATAATATTAATTCAAGATAAACGAAATTAATGAATTTTATTCATTGGTTAGCCGTCTCCATCAACAATTTGATCCTCACCGTGGAATTGATGTAATAAATACTGAAATGCCTAAATCGCAAAGTACCGTCCGATTTCGTGAAACTTCACCTTTACGTGAAGAGGCAACTTCCGACTATGCAAGTCTTGAGACAGTCAGTCGTCTTAATAGTAATTCAAGTTATAGGTAAATAAAAGGATTTTTTTATTTTTATTGATTCCATTTAATAAAATAATAAATTATTTTTTATAGTGTATCAAGTCGTCCAACTCCCAGCCCCGATGATGAATGGTCCTCATCCATAGCAAGTGGCATTGGCAGTGGATGTACTGGAGGCAATCGACGTTCTAAAAAGCTCCCAGCCCAATATGGTTTTGCAAATCCCCATTATTTGGGTCCCGATGTTAACACTTTACTTCTTTCTTCGGAAGTAAGTATTACTTGTTTTTTTTTTTTTTTTTTGTTTAAAAATCATTTATATATTAACTAAGTTTAATAACGTTAATTATTTATGATTTTTCTTCTTTTTCTAGCAACATAGAGGATTTGCTCGTATACTTAACACAACACAACCTACACAATATTCTACAAACCCATCTAAAATAGGCAAAGGAGCACTTGAAATGGCCAATCTTGATCGAAATATACCAAGGTATTTTCAAAATTGAATATAAATTTATTTATTAAAGCTTTTGTGGTTATTTTGATAATTATTAAGGGAATTTTTATTTAAAGACCACATTGTTTGTATAAATTTTTTATTAAATTAGAATAAATGTACAACGTTTCGACTGCTTATTCTGCAGTCGTTATCAAGTACCGTACGCTTGCTCCGATTCAAGCGGACAGAATAAGCAGTCGAAACGTTGTACATTTATTCTAATTTAATAAAAAATAAATTAAATAAAAATTCCCCTAATAATTATGAATATAAATTGATTTTTATTGTAACTGATAACATTATGTGATAGGTCTTTATATTTTCATACAAGAATTTTCTAATTAACAATAACAATTATTCATTCTTTTAAATAAATTTACTATTTAGCATAATATTAAATTACTTTTATATTACTAATAAATAA
Source organism: Labia minor (assembly GCA_963082975.1). Lineage (NCBI taxonomy): Eukaryota > Metazoa > Arthropoda > Insecta > Dermaptera > Spongiphoridae > Labia > Labia minor. The sequence continues at coordinate 104,933,491 of OY720344.1, forward strand.
ATATATATATATATTTTATATATATTATTTTATAGATCATTAGCTTTAGATGATCCTACATTTGATAAACATCATCATCCTTATCATCAAAATCGAAAGCCTAAAATTCTTCGAGCATCTTCAGCAAGTCGAGCTGATTGTTCTTCATCAAATAGCAATTATACTTCACAAGTGGGTACTACATGTATTAGTACTGGTTCATCAAATAATTCATCAGGAGACCCACGTCCACCTCTTTATATGTTTTTAATTGGTGGCAAACCACTTGGCGGACAAATCACTAATTTTAAACGACCTGTATCATTATGGCGACTTCATTTGGCGCCTGATATTTATTAATTTTTAAAAAATTAACGAAATTTCAAAAGTAAATCTATTCCCAATTTTATAAATACATAAACTTAATAATTCTATGTTTTTTATAAAAATGCCTTTTAAAAAAATAAATAAAAAAAAAACACAATGTTTAATTTATTAATATTATATAAATGAACAAAAATTTAATAAAAATTAAATTAAAAAAGGGCATTTTTACAATTTAAAATTTTATCTTTTTTAAATGTTTTAAAAAAATAACAAAAACAAAAAAATAAATAATTACTTGAGCTGTGATTGCTCTAATTAATTTAATTTAAAAAAAATTAATTAAGCAAAAGATATTTAATGCCAAATCTTACTGCAGACTTGAAATATATATTTTATCTAAAATCTCAATTATAATTTAAATATTCTTTTCTATTCACTATATTTATTCATTTCTATACCTATATATTTATTAATTTAAATTGAAAATAATCATTATATTCATTTAAAACAAAATACATAATTATTTGAGATTAAACACACTCAAAGAATTGAAATCAAATTCAGATTAAAATTACATAATATTTAACACGTTTAATTTATCTATTTATTTTTTGTGGCGGCATGAGCCACTGGTGGTACATGCCTGTTGGAACGTGTTAAATTAAATGTTCCATTTGATAAGAATTTAAAATATGTATATGTATATATCTTAAATTTATATTCATCATATATTAATCATTTTTTTAAATTAATAATTAAGAACAAATGTACGATGCAAATCAGAATGGGGCCAGTTTTTTATTATTATTTTTTTTAATATTCAATTTCATTTTAAACTAATTAACTATATTATAAAAATATCATAACATAATGAATTACATTTTTAACATTATAAAATATTTTATGTAATTATTTTTAATTCATATACGAATTTTTTATTAAAAAATTATATTTATTTAATATGATCATTTTCAAATATTATTATTATTTATTGGCTACAAAGAATTATTGACTTATATATTTTTGTTATTATCTTTAATAAATTCGTACGTGAATTTTTTTTTTTCTTAATTTATTTCAATTTATAATATTTTTTGTTTTATTTATCTGTAAAATTAATGAAGGTGACCAACACATTAAAAACTATTAGCTTATTTCAAGATGAAAATAATATTTAAGGCTGCAGATAAAAAAAATATTATTCTATATATTTGTTTGTTTTATACTATTTTCTTTATCTTTAATATAAATAAAGGTATATCTGGAGAAGAAAAATCTAATTATTTGAAAATAATTTTTAACTCATGTGCAATTTTCTTGTGATAATTTTTAATGTTAATAAATATTAGAAATTATTTAAAAAAAAAATTCTAATATTTATTGATGTTAAGTTTTTGTATTATTATTTAAATTTTTAATAAAATTTTTATTTTTGTAGCATCGAAATGGAAGTATTTCAGAAATTTTTACGTTTTAAATCTTATTTATATAATTAAGAATAATCATTGATTTAATTTATTTAGTAAACAGAAAGATATATTTATTTATTTATTCCATATGTAATGGTAATAATAATTTTGAGCAACTTTACATCTTTAATTCGTGATTTGAATATAACATAGTTTCTATATATCTAGTATTTTTTCTAAATAAATTTTGATATAAATGTATGATGTTTAAGAAAAATAAATTTTTGATTTTAAAATGTTTCCTTTTGTTAATATACAAAAATTTGAATTTATTTTCAATGACCTAACTTAAACTTTAATCTCTTATAAAATATTAATGTTTTTAAAAAGTAAAACATTCTTAATACTATTTTCATTTCGATGCAACTCTTTTTTTTTAATTTAGAATATTTATGAGTATTTAAATGTTTAGATACATAAATATAATATATATATAGTTTAAAAAAATAAATCAAAATTTAATAAATATTTAAAAATAAAATAATAAATTTTATTTGATATTTTTCCCAAAACAAAAAAATCTTAATATCGGAAAAATAACAAAATAAAAAAAAAGGGAATAAATCATATAAAAAATTAAAAATTTAGTAAATATTCTAATTAAATTGTTTTAATCCAAACTCTCTGGTGTGTAGAACTTAATTAATGATTGTTTTAAACCAAAATCATTGTTATTAGGAATTGTAAATGGCATTTGTTAGAGTGAAATATACTATAATTAAAGCGTATAGTAGAAGGCATTTTGCAGGATTTAAAAAAATGAAAAGAAATGCATTTAATTGGGTCATATTATATATATATATTTAACAAAAAGAGATTTATAGATACATGCGTTTTCTATATAAATTTTATTTTTTGTTATTAAAAAAATAATATTTAATTTTATTTAATTGACTGTGTCCTTTCGAATATATTATTTTGTAAATCTTTAATGGCAACATTACAATTAAAAAAAAACAGTTTAATTTATAATAATTTTCAAATTATATTTGATATTCCAGCATGAGATCAATTTTTTTATTATTATATAATATAATAAGTTGATAGTATTTAATTGTTTTATTTTATATCTTAAACATTCAGTCAAAAAGATTTGAATTTAATAACTAAGAATCATATAAATATTTTTTTATAAAATCAATATTAATATATTATTTTATTATTTATAAATATTTTACTTTTTTCTGACCTATTTTGATGTATTTCCTTTTATTTTTTCTAAAGCATTTTATTATAATGCTAAGCATGCGCAAGAGCGATTTAAAGTAAAGTTAGATGAATGGTGGTTATTAAAGAGAATTGCAAACAGATTTTACCAAAGAAAAATTAAAAATGAGCTTTTTTCATCTATTTATTCTTATTTAATTATATTCTTCTTATAATTGAAAAAAATCAATTTGAAATCATTCCGGCCAATATGGAATCCATCCATAAAAAATCTTATAATAGAGCAAAATGCAAACGAATTTTTTTTTTTTTCAAAAAATTCCATTAAAAGAACTGTTCTGTATATTACAAATGGAATATAAAAAACTAATCTAAAAACTAAATAGTTCTCTAAATGCATAACTTTACTTCTATCTTCTTAAAAATAATAATTAAAATGGCCCATAATTGAAAAAAACTAAAATAAGAAACAAAATTATTGCATTTTATAAAATAAATCAAAATCCTTTGGATTATAAATATAAATAAAAAATATTTTTTCTCGAATGTTTTTTATACTTTATTTATATATTTTTTAAGTTTAATAAAAAAAACCTATATCATCCTTTCTATATTAATTAATTAATTTTTATTCTTACTATTCTATTTATGCCAAATTTATGTGTATGTAAAAATAAAAAATGATATGTCTAATATCATCATTACTTTTATTAAAAATTTCATTAAAATTAAATGAATTAAATTAATTAACTCTAAAAATTATTTACTTTTCTTACTTAAAAATTATTATTTAACGGTAGTTGAGGCATGATTGTTATTTTTGGCCAAAAAATTACCAACAAGCAATGATGTGTGAGCTAGTGCATAGATGCAGAATCCATGATTTGTTTTTCCACAATTACGATCGTTTGAGCCGAATTGATTTATTAACTTCCTTGTAGTATTCCTTATTAACAGAACGACCTGTTGGCAATAACTCATGATGCACCACGCCATTGCAGTGGCGTACCGTGAGGTTCTTGCGCCTGGGGCAACTGAGAAATTAGCGCCCCTTTCTTATATATATATTTAATTTAATTTTTTTTTAAGAATATTAATGACGAATAACGAAACAGGTTTATATGATTTTAATAAGCGTATAAATAATATTTATTGACTTACACAAAATACAGTTTAACTTTAAATATTAATTCTTCTTTTGTTCCAAATTGGCTTCCCTAATTTTGCGCCCCCTAAATTTGGCGCCCGGGGACATATGCCCCCCCCCTAGTTACGCCACTGCGCCATTGTAATCGAAGAAAACAGTGAGCAAAATCTTCACATTTGATCGAACTTGACGTAGTATTTTACTATCTCGCCAGAGATAGTATTGAGATCACGAAAATTTTTGATGTTGAGATTTTGATGTTTTATACGTTTTGAAGGTTCCTGAATCATTTTCACTAATGTGGAGAAAAATGTCTGTGTATGTGTGTATGTAGTCAAGATTAAGCAAAAAGGGTTTAAGCTAGAATCATGAAATTTGGTACATGGGCATTATTCAAAATTCGTAGTTTTCTAACAACTTTTGAGAAATGTAGCTCAACCGGAAGAGGGTCTTTACCTACAACGTTTTGATTTTTTTCCTCTAAAGTGACCGTAAAAAGAAAGATATATGTTTGATAATTTTTCACATGATTAAAAATTGTATAAAACTGCTATTTATAGAAGTTCAGCTTTATTGAATCGCTGAAAGTACCAGAATTAATTTTTAACTCGGCAAATCACACGCGCCAGTACGTGGAGTGGTGCGATCAACAAAGAGCCAAACACTCCCTGGTTTAATAAATATTATTTAATAATTTTAATTTATAATTTAACTAAATTTAATTTAAATATAATATATTATTACTTTCCCGCATACTTCGTATAAGGGAAGTATTGGAATCGTCAAAAATTTCGACTTCGAGATTTCGATAGATCTTGACGTTTTAGACCTCCCTGAGTCGGAAAATACCATTTTTCGAATTATGTCTGTGTGTGTGTATGTATGTATGTATGTATGTATGTATGTATGTATGTATGTATGTAATGTCTGTAAGCAAATTTACTCAAAAACTAATCAAGCTAGGACTTCGAAATTTGGTACACCGATATTATTCACAGTTTGTAGATTTCTATCAAAATTTGGTCAAAATCGGTTAACCGGAAGTGGTACTTTACCTACACTGGTTGCGTTTACCTTTCATGTAAAGTACCAGTTTGCTTCGAGATATTTGCTTCATATTTTGTATATAGATTTAAAAATTTTTTTTTTTTTTTTTTTTTTTTTTATTAACTCATTTTTATTTTTACAATCTGTCCCAGAGGGACAATAAGTAAAATTAGTATATATTTTGCGTACAATTATTTACAGGTGTGATAGAAAGAAAACAAAAAAGGGTCCGCCCAGAGGCTGCCACATTTATTTTAAAGAATGCATTTTTTTTTTTTTTAATTAGGTGTTTTTACAAAGCGTTTCTTGAGTGTAAGTCAAAGGGGTCCATTCGCTTAAGACGGCAGGGCCTGGATTCCTGGAGAAGATTATTGATTAGTTGGTTAGGGTGCCTGTTCAATCTTTCAAGGTACTTTGCACTTTTTGATGAGCATTCATCAATGACCGGTTTTATTTTCAAATCTTTGTGAATCAGGGCGTTTGCGACGTACCAAGGAGCACAAGTAATGTCCCTGAGAATTTTATTTTGTAGCCTTTGGATTTTCATCATATTTGATTTACTGGCTGTGCCCCATAACTCAATGCCATAGCTCCACTTGGGTTTTAAAATGCTAGTGTAAATGAGTAGTTTGTTGTTTAAGTTTAGACTGGAGCGTCGACCCATCAGCCAGTAGAGTTTTCTATATTCAAGTTCGACTTGGGCTTTTTTAGCAGCTATGTGATTTGCCCAAGTAAGACGCCTGTCCAGATGAATGCCCAGGTACTTGGCATGGTCGCATTGTGGTATAGTGGAGTTATTTAACCGTACAGGGGGACATGTTGATCTTTTTAGTGTAAAGGTAACGAAGGAGGATTTGTTTGAGTTAACCGACAGGCCCCATTTCAAAAACCACTTTTCGAGTAGATTTAGGTGGTCTTGTATTCTGCTAGTGATCACTTCGCAGTTTGCATGAGATGCCAGAATTGCAGTATCGTCGGCGAAGGAAGCTATATTTGTAAAAGGGGAAGTCGGAATGTCAGCCATATATAAAAGGAAGAGAGCCGGTCCTAGAATGCTGCCCTGTGGGACTCCAGCTTTTATTTCCTTTAGATTAGAGCAGGCATCACCGTATTTTACTAGAAAGTATCTATCCAAGAGGTATGATTTTAAGATATTTGTGAATTTTTCTGGTAATTTCTTACTGATCTTATATAGTAGGCCCTCGTGACTGACTTTATCAAAAGCTTGGGATATATCAAGGAAAACAACACCGCAATACGATTTAGCCTCGAGGGAGTCCTTGATCTTTTTGATAACCCTATGTACCTGTTCGATAGTGCCATGTTCACCACGAAAACCAAATTGACTATCTGGCACGATATCGAAGAGGTGAGGTTTTATATATTTGAGGAGGATTTTCTCAAAAATTTTCCCCATAATAGGCAGAAGACTAATGGGTCTGTATGAGGTGATTTCAGTAGGTGACTTGCCTGGTTTAGGTATAAGAATTATTTGTGCGACTTTCCATTGAGTAGGAAAATGTCCTACTCTGAGCGATGAGTTGTAAATATAGGTTAGGAATTTTAGGGCTATCTGTGGGAGATTTTTCAATATTTTACTAGTTACAAGATCGTACCCAGGGGATTTCTTGTTTTTTAATTTTTTTATTTCATAGATTATTTCCGTAGTTTTAATTTTGAAAGTATCTTGTTGAGATTTCGTAAGGTCTTCTAGAGGACGATAAATGTTTTCCAAACTCAGTGCTTGGCATGAAAACACATTGCTAAAGTGTTCAGCAAAAACACTTACTTTTTCCGAGTCACTTCTAGCCCAAGTACCATTTTGGTTTCTAATGGGGGGAATATGGGTAAGAGGTTTTTTTATTTTTTTGGTGGCTTTCCATAGTGAATAATTACTCGCTTCAGAGGGACCAAGATTTTTAAGATATTGATGTACACTTTTGTTTTTATCGTCATTTATCAATTTTTTTAATTCTTTTGTAGCTCTGTTTAATCTAGTTTTATCTCCTGGAGAGTGTGTTACTTGCCATCTCTTTCTTAATTTCCGTTTTTCTGCTATTTTATCCTTGATAATTTTGGAGCAGTAAGAAGTTGGTTTAGGAGAGATATCAATTTTAGTTGATTCCCAACAAGCTTGTTGAATAGCTTGTGTGAATCTTTCAACTGCATTTTCGATATCAACAATGTCTTTTAGTGAAGTGTTTAATTTAATTTTTTTAGATAGGAAACTGCGAAAAACCTCCCAATTTGTTGATTTATTATGAAGCATGGGGGGATTTTCCTTGCATGAGATGTTAGTGGTAAGAGTGACAAAGATGGGAGAGTGATCAGATGATAAATCATAACTTGGTTCAATTTTTAGTTTACTTCTGGGAAAGCCACGAGAGATAAGAAAATCAATTAAGTCAGGGGTTTTAGCAGAATCAGATGGCCAATAAGTAGGTTGTCTTGTTGAGTGTTCCGTAAGATTTTCAGCTTGAATAGTTTGAAAGAGTTGACTGCCTCTAGGTGAGATTAATCGAGAGCCCCAATGTGTATGCTTAGCATTGAAGTCACCGCCCGCGATGAATCTGCAACCCAAGGTGTCAAAGAATTTCTTAAACAGGTCACTTGTAATTTTTACACTCGGAGGACAATAAACTGCGGAAAGGACCAACTTGCCTTTCGGGTCCTCTAAGGCGATACTTGTTGCTTGAATATGTTTTTCGCTGTATTGGTTTAACTGATAGTGTTTTAGCGTATTTTTAATAATAATTGCTGTCCCTCCTCGCGCTTTATTATCGGGATGCTTAGTATCGTATATGCTATAATTTTGGATTTTTAGGTAGCTTTTACTTGTAAAGTGAGATTCGCTAATTAACATAATATCTATGTCGTTTAATTCGATGAATTTTTTAATTTCCTGAACGTGGTTTAACAAGCCATTGGCATTCCAAACTACGATTTTTATGTTTCTTGAGTCCATTATGTCATTTTAGCAATCAGAGCAATTAAGAGGTCTAACAATCTGTCCATTTTATCCATCATTTTTGTTATTATAGATTCAAAATTTTTTGATGTAGCATTTTCATGGGTAATGTTTTCTATGGTAGAGAGTTTTATTTGGGAATCTTGAGTTAGTTTTAATTTTTGGCTATATGTTGGTTGGGATGGATGGTTTGAAGGGATGTTTCCGTTGTCGTTTGAAACTTTATCTTGACCAAGAGGGGGAAAAGCATTGGAATTTGGGACGCTAGTCGTATTATGATTTAGCTCAGGTACCTTAGGTCGTAAGGAGGGATACATTTTACTTTTTAATTGTTTATAAATGGTACAACCTTTGTAGTTAGCGGGATGATTTAAGCCACAGTTTATGCATTTGATATTAGCTTTGTTGTCCTCCTTGAGCTTACAATCACTTGTCAGGTGAGGAGCTGCACATTTCAAGCAATTTGGTATTTTGAAACAAAAATTTTTAGTATGCCCGAATTGTTGGCATCTGTGGCACTGTACTAGGTCTCGCTTGGGGTAAGGAGGTTCGAATGATACTATGGTGTTGAGGAGTTTATTAATTTCAAATATTTTTTTATTATTATTTTTTGATTTTAAGTCAATATAAAAAAGAGGTAGTGGTTTTTTAGATGTTCGATCACGAATATTTGATATGTTCGTGACCTCATGTCCCAGTTCATTTAGTGCTTCTTTAAGTACAAAAGTATCCGTAGAGTGATGGATATTTCTCAAAACAACTCTAAATGCTCGTTCTTGTTTTAATTGATAAGTATGGAATTGAGTATTTTTTCCATGTAAGGCTTTTATAACCTTTCTATAATCGTCCGAGCTATTAGGTTGAATCTTAATTTCATCAGTTTTAATACATTTGATTGTAAACGAGTTTGGAATTAGGTTATTTAGTAAAACCATGAGTGGTTGAATGTTTTGAACCCCTGTTACAAAAATTGGTGGGGGCTTTACATTTATGGACAGTGATTTATCTTCTTTATCTCCTTCCTCAGGCAGCATATTTCCCTCATCAGTCTCTACTTCTAGACTAGTGAAGGAATTGCTTGTTGATATGCTAGGAAATCCCAACCAATATTTGGTAAGTTTTAATTGTTTCGATTTTCTTTGATCCGGACTCAGTTCAGATCTTTTATTTTTTCTTGATCCCACCCGAACCCAACCTTCTTTCTTTTTCGAGGAAGATGCAGCAAGAGTGGGGTCAGAAGATTTTGATTTTGATTTTGGAGAGAGTAAAGAAATCAGTGATACGTTCTCTATTTCGTGGGTTTCGTTCGACTCTGGTTTAGACAAATTTGGTGCCGAGGGCGAACGCATCAATGAGTTGCCCTTAAATGGGTTTGACTCGGATGGGTTGGTTGAGTCTCTACTTATCATTGGCATTTTGTCAAACTAAAATACTATATAAATATAAATATCAAATATATTATATTATATTATATATTCTTAATATATTAAACACGATATAAGTGTTATATTATTATAAATAGGAGAAGGAACTAAAAGAAAGGATTTTATATATTATTTTTATATGTATTATTATTATTATTACACTACGTACACAATATATATATATATATATTTATCTAAGGAAAGGAGAGAAAAGAATTTTGGGTGCCACCGAGGCCTTTCGGGGCATTTTTGGAAGAATAGGGAAGGCCCTAGATAGGCTGTTAGTAAGAGGGTGAAGTTAAATATGAAATATATATTAAATTTATATACAATTTATATACAATAAAATTAAATAAAGTAATATTAGTTATAAAGAATAGGTCAATTGACTCAACTCACATTTTAAAATAGAACAAAACTTAACCAGAATAGAATTAAACTTATAGATTAGCTTTTGATCCTCTCTATTTGAATGCCAATACTGAACTGATTGAGATTTAAAAATATGAAAAAAATTGAGATACCAAATTTCATCATGATCTGACTACCGCAAGTGACATTTTACCTATACAAGTAGCGTTTCTTTTTTACCGACCAACGATAGTAAGGGAGGTATTGTTTTCACACCAAATTTCACCTATGGATATTTTTAGGTACATATCTCCACGAATCATGCATTTTCTTAATAGAAAAAAGTCTGTCCGTCCGTCTGTCCGTCCGTCCGTATAGATGTGTACAGCCTGAACGGCTCAACGGATTTTGATGAAATTTGGTATATTTACTTAATACATCAGTAGGATGATCAACTTTTGGTGCAAATCCGGAAACCGGAAGTGCTACTATTGCCGATCGAAGAGAGGAAGTGAAGGGTTATTTTCATATCAAATTTCACGTGAGGACATATCTCCACGTGTTATGCACTTTGTATTGGTTTTATCCTCGAGAAAAATCATCTTCATTAGTTTTTTCTTAATTTAAAATTATATGACGTCACCCAGCACTTCATGACGTCACAGCCAGCCCTTATATATTATAAATAAAATAAAATTAAAAATATTTATATTATATCCATATCTGTTTTTTTTACATTTAAAATATCAGTTAACCGGAAGTAGCACTTTATTCTATATATATATATATATATATATATATATATATATATAAATGTTACCAAATATCAAATTTGACACCAATAAACTAATACGAACTGGCTCTTTATCAATACCAAGTTTACACATTCTAAATATTCATTCACAACTCTTTATACCTATTTATATGCTGGAAAGTCTAGGGGAGGACACTCCCGCTTATGTTTTTTAATCCAATTCAAATTGCGAGATAGTCGAGTGAAGACACTCCATATGTGTATACATATATGTATATGTTTATTAAAGTTAAGAATTAAATATGAATAATATAGAATTTTGTAAGAGATTATGTGAATTTTGTTTAGTTTATTTTTGACATAATTTCTTTTGGATGAAATCTTCTTCATTTCTGATATTCTTCTTATTTAGCAACAATCCTATTTTTTACCTTTTAATCTAATTTAATTAACCTTAATATTTTTATAAAATATCGTTTAATTTTAATATATCAATATTAATTAGTATTAATATATCATTTAATGTACCTATCTTTAATGAAAAATGCAAAAAAGGGTTGGTCTCTATAATATAAACAATTATAAATATAGTATTGTGTAATTATTGAATATATTTTAATCCTACACTGATGTTTGTATCATATATGATACGCCTAAAAGACCATGCATATATTAATACATATAAGAGGTACATATATTGTGTTTAAACGCGTTGTAGCTTATTTGCTACACCTGGCTACACTCTTGTGCACAACCTATATAAGTTACTTTTGCTTGTAGCTCATAGATGTAGCTACGTGCATCCATCTACCTGTTTGCCCGTTTGCTGTCATAACAAAGTTACATGTGGTTACCAGTGGTTACATTGGGTTACATATCAAACAGCGCTTAGTAGAATTAGAAATTGTGAATTTTTTATTTCTCCAATCACTATAAATTTGTGTCTTTAGTAAGTATAAGGTAAGCACACTTATGATTTTTTCTACATAAATTTGTACAATTCTTCACTCGTAGCGTGAAGAATTGTCAAATAAATTCGATGTAGCAAATCTGATACATAGAGCATAATCATTTCTTTTAGTTATGATAATGAAAAAATGTTCGGCAGGGATCACCCACAACATGATCGCCATTTCAAACTTCGACCTATTATAAAGCACTTGAATTTGAAATTTCAAGGTATTCCTCTACAGGAATATCTTGCAGTAGATGAGCAAATGTGTGCAACGAAAGCACGAAACTACTTGAAGCAGTATCTCCCAGCAAAACCACACAAATGGGGTTATAAATTATTTCTTCTGTGTGGATCTGATGGATTTGTTTATTCTTTCGAAATTTATTGCGGTGCAGGCATCGAACAGAAACTAAAGCATGATGAACTGCCTATTGCCTATTACCTATGCCAGAGGTTCTTAAACTGTGGTCCGCGGACCCCTGGGGGTCCGCGAAGCCTTTACTGGGGGTCCGCAAACCCATCGTACAGGTGCACGAGAAAATGATGAGTCAGTTAAAACTTTAATTAATATAAAAGAAGCGATGGCATGGCTTTCTGAGGAAACAGAGATCAAATGCCCAAATTCAACGAAATGTGCAAGAAAACTATTGCTACCGTTTCCATCTTCATATTTAGCTGAATTTTCTTTCTTCAATATTATAATTTCTAATAAAATGTGTTCTACTATATGCAAAAAAATCGTTATTCACCAATCACTGTTAGAAATATCCATCATATATCCTTGTTCTTATGAGATCGTAAGCCAGAAATTAACTAATAAAATGACGTAAAGTACCTAAAGTTGGGATGGGGTCCGTCAAAATTTTTTTTTTCAAGTGGGGGTCCGCAGAGTACAAAGGTTTAAGAACCTCTGACCTATGCCATTATCAAGTTGGTGGAATTAAAAAAGAGGGAGACCTTCGGACGTCGAAAAGGGGCTAGTAGAAAAAAAGAAAAGGTCTGCAACGACTTCCACAGCCCCACCTAAAGATATTCGTCTCGACGGCCAATCCCATTGGCCCATATATGACGAAAGCCGCCAACGATGTAAACTGCCAACGTGCAAATCCTTTTTCAATATAAAATGTTCAAAATGTGCTTTACATTTTTGCATTAACAAAAATAATAGTTTTGTGAAATTTCACACTTCTTAAATTATATGACGTATGTACATTTTGTATCAAATTTGATACAGCAATATTTTTTTGAATAAAATTTTTATTTTTGGGTAATTTTTTTTTTTTTTTTATTTATTTTTTTTACGTTAAATTACAGAAAAATCTGCATCCAAAAGAATTTTTTTTTTCAAATATTTAAAAAATCGAGCAGTGTAGGGTTAATTTATTTGTATAATTTAAAAGTATGTTATATATGTTATTTATATTCTCGAGTAATGCGAAACTTAAAATTTAAAACCAGCCTCATTTGGTGTTCTGAAAACATCCCATTTACTTTTGCCAAAAAAATTGATTAAATTGTAATGACTTATTTTCTCCAATTAAAAATTAAAAAAATCAAATTATTGAAAACATTTTTGGGTTCTATTTATTAAAAATGTTCTTAATTGTTTAATTCTTACAAACTTGTATTGATTTAGGAGACTAAAGGTTAAAAACCATATAAATAATATTTAGATTTATTATAGGTATAACTATTTATTTTTATATATATCTTTATATTATATATAAAGGATATGGAATTGAATAAGGAAAACAAAATAAAATCATAAATTTCATTTTATAATATTTATTAATATTAAGTAATTATTATTATATTTATTAATTAATATATAGACATAAAAGAATTAAAAATATCTAATACAAGTTAGCGTATCGACATTTTTTAATTAAAATAATGTAATTACAACTATAGAATTTATATATTTTTCAAATATAGTTATGATATTAAGATTCAATGAGAGTTTTGTTAAATTTTTATATTAAAGTTGTTTTTATTAACTTACAAAAAAATCAACATGTAAGACTATATGATTCCACTTATTTTAATTTCAATATACAATGATAATTTTTAAAAATTTTTATATTAAAGTTGTCTACATAATTATTAATTAGCTGGAGTGTCTCCACTCGACTATCTCGCAATTTGAATTGGATTAAATAACATAATATATTATATTTAAATTAAATTTAATTAATTATAAATTATAAATAATAAATATTAAACCAGGGAGTGTTTGGCTCTTTGTTGATCGCACCACTCCACGTACTGGCGCGTGTGATTTGCCGAGTTAAAAATTAATTCTGGTAATTTCAGCGAATCAATCAAGCTGAAATTCTATATATAGCAGTTTTATACAATCTTTAATCATGTGAAAAATTATCAAACATATATCCTTATTTTTACGGTCACTTTAGAGGAAAAAAAATCAAAACGTTGTAGGTAATGACCCTCTTCCGGTTGAGCTACATTTCTCAAAAGTTGATAGAAAACTAGGAATTTTGAATAATGCTCATGTACCAAATTTCATGATTCTAGCTCAAACCCTTTTTGCTTAATCTTGTCTACATACACACATACACAGACATTTTTCTCCACATTAGTGAAAATGATTCAGGAACCTTCAAAACGTATAAAAACATCAAAATCTCAACATCGAAAATTTTCGTGATCGCAATACTATCTCTGGCGAGATAGTAAAAAGTACATAAATATATTTTTATTCATTTTAATATAAGTATAAACAATGGCTTAAATATTAAAAATAAAATAAAGTAAAATTTTATAACAATCTCATATCATATATATATAGTTATTAAAAGAATTCAAAATTAAAAATATTTAATATAAATTAGCGTATCGTCTTTTTTTTTAAATAAAACATCAATTACTGTAATGAACAAGAAAAGCATTTATTTTAAACATATATGACTTAAATAATAAAATATAAATAAATAAATTACTTTGTATAATAATTTTGGCAAACATTTAAAATTATTTTTTAAATAATTTAATTTAAATAAAATTAAAAAAAAAATAAAAATATTTTTTATAATTATTATTCTACATAAAAATCTTTTAAAAATGTGCAATACTGTAAATAATTAGAATATGTATATATTTATGATTTAACTTTAATAATTTCTTTTTTTAATTAAACACAAACATACAATGATAATTTATTTAGTTTTTTTTAAATTATAGTATTTTTAATTATTAAAAAGTATATAAAAATATTACTATTAGGAATTATACAATATATATCTTATATATTAAAAAAAATAACTTAAACTTTTATAAATATCTTAAAAAATAATTATACAAATTTATTTTTATTAACAATCGTATTAAACAAATAATCGCACAACTTATATCTTTCGATATTACTTGCACAAGGTAACAATGCAATCATCTCTATTTAGATTATCTTCGTCTCTAAATGTATTAATGTACAATGTATGAAGACGCAAGTATTTGTTAATTTGTTCAAAACCAACTTATTTCTCTTCCAATGGAAGAAATAATTGATATAATTTTTTACATTTAAAAATGTATGGAAGTACTTTATTAGATATTTTTCTACTTGCAATTAATGATAAAATATTTAATTTTTTTATTTTAAGGATATCTTCTAGAACAGCGGTCGCCAAACTTTTTGACCTCACGGACCAGTTAATTCATAATTTAAATCCCGCGGACCACTAATAGGATTTTTTAAGTGTTAAATATATTTATAAATAAAAATTGTGATCAAAGAACATTGAGTTTTTATAACTTATCACGTATTGTTATGAATTGAATCATGATGAGTAAGTATATTCCACATTTTTCTGCGGACCAGCGAAATTTTCTCGCGGACCACCACTTTGGCAACCGCTGTTCTAGATCACTATCTATTAATGATCCACACATTTCTAATCGGAGATCTGTTAAATTTTCAAACTGATTAAGCATTTTCAAGGCATTTTTATGGACATCTTTGCAATCAAATATTTTCAAATTTGTTAATGGTAACCTTTTTTCAAGAAACACTTTAACTAATTGTTCTGTAAAGGATTTAATTTTTATTAATATTACTTTTTTCAAATTACCTAATGGTGCAATTTCAAAATAACTCCCGAGAATTTCTTCAGGGCCATCATATTTAATCTTTAGGTATTCTAAATGTTCTAATTTAGATAAATAAGATGGCCAGGTACTATTAGAAGAATGAAACCAGATTTCTAATTGTCTTAAATTAGAGAAGTTAACTATTGTTTCCAATTGTTCATTTGTTTTTATCAATAATAACGGCATATATAATGAAACAAATTTGTTCTTTTTCTTAAATAATTGATTAGTTAAAAAATGTTTATCAAAATTTATTTCTTTAAAAGTAAACATTTTTAAATTTGGAAAAAAATAATTAATAGCCGATAGAATGTTATGATCAATATTTATATAACGACATATAACAATTTCTTCTACCTTATTGAAAATAGGACAAGTTGGCAATTTACCTTCTTGTATAAGACTTGCTAATTGTCGTTTAAGATTATATATTATATGCCTTTTCATTTAGTTGAATTCTCGTAAAATGATTTTTTTTAATCGTGGCATAGGAAAACGTGTTATAAACTTCATTAAACATTCATAATTAAACTCACATACATTAAGAGTTTCTATTAAAAAATAGAATCGTTGAAAAAATGGTTCAGCATAGAAGGAATCCGGGCGGTTGAATATTATTCCAGTTGATGAAGAGATTATCTTAGAATTGACAATCACATCGTAATAATATGGATCTTCACTAAAAACAAGCAATTGTTGTATTGTTGAATATTTCAGAATATTACCCACTAATACTGGCGATAATCTCATCAAATCTCATCATATGTTGACCTAATTCTAGATCACAACTAGAATTAACAGTAGTTTTATTTACAGGAGTAAGCTTTTTCATCTTTAAGGATTCCATGATTATAAAATAAAAAAAAAATAAAATAATACACTTAAAGATGGTTAAAATGAGCACTTCGTTAATTTCAAAACTGCAATGCACAGACTATCTATAAGTACCAATAAGTACACTCACTCCGGGTTAAATTCTGAAACCAAATTTTAGCACATCGCGCAATCTCTTATCGGCACCAGAATACTAATTTTATAAAAAAACGTTATAAAAAAGCGGGCTTGTGTGTTTGTGTCTTTGTTTGTTTTTCTCTTTTTTTTGAAGGAATATTGTGAATGTTGGGATCAACCCCTGGACACTTCAATTAGCGTTTTGAAGCCGTTAATTTTGCACTGCGCATGCCGCATAGTGGCGCTGCAGGCGACAACGGATGACTTATTGGTTATTTGGTACACGGACGTTATTCAAAATTCGTAGTTTTCTATCATTTCTATCATTATAATTTTAAAAAATGTAGCTCATCCGGAAGAGGGTCATTACCTACAACGTTTTCATTTGTTTTCCTCTAAACTGTCCGTAAAAATAAATATATATGTTTAATAGTTTTTCACATGATTAATAATTGTATAAAACTGCTATATATAGAATTTCAGCTTGATTGAATCGCTGAAAGTACCGGAATTAATTTTTTAACACGTTGACTGACAATCACACGCCAGCATGTGGCGTGGTGCCATCAACAGAGAGCCAAACACGCGCTGGTTTAATAAATATTATTTATTAATTTTAATTTATAATTTAATTTAAATAATAATAATAATAATAATAATCTTTATTTTGAAAAAATAATACATTTTATATACAAATATATACATTTACTTCAAGATATAATCATGGGATTTGCCCTGTGATGAACTGCTCTTTCCCTATACATATATACATTAAAAAAAAAAAAAATACAATTTAAAGTCCCAAAGTCAGGGATTAAGATCAAAAATTAAATTCCCTTATTAGGGAGTACCTGTATTTCCAGGCCTCCCTACTATATTTGTCAAGTCTCTGCCAGTCCCCCCCTTCAAGGTACTCTTTGAACTCCTCAAAGGTAAGCACTTCCCTGCCGAGTGCCCTCATCCTAAATTCTTTCAAGATGGGGCATCTCGCAATGAAATGGAAAGTACCCTCCTCCTCCGAAAGATTACATAATGAGCATATTTTGACTTGGCTTCTGAAAGTATATTTATTTAAATATAGCAATTCTCCTCGAATTTTCATCAGCCAACTCCTATTATTTACACTCATCTCTCCATTTTCATATTCAAATCTTTCTAGTTTATAAATTGTATGTCTTTCACTATTGTTCACTCTCTCCATTAGATCACTTACTATTATTTTTTTCATTTCATATAGGGTGACCCAGCCAGTAGTTGAACAAATAAAGCCAGTTTACCACGGATCCTGTTGTAAGTTCTATACTATTAGCCGTAAAACTAAGCTAATGGATTTTTAACAAAGCTTTATTATTGTAGTTATTAAAAAAAATATTAAACAGTGCTTAACTGAAAAATAAAAAGCAAAAAAAAATTCACAACATTTTTTATGATTTTATCCCAGTGGTTGAACAGACATGTCCAGTTTTTGAACGCTCGATATTCCAGTAATTTAACACCCGTTATTTCATAGTTTTTTTTTATTTTAAGTTTAGGTACACATCCAAAACGACTTAACAATTATCTAGGCCTATAGCTTGAGCACTCATAACACAATACAAGGCTGATTCACATTCCAAAAATTGCTCAATGTTTAAATTATAATAATAATAATAACAATAATACATATATTTATTTATTTATTTATTTCATACAAACACCAATCGGCAATATACACATAAGATACAAAATTAAAAATATTTTTAAAATTTTTTAAACTTTTGATACGAAATTGCTTTGGGAGTCGAGTCCCGTTACTGCATACATATTCCTGGTTTTACTTTACTTTACTTTAGGCGAGTCCGTTTGTCTTGAAAGTGTTGCTTGGATTGCACTAACATTCAATGCTGAAGGTGAGGCATCAAAATTATGATTAATTTCGGGCTCTTTTTCAATACACTCAGACAAAAGGCCATTTATCTGAGTTTCATTAAGACATTTGCTCCGAAGCCTTTTCCAAAACTGAAACAGTTCACGGGCCTCAATATTACCCTCCCACTCTTCCCCTGCACTTTTCTAAATTCTTCAGACCTACCCTTGGGGAAGAGGGATTCAAGGTATAAAAGGGATTGAACATTCACAGTCTGGTGATCTTCGATGGCGGGCAACGTTCACCACTGTTCAATTACTGGAATTTGTGCATTTTAAAAGTGCCATTAGTTGAACAGTCAGTTTAGAGCTCTAAAAAATAAAAAATATCTATACCTTAATATCATGCTTCAAAATGTAGTCCTTTAGCTTTAATTTAAGACCAATTCGGTAAAAATATCTCTAAAAATGACTAGGATGCACGTGGATTACTTTTACTTATCGTATTTTCAGTAGACTAGTCGTGAATGCAAAAACAAGCATTTCATTTGAGAAAAAAAATAATATCTTTGAGTACTTAAGTCACGTGCAGCAGACGATAGGTGTTTCAGTTGTGACAACATAACAACTTAAAAATAAAATAAAATTTCACGTTCCAAGCATGTTTCCTCTTGAGATTTTGGCGGATTTTTGGTAATTTGTTCAACTACTGGAAGGGGTTCAACTACTGGCTGGGTCACCCTACTATAAATTTGAAACTGATTTTACCATTAAGGATATCACTAATGTTAAGGTTACACTTTTCACACAAACTTTGCCAGTCCTTAAACCATGAAATTTTATTGTTTATAATTTCTTTTATTACTACAAATGGATATCTATTATGTGTCATTTTTAAACATTTTATTATGTAATCCAAGTGTAATTTTAAAGTGTATATATAAGTTGGTGAGAGGTTTGTTTCCAAGTATAATATATAATCGGGGGTATTCCTTGGCAGATTAAAACATTTTTTGACGAAGAATTTGAAAGGTACTTCAACCTCATCATAACTCTTATATCCCCATACCTGGGCACCATAACATATTATTGATCGTGACACTGAGTTAAAGACTTTCAATTTAGAATTCCAGTTTATATTATTATTTAATAGTATTCTATTAAAGGAATTAAGAGCAAATATGGCCCTCTCCTTTTTCTCCTTAAAGTGCCATCCCATTGCTAACCCCGACGATACTGTGATTCCAAGATACTTATATTTATTAACTATTTCCACTCTTTTTCCTCCAAAATACCAATTTTCTCCCGCCCCAGGACGCCCACCATTTCTAAATACTACTATCTTTGATTTTTCCAAATTTACTATCAAATTCCACATCTTGCAATAATTCTCTAATGTGCTTAACATCCTTTGTAGCACTATCTTTTCCGAGGCTAAAATTACAATGTCATCCGCATAGGCCAGCATCTTAATTTTAGTTTCACCAATGGTCACCCTCCCTCCATAAAATCTTCTATATCATTCACAAACAATGAGAATAGCGTCGGACTTAGCAAACACCCCTGTTTCACTCCCATAGTTGTTTCGAATGCTTTAGTTAGCTCTTCTCCACACCACACACTAGCCTGCGTGTCTGTATACAGACTTTTTATTAATTTAATTTAAATATAATATACGTGTTAATTAACCCAATTTGAATTTGCGAGATATTCGAGTGGAGACACTCCAGATTTTTTACCAGTTATAAACATTTTTTTGAGACAAAGTAGACTCGCCGAATGCCACAGTCAACATTTTAAGTACGTTGGAGGACTTCATTTTATTTTTAATGCAAAATTTAATACAGATTCTTTGATCTATTTTTTTTAAGTAAAAAAATCTAAAAATACACAAAAACGTGACTAAATTTTTAGTTGTCAAAAACAAACTAAAATGGCTGATAATGGCAACATATGAGAAACATATGTGTACCAACATGACAAAAAAAAATCAATAATCGAATGTACACATCCCGCGAAAATTCACCTTTTCTTTTGAACAGACTTCGTATAAACATTTCTATATAGATAGATAAATAATGTTTTTATGAATTATTATTTGTAAATAATTAAAATAGTTTTTCATAATTTATTGTGATTGATATTTAATTTATTTTTTACCGACCGACGATAGTAAGGGAGGTATTGTTTTCACTCCAAATTTCACATGTGGAGATTTTTACATATCTCCACGAATCATGCATTTTCTTAACAGAAAAAAGTATTTTTAGCATGATGTCTGTCCGTCCGTCCGTCCGTATAGATGTGTACAGCTTGAACAGCTCAACGGATTTTGATGAAACTTGGTATATTTACTTAATGCATCAGTAGGATGAATTGATCAACTTTTGGTGCAAATCGGGAAACCGGAAGTGGTAGTATTAGCGATTGACGATAGGAAGGAAAGGGTTATTTTCACATCAAATTTCACATGAGGAGATTTTTTTATATATCACCACGAATCATGCACTTTGTATTGGTTTTATCCTCGAGCAAAATCATCTTTATTAGTTTTTTCATAATTTAAAATTATATGAGGTCACAGCCTGGTCTTATATATTATAAATAAAATAAAATTAAAAATATTTATGTTATGTTGATATCTGTTTTTTATTACATTAATAGATATATTAATATTATTTTAAATTGTTTCTGTAGCTGGAAATTAATTTACTTCAAACCGTCGGTCGGTTCGGACCTGGCCACAGGTCAACTTATTTTTTTAAGAACCAAATTGAAAAAAATTAGAAAAAACTGGACTAGATTTATGAATTAATTTGCATATATAAAAAATTATTTTGGAAAAATATACTGGAACCAAAGAAGGTTAGATATATAAAATGTTAATTGGGTATGTAACTAATGTATTACTTACTAAATTTTTTTTAGAATTAAAATAGAAATTCATACTAGAAAAGAATTGTTTAACGTAATTTGCTAAGAACACAGCAAAGAAAAGCATAACTCATCGATATCTTCGAAATGACATGTATCCCAACCAAGATAACAATTCCTACCATTTACCCTCTTTTTTACCGACCGACGATAGTAAGGGAGGTATTGTTTTCACACCAAATTTCACATGTGGAGATTTTTACATATCTCCACGAATCATGCATTTTCTAAACAGAAAAAAGTATTTTTAGCATTATGTCTGTCCGTCCGTCTGTCCGTCTGTCCGTCCGTATAGATGTGTACAGCCTGAACGGCTCAACCGATTTTGATGAAATTTGGTATATTTACTTAATGCATCAGTGGGATGAATTGATCAACTTTTGGTGCAATTCCGGAAACCGGAAGTGGTAGTATTAGCGATCGACGATAGGAAGGAAAGGGTTATTTTCACACCAAAGGAGATTTTTTTATATATCACCACGAATCATGCACTTTGTATTGGTTTTATCCTCGAGAAAAATCATATTTATTAGTTTTTTCTTGATTTAAAATTATATGACGTCATCCAGCCATTCATGACTTCACAGCCTGGTCTTGCATATATATTATAAATAAAATAAAATTAAAAATGTTTATATTTATTATTTATGTATCCATATCTGTTTTTTATTACATTAATAGATATATGAAAATTATTTGAAATTGTTTCTGTAGCTGGAAATTAATTTATTTCAAACCGTCGGTCGGTTCGGACCTGGCTACAGGTCAACTTATTATGAAATATATTTACATTAAATTAAAATTATATCACATTCGGCAAACAATTTTAAATTTAAATTGAACCATTTACATTAATACGCCACCTCCTTGTTTTTTATTTCAAAATATGATAATTTCATTATTGAACTTCTTACTGATATATTTATAATTTTTTTTAAATTTTCATTAAGATCTTTGAATAAAATTAAGCTTATTGATTTAATAGAATTAATAGTATTAAACTTATTGATTCGATTTAAGATGTATTCTAAAACATCACTAATTTTAAAAATTAATATTTGTTTATTTTATTTTATTTTAATATGTATTTTATTTGAAAAAATTTGCAGTAGAGCGCTCGCCTTTGCACTCCCCGCTCGCCCCTCTCCAGGCCCCTCCGCCGCCTGAACTGACCTCCGACTCCCGTCCTGCCGAGTTGAACGTATTCGTTCCCCTTCCCTGGTGTGTGTAAGACCTTAAGCGGCCTCTCCACTGAAATCATCCCTTAATCAGTCGCTAATCAAGAATTAATTGTAATTGTATTTTTTATTTTTATTAATTAAAAGGAAAATTAGTGAACTTTAAAAAAAAAAATATTTCAATAAAAATTAAATTTTATAAAGTGCATTTTTATAATTTTTTATTCATATACCCAAATAAATTTATAAATTTTTCATTCAAATCTTTGAAAAGAATTAATCTTAAATATTCTATCAGATCTCATTAATTAAATTTTATTAAAAGTTAAATGAAAATTATTTAAAAATTAAAAAATCATATACAAAATTTTATTTTTCTTTAAATATATTTATTGAAATATTTTTTAAATTTCAATATATATATTAATCCTATTAAAACTTATTTATTTAAAAAATAGGAAGATGTGCTGATTATTTTCAAAATTCATATAATATAATTATAAATCAAAAAAATATAAATTTCTTATATTCATACAATAATAATTATAATATTTAAATATTCTATATAAGTATTCTTTCTAATCTCATTATCGCTCACACCGATCCTTTCAAATCTCATATGAATATTGTTTTGTCAATTTCATATTATTATAACACTTTTGAAAAATGAATAATATTTCTATTACCTATATATCAATTAAACAGAATAAAATCTTCGTGAAATTAATAATATAATCATAATTAGTTTTCTGATGTTTTCTAAGATATTTTTATTATATGTCTATTAAATGCGTATTATAACTAACTTATTATAATCATGGTTCTATATAGGATGTAAAATAATTTTAGTAATTTAATATTACAGAAATAAGATAATATTTTTAAAAATCTATACACTTTTTTAATCCTATTAATATTATTTATTTATTTATATCTTATTTTTTTATTTCCTGTATATAATATAAATATCTAATCTTAATTCTTTTTTTCTTTATCGAGGCGAGAGTGATGGACATCAATTCAAGTCTACGAGATGTTCTTCGAGTTTAATCTGCGAGAAATATCAACCTTTAATTAACTCCGAGGTCAGTATTTATTATTAATTTTATTTTTAATTCAATTTAAATTTATTGATTATAAACTAATAAGTTATTTTTCTTCTTCTATTTCATGTTTCAATCTTCGTTCCTGCTACTGAATGTTGATTTGAATTCCTGATTATCTTCTCCATCCTTCATGACGATGAAATGATTGAAATACAGCTCTCCAAATGTAAGTAATAATCGTTATTTATTTAGCATGACGCACTTTAAAATAGAAAATATAAATATAATATTTAAAGTAAAGTTTAATATAATATAGAAAGTAGAATTAAATTACAATGATTTTTTGCTTTTGATAATATTCATTAGGAGATTATAGAGGAATATATTAAATTATATATGAGACAGAATTTAGTGAAATTAGGGAATTTCAGAGTACACATCTTACAAGAAGAAGCATTGATAAAGGAGGCAGAAGAGACAAAGATATTTTTAGAATTAGTAGGTTTCGATGCGTTATACTGGGAAGGTGGCTATTTTTTTAGTTGTTAGGAATTTTAAGGTGGTTGCCTCCTACATCCATGCATGTTCTCATCATACTAATTCATAGATTAGATTAGAATTAATAAATAAATAAAATGTGGGTGGATAAAGCAAATGACATGCTATTATTTAAGGGATGGATTGCATGAATTGCACTCCATGTCTGAATTGTGCCATTTTGTATTACTGAGAGTGTATTTGAGGTGGATTACTTTTTCTAAATTTCGGAAGGCGAGGCTTGGAAGGGCTTATTTATGGGGAAAGGATGAGGCCCTATTAAATATTCTATATATGTTTTTTTTTTATTTAATTAATAATAAAAAAATAATTGAATATCGCGATTATTTTCTTTAACTTTTTATTTTCATTTTGAAATATACAATTTCATAATTTAAACTTTGATATATTTTAAATATTTTACTATATAGGTAGAATTAATTATTATTATAATTTCTCAATTTAAAATTAAAATGCAAGCATCACAAAAAAAAAATCATATATATTGTAAAAATATAACTCTTTTTATCACGTTTTACTTAACTTGTATTCTTGTCTGTGTGTATGCATCAAATCTTGCAATCGATTTTTCGACGACTTCCAATCATCGGATATTCTTAAAACTTCACCAACACCTTTGCTCTCGATGACAATACAATATTATCATTTCTATGAGCTTCTAATTGCTACAATTTGAATGAAATAATCCAAAATTATTCCTATATATAAAAATTCAAAATGTCGGATGTAAACAAAAAAAATGTAAACAAATAAGTTGACCTGTGGCCAGGTCCGAACCGACCGACGGTTTGAAGTAAATTAATTAGCAGCTACAGAAACAATTTGAAATAATTTTAATATATCTATTAATGTAATAAAAACATATGGATACATAAATAATAAATATAAACATTTTTAATTTTATTTTATTTATAATATATATGCAAGAAAAAACTAATAAATATGATTTTCCCGAGGATAAAACCAATACAAAGTGCATGATTCGTGATGATATATAAAAAAATCCCCTCATGTGAAATTTGGTGTGAAAATAACCCTTCCCTTCCTATCGTCGATCGCTAATACTACCACTTCCGGTTTCCGGATTTGCACCAAAAGCTGATCAATTCATCCCACTGATGCATTAAGTAAATATACCAAATTTCATCAAAATCGGTTGAGCCGTTCAGGCTGTACACATCTATACGGACGGACGGACGGAGAGACATCATGCTAAAAATATTTTTTTCTGTTAAGAAAATGCATGATTCGTGGAGATATGTAAAAATCTCCACATGTGAAATTTGGTGTGAAAACAATACCTCCCTTACTATCTCGTCGGTCGGTAAAAAACATAAAATCCCCAACTTTATAAATATAAATATTTAGTACACATTCATTTCTTAAATTATACTTCAAAAATTTAATTAATATGAGTAAACTAAAATCGATTGCAAAATTTGAAGACTAAAAAGTAGAAAATAATACTTTATAAAAAAAAAATTTTAAAAAACCACGTTTTACTAACGGACTAAAAAGGAGAAAATAATTTCTTTCTGAAAATCCATACTGACATTACATACAAGAGATCTGATTTGAATCAAACTGTCCATAACGTAAAACGTGAGGCGCAAATATGTCTAAAATATCCTGTTTCTAATAAAAATATAGAAAATATATAAATCTCAAAATAAACATTAAAACCACGCATAATATAATTTGACGAATGAATATTGATCTTTATCAAAAATATTAAATTTAATGCTCGAAAGAATTTAAATTAAAAAAAATCTATTGGACTACTAATATTATTCCCTTTTACGAGTGGTCTGATAAAAAATTTGATATTTGAAAAGTTTGATAGTATAAGTTAGTATCTTAAACAATTTTTAAATATATTAAATATACGATAAATTAAGTAAATATACCAAATTCCATCAAAATCCGTTGAGCTGGCTGTACACATCTATACGGACGGACGGACGGACAGACATCATGCTAAAAATACTTTTTTCTGTTAAGAAAATGCATGATTCGTGGAGATATGTAAAAATCTCCACATGTGAAATTTGGTGTGAAAACAATACCTCCCTTACTATCGTCGGTCGGTAATTAATAAAGGAAATCATATTTGAATAGAAAAATTATTACTTGTTGCGCCTCACGTTTTACGTTATGGACAGTTTGATTCAAATCAGATCTCTTGTATGTAATGTCAGTATGGATTTTCAGAAAGAAATTATTTTCTCCTTTTTAGTCCGTTAGTAAAACGTGGTTTTTTAAAATTTTTTTTTTATAAAGTATTATTCATTATTATTTCTTTTTAACTTACCAAATATAAAAATATTTTATTTTTTTTTATTATGGAAATTATTTCATATGAATATAAATATATTGTAATCGAATATATCTATACTCAATAATAATTTAATATTAATAAATTATCAAATTTTTTTCTTATCATTGTACTGATAAATCATATTTGGAAAGAAATAAAATATATATAGTTAAGCTTATTTAAAAAATTAACTTAATGTATAATTTTTGTTAATTATAAACATGTGGTACAACTTATTTTAAATAAATAAATAAAATTAGATCTCCTAAAATTTTTTTTAATTTTGATAGATCAAATATTCTTATTCTTTAGCTGACTTACAAATCCCATACGATCATTTTGCTTATTCTTATGTGTATTCTGTCCCAAATTCTCCCAGCCCTTCATGACGTCACTACTTATATATTATAAATATAATAAAATTAAAAATATTTATGTTATATGCCTATCTGTTTTTTATTGCATTAATAGATACACCAGCTGGTCCGAGCGCCTTCGGCGCTCTTCACAGCTGGACGGGGGCTCCGCCCCCTGTACCCCCGAGTGGTACAATTTATTTTTATATACTTTAAAAATTTTACAATTTTTTAATTATTTATTATAATTGTTAAATGGAATTTCTAAAAATGACCCATTAAAAATTTGTTTTTGTTATGTTTTTTCTTTATTTTTAAATTGATTTAATTTTAAGAAGTCGGTACTCGAAAAAGAAAATATATATATTTCTTGTTATTATAAAAGTATTTATTATTATTTATTATTTTTATACAGAACAACCTAGATACAAAATAAACAAAAGAAAGAGAGAACAGTCATCATATGTGCATTGACTTTTATATACTCTTTTCAGTCTTTTCAATATAATTCACTAAGAATATTACAATCTCCCACACATAATTGTTTACTTATTTGCAATTTTATTTCTAATTTCTTGGCTCAATCGCGGACGAAGTCCTGTAGATGTTTTGGAGGGTTGATCTTTCGTCCCGATCTTCTGATCGATAGTGGTGGGGATGATTCTGGAATACTCGATGTTGTTGGTTGTTCTTCAGTAACAACTGGTTGATTCAAAGTTGATGTACGTTCCGTTTCAACTTCTGGAGATTCTATAATATCTGGTTTTTGAATTGACTTTGGATTAATAATCATCTGATTTGATGTATTCAATTTGATTCGTGGAACAGAAGTTTTTCGTAACTGATTGATATGTCTTTTTAACTCGTATCCTGAATCTAGTTTGACTTGATAGTGGAGCCTTCCTAATTTCTTAGTAATCGTTCCAAAATTCCACTTATTTTTTCCGATATAATTCCGGCTTATCACTCTTTCTCCCACACATAATTGTCTGTTTATATGAGGGTCAAGTGACTCGTTTTGTCTTTCTTTGATTGGTTGTAGCATTGATAAACGATTTCTTAATTGACGTTTGAAATATAATTCTGCTGGTGTTTGGTTCTCGTGATAATGAAGAGGTAGTGTTCTCAACCGGTAGAGAATTCGATTTAATTTTTGATATAGTGTTAAGTCAATATTTTCCATCTTCTTGATTTTCGATTTGATCGTTTGAACCATCCTTTCCACTAATCCATTTGTCATAGGGTTGTAAGGCGCAGAAAATTTTTGATTGATACCATTTTCGATGCAATATTTTTTAAAAATTTCACTTGTAAAAATCGTTGCGTTATCTGACATTAGTGTAGTAGGTAATCCATGGACGTTGAAAATTTTGTCTAGTTCGTTGATCGTAGTAATCGATGTTGGAGCTTCATTGAAGATCGTTGCAAATGGAAATTTTGAGTAGGCGTCGACAATTACCAAAATGAACTTGTTATTGATTGGTCCTGCAAAGTCTATATGAATTCTTTCGAAGGGTTGGTCGGGCCTATTCCATTTATGGTTTAAAATTTTCGTCGGCTCTTTTTGATGACTTTGACATTCTGTACAGCTTCGTACGTAATGTTCGATGTCATAAGTAAGTTTGGACCAGTATACATATTTACGTGCCAGAGCCTTCATCTTCTCGATTCCCGTGTGGGTATCATGAAGTTCTTCTAGAATTGACTTACGTAGATTATTTGGAATGACTATTTGATTCCTCCTATAGATTAATCCTTTATACAGTGAAAATTCGCAATTTTGATCTATTTCTCCTGTTTCTAGTTCCTGTTTTAATCTCTTCAGTTCTGGATCTTTTTCTATTTCTCTAATAATTGATTCTTGATTCAAGTTTCCATTTGTAATCGTATCTATTGATTCATTGTATAACAGATCAAATGTGTAATTGTTTTTATCTTGATATATCTCTGTATCACTCAATGGTGCTCTTGATAAATAATCGACGTTCTTAATTTCGTCTCCCTTCCGATGCTTCAGTTGATAGTTGAATTGGGATAAGAAAGACGCATATCTTAAGAGTCGAAACGAAGATAAAGCTGGTAATGATTGCGATGGATTGAAGATATGTGAAAGAGGCTTGTTGTCTGTGACCAACGTGAATTTGATACCGTATAAATAATTAAAGAGTCTTTTGATTACAAAGAATATCGCGAGGGCCTCCCGATCCAGTTGGCTGTAGCCCATCTCAGTCTTTGTGAGACTTCTGGAGATAAAAGTTATCGGATATTCTACATCATCAATAACATGAGACATTACTCCAGCTATACCGACAGGACTGGCATCACAATGTACAATAATTGGTAACGTTGGATCGAAGAGTCGTAGAATTTGATCGCTTACTATTTCTTCCTTCAGTTTGTTGAAAGCTTCTTGGTGTTTCGATGTCCAATTGAATTTTATATTTGTCTCTAATAATTGTCTAATCAGGTAAGTTTTCGTTGATAGATCTTTTATAAATCTTCCATAATGAGTTATGAAGCCCATTAATCGTTGAACACCTTTTTTGTCTTTCGGTGCAGGTGCGTCAATAATCGCTCTGGTTTTTTCAGGATCTTTACCTATTCGATTATGACTAATAATAAACCCTAAATACTTGATTTGATTTTGATAGAAAGTACATTTATCGATATTGATGTGTAAATCGTTATCTTGAAGTTTTTTCAGACATGTGTATAGATTCGCTTTACACTGTTCAAACGTGTTTCCGGTAATTACAATGTCGTCGAAGTAACTTATAACTCCGTCTAGATTTGATAATAAATGATCCATTATCTTGTGAAATAATGCTGGCGCGGATTTTACTCCGAATGCTAGTCGATTGTATTTGTAATTTCCCTTGTGTGTTGTTAGGGTTTGAATCATACTACTTTCTTCATCTACTTCGATGTGGTGATATGCTTTAAATAAATCTAATTTGCAGAAATATTTGGCATTCTTTAATGAATTCAGCGTTTCTTCGATTCTGGGTATCGGATAGTTGACATCTTTTAATCTATCGTTTACTCCCGTTTTGAAATCGTTGCATATTCTTACAGTCTTGTTATCCTTTGGAATAATCACAGCTGGTGAACCCCAAGGAGAAGAATCGACCTTAGTTATGATACCTTCTCTCTCGAGTCTTGATAGTTCCTCGCTGGTTTGATCTCGTAAAGTGAATGGTACATCTCTCGCCTTCGTATAACATGGTTTAGCATTTTTTACTAATTCCAGGCCTACTTTTTGGTTTGGAATTTTTCCTACTCGCTGTGTGAATATCTCCGGAAATGATTTTTTAATTTCACAGGTTTCTTTTTCAATGTCGATATTCGAGTCGATAGCGTTGATTGTATATTTTTCTTCGTTTAAAGTAAAACATTCACTTAATTCGATTTGTAAAGGTCTGGTCCAATTTCGCCCTATAAGTGATTCTCGATTATCCGGAACAACGTAGCATTTTAATGTTTTTAATCTATTTCGATATTTAACGTTAACGTGTGAAATCCCTACGGGCTTAAAAATTTCACCTGTGTAGGTTCTGAATCTAGCTCGTGTGTTGTAAATTTTCGTTTTAAGAGAATTTACGAGACTTTTCGTTAATAATGTTTTCTTTGCACCTGAGTCGATTTCTGCTACAATTGATTTTCCGTTTATCTGAAGTCTAGCGTAATACTTCTCATCATCCTCACTTTGATCGTTACATGTTTTTATGTTTGATATGTGATATAATTCTTCCACTAGATAATTTTCTCCTGTATTTGATTTTTTCTTTTCGGTCATAATTCTTTTAATACAGACCTTATCGATGTGTCCGGTTTTCTTGCAATTAATGCAATTTAATTTTTCATTCGGTATTCGACATTCCCTTGATCGATGATTATTTCGACCACATTTAAGGCAAATACCGTCTAAACCTAACGATTTGTAATCTAATTTTTTGTAACTATTTTGACTATTCTTATCTCTATTCATATTAGATTTAAATCTATTACTTGAATAGTTGCTTGAGTTACTTGAATTTCCGGCGTTTTGATGCTTATTAAATTTTTTCTTATTTTTGTCCAGCCTTTTGATTTCCGATATAGTCGATGTCGATTGCTTCGATAGTTCTTTTGAATCGTTAACCGATGCCTCAAAGCTAAGTGCAGTTTCTTGGATTTTTGTGAAGGTACAATCTTTCTCATCCAGTTGTAAAAGTCGTTGCCGTAGCTCGTTACTTGAAATTCCTCGAATGAATTGAGAAGTCAAAAAGATATCCGAAATGTCCTTCTTACATACCCCGCAGTTTAACTTAGAATCGGCCAGATTTTTCTTTAAATCGGTTATGTAGTCCAATAAGTTTTGATTTGACTTCTGGATCGTTGATAATAATTGATGACGAATTCGGAGAGGGTTGATAGGTGGGCACTTTAGTTTCTTATATTCTTTGATAATATTATCGTAAGATTGTTCTGTCAGTTTGTTTGGGGCAAAAATCGCTGTAAGGTTTGAATAATGTTCACTGCCAATTGATGTTAATAGAGAATTTACCTTATCATCTTCTGTAGTTATTTTTGCGATTTGAAAGTGGTTTTCCAAACGCTCGATGTATTGAATAAAGGTTTCACTCTTTTCTTCAAATTTTTCAAATTGAAATTCTTTGATGTTGCGAGTTACCGTTGTTTGTTGATTTGCTAATTGATTTAATACTTTGACCATCAATTCATTGTTCTTCTTATTGAGTTCTTCTGCCGCTTGGATTTGGGATGCTTGCTGCTTAACAAGTTTTTTCAGTTCCTCTATTTCAGATGGCATAGTGTTTATTGATTATTAACAGTAATAATAGATAAGGTTAAATTTTATACTGTTTTGAAAAAGATAATTACGCATCTACTCGATAAAAAAAACTATCCCATCCTCGTCGCCATATTTGTTATGTTTTTTCTTTATTTTTAAATTGATTTAATTTTAAGAAGTCGGTACTCGAAAAGAAAATATATATATTTCTTGTTATTATAAAAGTATTTATTATTATTTATTATTTTTATACAGAACAACCTAGATACAAAATAAACAAAAGAAAGAGAGAACAGTCATCATATGTGCATTGACTTTTATATACTCTTTTCAGTCTTTTCAATATAATTCACTAAGAATATTACAGTTTCCTAAAATGTTTCAAAATAATTCAAAGAATATT
This sequence comes from Labia minor, assembly GCA_963082975.1. Taxonomy (NCBI): domain Eukaryota; kingdom Metazoa; phylum Arthropoda; class Insecta; order Dermaptera; family Spongiphoridae; genus Labia; species Labia minor. The sequence continues at coordinate 104,965,566 of OY720344.1, forward strand.
TTGTTTATAAGTTTATTTTTTTAATATTTTATTTATAAAACACGAAAACATTTAAAATTATATGAATAATTGATCTCATAATTGGATTTTTCATTTTCAATTGACGATTTGAATTCATAAAATATTAAAAAAAAACTTTTAAAACTTTTTAAATTATATTCAAGTAAGTATATAAGAATATAAGATATATTATGGGTGAATTCAAAATGTATGAAGGGACACATAGATAGATATAACATTTACAATAATAATATATATAATTAATTTACTGATTAAATTAAAATGTATTTTAAATAAGAACACAAAAACAAATAAATGTTTTATCTAATTGAATATTTGATATTGTTTGAATATTTAGTAAATAATATTTTATAATATTTACCGGAGTATAATAAATTGATAACGTCATTTAATTCTCCTACTATATATCGAATCGAATATAAAGATAAATCTTCTTTTAAACGTTGTGTGAAACAATTTCAAATAATTTAAATGTAAAACTATTAATGAAATTAAAAAATCAAATATATGAATATAATATAAATATTTTTAATTTTATTTTAAGAATAGATATATATATCTCACAGGCGGTGGTTGTGACGTCATCCATATATTATAAATTTAAATTAAGAAGAACTAATAAAGTTTCGTGAGATGTGGTCAATAAAACTCAATTTTTCTTTATAAATACTATCACAGGTGTGAATTTCAAAAAAATCGTTAGAGCGGTTTTTGAGAACAAAGAAACAGAGAAACAAACAGAGAAACAATTTTTACTCTCATAAGAAGATAAGATTTAAATTATTTGAAATTGTTTCTGTAGCTGGAAATTAATTTACTTCAAACCGTCGGTCGGTTCGGACCTGGCCACAGGTCAACTTATTTTTTTCTTATTTAACTAAAAAGATAAATTAGTAAATTAAAATTACTTATATTATTCTTTGTTGTTATTTTTATTTATTTATTTTTTTTTTGTTCCTTAATTCTGACTGAATAATGCATCAAGTAAGCCTTCAATATGTTAATTACAATCAATAAGGATTATAATAACTTTAATCTATCAAATAATTAAAATAGTTGATATAGATATGGATGTCTTACATCATTGTAGATTACGTGAAATACCTCAAGCAGAATTAGGTCCAAATGTTGCAATCAATGCCAATTTTATTAGACGAACTTTATTTAGATTAAGATGTTGGTTAATTTTATGGGAAGGCAACCTCCAACATAAAGAACATTTCAAAAGTATAGCAGCCATTAATAAAGAAAAACGTCGCCATATGTCTATATTAGATAGTGGAATCTTTACTATTCATCCATTTAGTAAATTAAAGTATGTATAAATATATATATATATATATATATTATAGATTTATAATGTATTTAATTGAAAACTTTTATTCTCTTTTAATTTTAGTTATATTTTGGATTGGATATTTTTAATAATTTTATACTTTTCATCAATCATTTTAATGATTACCTGGTATTTAGAATTTCGATATGATATTACTAATGATAAAAAATATTTTGACATGCAAATTTTTATTAATCTTTGTGCTGAAGGAATATTTATAATAGATTTTATTCGAATCCATTTAATTGGAATAATAATTAAAGATACAAATCGAGTTTTATTAAATTATAAAGAAATTCAAAAGTATGTATAATATTAATTTGAAAGAAAAAAAAATCAATCATTGTTAATCAATTTTAGAGTGAAATTATTTATTCATAACATAATCCAAAAATTTGAAAATATTTATTAAGTATTTATCTATTTTTTTTTTTTTACATTAATGTTTAAATTTAAACTTTTAAGAAAAAAAGACATTTACAAGAGTGGATGGAACACGATAGAATTTATTATATTATTGGGAGGGGAACTGCCTTTTGTCAGAACCCGAACGCGTTCCAGTACTTTTTAATCTGCCGACAACGCCCACTTAAATCTACTTGTTACAGTGGCGTACCTAGAACTTTTGCCGCCCGGGGCGATCTCCAGTTTGCCGCCCTTTCTATTATAAATCAATCAAATAATGCTGTTTATAAATTAATATACATAAATAAATTATTAAGTTATTTAATCAATATTAATTAATACACAGAGAGTAAATTTTTTTACACATATTTGTATGCACTCGTAAACATATTTATATAATATTTACTCTTCTAGCTTTCATACTAGAAAAATCGTGTATAATGCTCTCAAAATTTATATTTTGTAATTTCTTGTTCTATTGACAATATTGCAAGATTTTGTAGTCTTAATTGACTCATAGTAGAACGAAGATAATTTTGCCGAACAAAATCGTGTAAAGATGCGTTTACGAATTCAACTAATTTTAATGAATACAATCAAATAAAATTATTATCCTGTTCTTGGAATTAGAATTCAAAATTTAAATATGAAATTAATAAGTTGCTTTTTACAACTATAACTAAATATAAAAAATGCCGCCCCAAGATAAGTTTGCTGAAAATAGGACTTTTTTTGGTCCCACTATGCGTTCCCTTACTTCTTATTGGTAATACTAGTAATGCAGATCCTGCAAATTGACAACAGCAATTTTGAATGAATGGAAACTGATTGATAGACTCTCGTTTCTAGCTATTCCAATTTTAAAATTGATATAACTAGGAATCACAAGGTTGCGTATTTTAAGTTATTGAGGTTTTGGGCTCTGATAGGAAGGGAACATATTATTTTTTGAAGTTATAGAGGTTTGAGTTATCGAGGTTCCACTGTATATATATATTACTTTTAGCCAAAACCCCACTCTTCGGGTTTTTTTGTTCAGTTTGAATATAGGAAAATTATTTAATTAATTAATTTTTTAACCTCACTCTTCGTTTTATTCGGTTTGGTTTGGATTAAATAATTAATTAATTAAATAATTTTCCTATATTCAAACTGAACAAAAAAACCCGAAGAGTGGGATTTTTGCTAAAAGTAATATATATTCCGTTTTTAGAATTGGCACAAATTGAAAGAATTTTCGTAAAATAAGAAACTTACCTATATACTATATTTTATCCAGAAAGAATAAATGAATAATAATAATGATTTTAAATATATAAAGTAACCTGATTTTTTTTCAAGATTTTAAAGAAATTTATAAACCTGAATATTTGACTTAGTAACATTAAAATAAATACTTTAATATTTATATTCATAATGGATTGATATAATGTTTAAATATAGATGTTTAATTAATTTAATTTAATTAATCAACTAAGAAAAGTAAATTTTAATATCAATTAAGAAAGTATTTTGTTTATAATAAAAAAATTTTTCTTGAAATTTTCAGACATTTATTTTGCACTAAAAAATATTATATTTTTTTATTTTGTGCAATTCCTTTTCAATCAATTTTTACTTTAATTAAGTATCAATTAAATGCATCAAATATTGAAATAAAAGTAATCATAACGTTATTTATGTTTTTAAAATTAGTTTGGCTTTATTCATTGGATATCAAAATAAAAAATATTTTAAAGGTACATATTATTATTATTATTTTAATTTTTAATTTGATAGTTTAGTAATGATCATAATATGAAGAAAATTTTTTTGAAAGATATGAATTAATAAAAAATCAATGATTTTGAATTATTTGGTTATCAAATTTATATTAATTATAATTTATTATTACTATTATTATTCTTAAGTGTAGATGAAATTTAGCTTTAGAAAAGCCTTGAATTTATATTTGAAATTTATTAATATACAAAATCTTAACGTTTGTTCTTTAATTCTTAATAAAAGTTAAATTTATTTGAAAGGAGAATGATTGAGAATGGTTGGTAGACTGCGGTAATGTAAGGAGGGACGTAAGGGTGTTGGGAATGAATAGGTCTTGAATGATTGTAGGTCAGGATAGGGACGTTTGGAGGAATGTGGTTGCTGCGACCAAAAACTTTCGAGTTCCACAGGATCACATAATATATAAATAGATTTGAAATTGATCAAATTAATATTTTTTATTTTGATTTTTATAATATAAAAATAATTTTGGCATGGATTTTCAAAGAAGATTTCCTATAACCCCCTCCCCTCTCTCCCTGGGAAATAAGATTTATAAAATGTATAATAATAATAAGAAATTTAACATGTTTTAAATGAAAAAGAACGCCTTTAAAGATCACTCGGTAATAAAAATTGAATTATTTTTTTAATTTTGATTATAAAATTATGATCTATCTAAATGAATAAAATATTACCTGATATTATATTCTCCCTATATTATTATTATTAAAATTAATTTAATTAATATTTTCATTTTCTATTATTAATTAGATTTAATATAAATAAATTGTTTGTTCTGTTTTAGGCTTTCAATTCAACTATTTTAGTGGAATTTATTTGCAGGACATTTGTTCATGGCTCTATGTATCTTCATATAACGGCTTGTATATTTATGATTCAACCTTTTATCAATGATAAAGTAAATCAACCAAATCCAGGAAGCTGGTTAACTAATTACGATATGGATACTAATTATGGAAATAGTATTTTTATGTAAGTTTTGGGTAGTTTTATTATTAAAAATAGAGATATCATATATTTATCAAATGTTTTTTCAAAAATATATTATTATTTTTATAGAATCTATAATATATGGTCAATTCCTAAAGGCTTATTTGAGACTAATATTGAATATATATTTTTATATATAATTTCCTATATAAATCTCTTTATTTCTACATATATTTTAGGTAAGTACAATCAGCTTAATCAAAGCGATAATGAGAGTAGAAAAGGAAGTACATGTGGTAAATAGATATCTTGTGCCCCCTTCCTCACCCTCCAGAATTGTAAATTGAATTTTAATGCATTTAGACGAGTGATAATGCCTTTTGCCCATTTGACACGAAGATTTGAAGAAGAAACTTTTTTAAGGATTTAATATTTTTTTTTCTATCTCTGTGTGATATACGAGGTCTGTTAAAAAGAAAAGGTGAATTTTGAATCTTCGCGGGCTGTGTACATTCGATTATCGAATTTTTTTTTTTTTTGTGATGTTGGTACACATATGTGTCTCATATGTTGACAATATCAGCCATTTTGGATTAGTGGTTTGTTTCTGACAACTGAAAAAGTTAGACACGTTTTTGTGTGTTCTTAGATTTTTTAAAGAATCTGTATTAAATTTTCCTTTAAAAATGAATTAAAGTGTTCCAACGCACTTAAAATGTTGACTGTGGCATTTGGCAACTCTAAATTGTCTCAAAAAAATGTTTACAAGTGGTACAAGCGATTTAAAAGAGCACGCTAACTTCGATCCTATGTGAAGGTTTTGTTCACTGTTTTCATCGATTGCAATGGCGTGGTGCATCATGAGTTCTAAATAAGTAAAATAAGAAGTAAGGGAACGCATAGTGGGAGCAAAAAAAAAGTCCTATTTTTATTCCATATAAGTTTTTATTTTTTCTTATTCTTACTAACCAAAATATTAACGAACACAAAAAAGAAATTCTATCAAGTAGATTTAAGTGGGAGTTTTCAGGACATGAAAAAGTAGTGGTATGCGTTCTGGTTCTGAAAAAGGTAAGGAAACGTCGTTGCCCCGCGTTCCCCTCCCAATACACCACTGGGCAACAGGTCGTATTGTTACTGAATACTACAAGGTAGTTATGCAACTTTTGCGTGAAGCAATACGGCTCAAACGATCGGAATTGTGGAAAAATAAATCATGGATTCTACATCACGATAATGCACCAGCACACATCATTGCTTGTTAGTGATTTTTTGGCCAAAAAGAACACCGTAATTATACTTCAACCACCGTATAACCCAGATTTGGCTCCCTGTGACTTTCCTATTTCCGAAACTGAAGAGACCAATCAAAGGAAAGCGTTTAAATCGAAGAACGAGCTGAACCGAAAAGCGCATTTCAAAAGTGCTTGAACGATTGGAAGAAGCACTGGCATAATAGGATTATATCTGAGGGGAATTACTTTGTAGGGGGGACAAAATGGATATTGATCAATAAATAAATACTTTTTGAAATAATTCAAAATTCACCTTTTCTTTTGAACAAACCTCGTATAAATTTATATAAGTTAATATCAGAAAATTAATTTTCATAATGATTTTAAAGTTTTTACTAATTTATTTTTTTTTTCTTAAATTCCAACTAAAAATAGATTATTCACGCCTTTCTAAAAGCAATTGCTATTATTATTGTAAATTGTGATAAAAGAGGGTAGCAAAAAAATAAAAGATATTTGTTGAAATTTAAATAAAAATGTTGTTTAGAGGAGGGGAAGAGGACAAAATGTTATGTGCTGTCAGGTTCTTAAAATTGTTCAGTTTCTTTAACAGAAATGTGTAAGATTTAAACTATTTCTCCTTTTATAACGGAATTTTGTAAATTAAACCAAATATCAATATGTGGTTTAATTTACAAAATTCCGTTATAAATAATAACAACCACCAAAGCTTTAATAATTTATTTCTTCTTTTACCTAACAAATAATTAATTCATAAATTACACTAAGTTTTAAAAAATAGTTAATTTACTAACAAAATTCATTTTTCCAGTTCGTATTTATTTTATTTATAGAGCTCAACTAAAACTTCAATTAAGCCAGGTAATAAAACTTGTTGATATGAACCGATATATGACTTATAAACGATATCCACCACAATTACAAACGCGGTTATTGTCATTTTTTAAAATGCGTTATGATCGGAGTTGGCTACAGGAAACAGTAATCTGTGATATTCCTGGTGAATTAAATTCTATTGTGTTCATATTTTATTATTTTACGTTATATCAATTATGGATTTTTGAGTGAAACTACATAATAGGTATTTTGAATCACCATTAAATTGTTGAATTTTTTCAGAAACATTAAGACGGGATATCGGCTTTCTGATGATATATGATACAATAAAAAAAGTGAATGTTTTTAAAGATCTTCAAATTAATATTATTAAAGATATTATTTTTGAATTGAAACAAGAATTCTTTTTTACTGGAGAAGTAATTTATCAAAGTGGAGACCCCGCAAATAATCTTTATTTAATGCGTTCTGGTTGTGTTGCAGTTATGTTAAGAAATGGTGTAGAGGTAAATAATCTTTATTTTTTTTTATGAGAATAAAGGGAAAATTATTGTCAATGCATTTCAGAATTTATTTTAATATTATTATCAAATAATTTAATGAGGATTAAGCATTTTAAATTTATCTTATTTTATTATGCTAGCAAAAATTGTATATATATTTCTATTTTTGAAATAGTAAACCGCTCTAAGGATTTTTTTGAAATTCACACCATAGATAATTTTTATAAAATAGATCTGTATAGATTTTAGCCTCGGGAAAAATCATCTTTGTTAGTTTTTTCTTAATTTAAATTAGGAATTAAAATAATAATAAATAAGTTGACCTGTGACCAGGTCCGAACCACCCGACGGTTTGAAGTAAATTAATTTCCAGTTACAGAAACAATTTCAAATAATTTTAATATATCTATTAATGGAATAAAAAACAGATATGGATATAACATAAATATTTTTAATTTTATTTTATTTATAATATATAGGTAAGACCAGGCTGTGACGTCATGAATGGCTGGATGACGTCATATAATTTTAAATCAAGAAAAAACTAATAAATATGATTTTCCCGAGGATAAAACCAATACAAAGTACATGATTCGTGGTGATATATAAAAAAATCTCCTCATGTGAAATTTGGTGTGAAAATAACCCTTCCCTTCATATCGTCGATCGCTAATACTACCATTTCATCAAAATCGGTTGAGCCGTCCAGGCTGTACACATCTATACAGACGGACAGACATCATGCTAAAAATACTTTTTTCTGTTAAGAAAATGCATGATTTGTGGAGATATGTAAAAATCTCGACATGTGAAATTTGGTGTGAAAACAATACCTCCCTTACTATCGTCGGTCGGTAAAAATGGCGCCGGACAACGCCGGACCGCGCTTCCTTAAATACAAAATATAATAAATAAAATAAAATTAAAAATATTTATTTTAATAATATTTTAGAATCAAATTACGAAATATATATTATATTATATCCACAGGCCATACTTTTGTGTCTTTCAGTGCATTAATACGTACGTTTAAGGGCTGTATGTTTTATGACTATTTTTTTTTAATTTATGTTCTTTTAAATTATTTGAAATGGTTTAATATATTTTTTCGTTTATTTATTTAAATAATAATCTTAATTTTAAATAATCATAGTTCATAAGGAATATTTTTTTAAAGTAAAGTGAACCAGGTACTTATTATACACAATGTTGATATTTGTAAGCAAAATGTAATAAATGATGTGAAATATATTTTTTTATATAATATTATAGGTTTCAATTAATCTTGTTCTTTTAAATTTTCTATATTTTTTTTACAATTTTTTTTTTAATTGTAGAGGATATATCTTTTAATTTATCCATGTTCTACATAATTTATGTTCTCAACTTCTATATTTCTAAACGAAACATTTAGATTTTTAATTTTAAGATGAGATAAAAGACTTACTCTATGAAAATAATGAATATTAAAAATATAAAAATATAAAATAATATAATTTTAATTGATTTTGAAAAATCTTTGATAAAACATTATTATAAAGTAATACAAAAATATAGGTATTGCTATTTTGGAATTTGAATCGTAAAAATAATAAATTATCTATTCCAAGTTAATTGAACTTTTTAATTAATTTCCATACTTTGTCCTAGTTCAATCATTATAAAGACTATGAATTTTTTGGACTCATTGGATTACTCTCTGCTAATAGACGTCAAGATTGCACAGCAATAGCCATTGAGCCAACCGAGTGTTTTTCTTTGAATTTTAATGCTTTTAGACGAGTGATAATGCCTTTTGCCCATTTGACACGAAGATTTGAAGAAATAGCTTTTTCAAGAATTCAAGAAATTGTTATTTCCCTTAGACAACAAAAAAGAAATTAAAATTATTTATTTACATTTATTAAATATGTACAATATTATTTAAGAAATATATGGTAAATGTATTTTTTAGTTTTATTTAGTTTTTTTTTAAACGGAAAATTTAATAAGAGCAGAGTATGAGACAAATATGTTATTTCTAGTTATTTTTATTTTATCTATATAATTTATATTAATTATAATTAATTATCATTTATATTATCTCTAGCCTAATCGATTAATAAAATATATTATTATATTTTCTATCAATAAGGGACTATAATATTATAATTTTTTAAAAATTTAGTTGTCTAGGGGTTGTTTTAGTAAAAAATATTGTTTCTGTTTAGAAATAATTGCAAAATAATATCGTTTTTATTTAAAGAAAATTAACAAGATAAAAACAGTATAAAGATAAGTAAATGAAAACAACTTCTTCTGTTCTTGAATATAATAATACTTCTTCGTAACGCTATGCTTGCGATATACTGATGCGATGCAATAAACTGATGACATTGATATACTGATGATAAACTGAATAGAATTGTGTTGGGGTCCTTTTTATAAAGAAGTTCCAGACGACTGGAACGTGGTTGCTATTGGTGCGTGGGGGAATGAAGCGACGGCGGCTGTAGCGAGTGGGTCGCTTGCTACGTGGGTCGGCGTAGAGAGGAAACACGCACTCCGTGAATTACGTGGTTGTGGCTGGCGGGGTCGGAAGCCAGGCTTTGGCTGTCTCGGTCGGTCGGTCACTCGAGTTGCTTTGGTAGTCTTGATGAGCCAAAAAGCTCCATTCTCACATATATATAGGGTAAAGGTACCAGTAGTTGATACTTGTGCATTTAATATCGGAAAATAAGACATATCTGTCTAAAAATTTCTAAATGCGCGCTATTTTAAAGTAAATCCTTCTATGTGTAAATATAAAAGATTTGAGTCACAGTCTGAGTAAACGGCACAATATTTACTTTTTATAGAATCGAACATATGGATATTCAGTGGCGCAACCAGGGGGGGGTTTTGGGGGTTAAAACCCCCCCCCCCCAGGATTGAAAAAATATAAATTGCTGTATATTATGTACTATTATTACAAATAGAAAAGTAAAAAAAATAATTCTTAAAGTATAACTTAGTGTATAATAAGTAAGTTTATTTTATTTTAAACAAATTTCAACACAAAAAAAATTGCTTATTTTTTCGTACAGAATTAAATATAAGAAATAAAATTTTTTTTTATTATTTCTCCTAAATCATAAAAAACAAAAGACTTAATATAAGATTACTAGATGATTGTGAAATTTTCCAATTTGACTATTATTTAAATATAAAATAAATAAAAATATTACTCAAATTCTAAATATTTTTTATTAATAATACATTAATTGCTAATTTCATAAAAATTATGAAGCGAAGACAAATATTTTCATAATGGAAACGGGTAAAAATCCCTAAAGGAAAAAATCCATAAAAGTCAAAAATCCCTAAAACCGAAAATCCCCAAAAGCGAAAACCCCTAAATAAAAATATCGCTGACTGAAAAAATCCCTAAAAACAATTTTTTTCATTTTTGTATTAATTTTAATTGTGACTCAGAAAATTAAATCACAAGGTGAGCATGACACCCAGTTGCCTGAGACACGACCTCCCAAGGAGGTAATCGGGCCTGGACCGAAAGTAGGGAAAAATAGGTCAAAAAATACATAGGGCCCACACACGTGATTTTTCCAAAAAAATTCGTATGTAAAATAAAGGGAATTTACTCAAATTCCGTTTATTATCATACGTTTTAATAGCTTAATGATTCCAAATACAAAATACACCATTTGCACCGTATATTTCACCAGGGAATATATAACGCAATTTGTGAAATTTACTATCATCAGAGGTTGACTTTTTCATTTTGCTCAATGCATTTATAGAAACATCAAATCAATGCCAGAAGTTTTGAAGCTCTATAATGATATAGATAATCCTGACAACTCCACTCATTTACGAACTCTTGCAGCTTTGGTTTTGGTACCACCATCAAAAGTCATTGTAGCCTACCAAGCATTATCTGGACGACCAACAGGGTAAAACTGATCTTTTTTCTTACTTCGAGCGCACTTGGCTAGGTGAACAATTTTTGACTGGCTTTTATGACCCCGAATCTCGGAGCAAAAATTTTCAAAATTTTCCGATCATCGTATAAGCTATCCTTATTTCATGAGGAAAGCTAAAATGATTTACTTATAGCTGGAAAAAAATATTTTCTTTCTAAAACTGTGAATACGAGTAAATAAAATACAAAATTAAATTTTATTGCCAGATTTTGTAAAATCAGTGTTTCATTTACAAAACTTTTTTAAATATTTAATATAAAAAAAAAAATCTTAATGAAAATTTGTCTTTGAGAGAGCCCGGGGGGGGGGGGGGGGGCGCCATAGGAAGGTGGCTAGTCAAAACCCCCCCCAGGATCAAATCCTGGTTGCGCCACTGTGGATATTTGAATATTTTGTTCTTCAAATTCAAAGGAGACTAATTTTTCTTTTTTTTTACTATCTCGCCAGTATATGTGTGTATATATGTAACCAAGATTACGCAAAAACGGTTGGAGCTAGAATGATGAAATTTGGTACATGGGCATTATTCAAAATTCATAGTTTTCTATCAACTTTTGAGAAATGTAGCTCAACCGGAACAGGGTCATTACCTACACCGTTTTGATTTTTTTTCTTCTAAAGTGACCGTAAAAATAAAGATATATGTTTGATAGTTTTTCACTTGATTAAAAATTGTATAAAACTGCTCTATATAGAATTTCAGCTTAATTGAATCGCTGAAAGTACCGGAATTAATTTTTTAACACTACAAATCACGCGCCAACACGTGACCTGGTGCCATCAACAAAGAGCCAAATATGCGCTGATTTAATAAATATTATTTATTAATTTTAATTTATAATTAATTAAATTTAATTTAAATATAATATATGTTAATTAATCCAATTCAATTTTGCGATATAGTCGAGTGGAAACACTCCGGATTTTTTATTATTGACATCAATATTAAATATTATCCATATTGCCTAGAAAAGGTTGCCCGCGAAGCCCTTTCAAATGCCCGCATTCAAAATTAAGGTAAAATGGTTTGGCGATCAGACTTTTAAATATTTTCGACTTCTTTTTTTAAAAAAAAAAAAAAAAAAAAGGTAAAAAGATTTTGCGATCATGATTTTTCAGGCTCTTAGTTTCACCAAGTGTGCCCATCCCTGTTATATTATTTCAAAAAAGTGCCCGACTATTGAAAAAGGTTGCCGACCCCTGACCTAGAAGATAATATTATAAGATCTTAACTTTAAGTGAAGGATTTGGCATTAAGGCTATGTTAAGTATTGTGTAGGATCTAGAGGTTTTGTTAATAAAAGATATATTGTAATTTAAATATAAGAATATTTATTATATATGATAATATATACAGATGAACATAGAGGTTAGTGAGTATTCTGCTTGCGTGTTAATCGCTCAGCATAGAAATATAAAAGTGTGTGTCGTTTGACCTTGATCAGCTGTTCAAAGCTAGTAGTGCTTTGAAGTAATGACACCAGGGGGGTTTCTTCATATTAATGTATGAGACTAATTTTAAAAATACAACACGCCCCCTTAAAATTAGTCGATATTGAATTTAATACAAATCGTTCAGACCAAGTCCTTTCGAACAAAATTCATGCTTCGTTGAAGGAAGTCCTTTCGTTAATACATCAGCGAACATTTCATCTGTAGGCTTATACTTTACTTCAATATCGCCGTCATTATTTTTTTATTTTAAATAAATCTGAGAGTTTATATTTTTATTTTTTAAATTTTCAATAATTTTCACATTATTTTATGCTAAGATCAGATCGTCCACGTACAAGGCTAAAATTGTAACGTTTTTATTTTTATTTTTTAAATATAAACATTTATTTTTATTTTAAGAAAAAACTTTCATTCAGGATTAATTTTCTCCTTAGAAATTTTATTATTAAATATTTATTTTTATTTTAAAAACTTTCCTTCAGGATTAAAAACTCTCCTTGGAAATTTTATTATTAAATATTTATTAATATTTTTGAGGAATTTCTATATATATTTCTTCCTTTATTTCTCAATTTAGATAAGCATTTATAAAAATCTATTTTCAATCGATGACGTTTTTTTTATTTAACCTTTGGTCGATCAATCAACTCCCATGTGTGATTTTTGTTCATTTCATTAATTTTTGTTTTAATTTGCCTTTTTTCCATTTATACTTGTTGGGGCCTTCTAATGCATCTTGAAGTATTAAATTTGATATATCTGGACTGTCAAGGCTTTCCTCGTCTTGAGTATTTTTATTATTGGGATTTTTTGTTTTTATATAATTATGTACCTTTTTTGGTCTCCCTTTCATATTTGATTTAATAAATTTCGGCCTTCCTGGACCTTTTTTCATAATTATTTCATCATCTGAATTTTCTTCATTTTCATTTTCACCTTTTTCAAGTTTTTCTTCATCTTCAAGATTTTCATTTTCATTTTCGTTTTCATCTTGAATTTCATTTTTATTTTTATTGAACAGGTTATAGAGATTTACAGAATTTTCTTCAAGTTTTTCTTCATTTTTAGCAGTGGATTCAAATATAGGATTTATCATGTATAAACCATCTTTCTTGAATGTAGTAATAATGGTTTCTCCTTTTTCATTCTTTATAACTGCTTTTGAATGAATAAAAAATATTTTCTTTCTTTTAGATGTGGCTTTTGAAATGGATATAAGATTTCTTTTTAAATTCGGTACATATAAAACATTTTCTAACTCTATTTCAGTTATTTTATTATTATTTTTTAATTTAAAATAAACGTTTCCGATTCCTTTTACTTCTGTGCAATCATTATTTGCTAATCTTACCTTTTGATCAGATTTCTTGAAATTTTTAAATTTTTTTCTATCATTACACATATGTGATGTCGCTCCACTGTCGAGGCACCATGAATCATTCGAATCGTTGTTCTCAATGTAGTTTGCAGCAAACATTGACTTTTTGCTTTTTATAATATGTCGTTGATCTTTTTGTTCATTATTTTTCTTATTAAAACATTGAGATGCTTTATGCCCGACTCGATGACAATAATTACATTTAAATCTGAAAAAATATTTATTTTCATTATTTTTATATTTAAAATCTGGTTTGCCTTTTATTGAATTGTTAACTGTGTAATTTTTCATATTAAATGCATCCTGAACTTCAGGCGTAGTATTTCGTTTCTTGGAATTTGCTTCTTCCAATAATTTTATTTTTAGGTTCTCTGGGTCAGGTAATATATCACGTGTTTCTATTGCACATCTAAAATTTTCGTAATTTGATGGAATGCTATAAAGTAAAATAATCGTTAATAAATCATTTTGTATTTCAATATCCATTTCTTTGAGCTTATCTATAATATTAAAAAATTCATTTAAATGTTCAGACATGCAATCATCTTCGTTCATCTTTTTAAAAATTAATTGTTTTAACAAGGTTGCCTTTTTAGCTGGACCTTTAGATAAATAAATATCTTGTAGTTTTTTCCATACCTGATTTGCAGTCTTGCATCGTTTAACATGAATCAGCTCGGGTGGGCTTATAGCTAATATCAGCTCAGCTTTCGCTTTTTGATCGTTAATTAAAATTTCCTCACTTGAACCTTCAGTCTTTACAGTTCCTGATACATATTTCCAGAGATTATTCTTCACGAGAATTGCTTCCATGTGAATTCTCCATGTATCATAATTATCCTTCGATAATTTTTCAATGTAAACTTGACTTACTGCCATCTTGAGAATTTTATCTCTTCTTCAAATATTTAACTCTTTTTATATTAACAATTTCAATAGATCACTTAATAAGCGCAGCGGAAGCGTGCTGGGCCCATAACCTTTTGTAGGATCTAGAGGTTTTGTTAATAAAAGATATATTGTAATTTAAATATAAGAATATTTATTATATATGATAATATATACAGATGAACATAGAGGTTAGTGAGTATTCTGCTTGCGTGTTAATCGCTCAGCATAGAAATATAAAAGTGTGTGTCGTTTGACCTTGATCAGCTGTTCAAAGCTAGTAGTGCTTTGAAGTAATGACACCAGGGGGGTTTCTTCATATTAATGTATGAGACTAATTTTAAAAATACAACATATTGGGTGCTCAGAATATGTATCTGCACCAGTAGTTGACATTGATGTCAATTAGTTTTTCTCAATTATAATTTTTTAATTATATTTATTAATTTATATAAACCATTGAATTTTGAAAGGGCGGGAAAAATTCTAGCTACGCCACTGATTTAACGATTATAAATCTTTTAATTATCAAATAACATTCTTTTATTCTTTTTATATAGAAATGCTCCAAGACCTTCAGTGTTTGCGCACAGTACTGAATTTTAAATGGGTTAAGAATATATTCTGAATTAGCTCAGTTAATAAACCTAATATGAAAAAAATTTAGCATTCGCGGCACAGATCATCCCTTAAGGATTCGCGGCAAGGATGATTTCCTGTAATTTCGGTAACGCTAAAGGCGAACGCAAACCTCTCTCAAGTTAATCAAAACGACTACATTTCTACTTTTGTCCGAATGTTTAGCCTTCCATATAAATGGACAATACATAAATTGCGGGACGGTTGGTAAAAATCACAGACCATAAAAAATTATAAAAATAATTATAACAGATTAGAGACGAAATATTTTATCTTTTTTCACCTCAAATATATGAAAGTTTCAAGATCCAAAAAGTATATTTTTTTAAATAAAATAAAAATTTTACTATTTAACTTGTTTTATATTTTAAAAGAATGTTTCTTTTAATTAGAAAAAAAAGAACTATTATTTTGTAAATAAATTTATAATTTTATACATTTTTTAAAAATTATATTTTAAAACTTTTTATTCATAATTAGCATATTTGTGAAAGAAAGAATTAAATTTTTTTACATTTTTTTTAATCAATTCCCACAATAATAATTGTTTAAATTTATATTTATGTTCCTTTAAAAATTTTGATTAAATATTTTACAGTAGAAAATAATTAAATATATGTGATTTAAAAATTTTATGAATATTTAAAATTTCCCACCTATTATATTTTATTTCTAGGTTAATCTTCTAATAGTTTCTAACATCATTATGCTTTTCTTATTAAAAATTATTAATTTTTTAAAATTTCACAAAATTTAATTATTAACTTTTTCTATTTAAAGAGTGAAATATAAAACATAAATTATAATATCTTAAATCAAGTATGCAAAGACATTATTAATATTCTTTTCTTTTTTAATTCAAAGCAAATGTCATTAATTGTTTGAAATACATTAAGATTTAAGAATGACCAATCGAAAAATTTATTAAAAATTCTTTATTTAAAAATGCATATATATTTTTAAAAAACATACAAAAAAATAATAAAATTATAGTCTTATTGTATTAACCATTCATAAATTTATAAGGATACCATAATCATGTTTAAGTCAAATTATTTGTCTCGGATTAATAATTATGGAAATCAACTGTAAGTAGATAAAAAATAAGACTTTACATATTATCTTTTATTATTTCTTTTAATGTATTTTTTTTCTTTAATAGAATATCGTGGGCTCCTTTATTGCCTCGTTTAAAGTATTCTACTAAGATACCAAAACAAAAAATAATTCATGAATATGAACCTAACAAACTTCTTCCTCCCCTGAATGTGCCACTTCCAGAATTACCTGTAGCCACATATGCCTCAATCAAAGATGAAACGCACATTACTCAAGTTACTACACTTTCAAATGGTCTTCGTGTTGCATCAGAAAACCGTTTTGGACAATTTTGTACTGTAGGAGGTATATTATACAAAAATAGTCCTTTCAAAGTAGATATTGATTTAAATAAAATTAAATATATTTATATAAAATGTCAAATTTTTAAGAAAAATATAAATATTTATGTTAAAAAATATCTATTTTACTTTCAAAAATCTTTGATTATTAGTCAGTTATTACTATTATGATTATCTTTATATATATATATATATATATATATTATAGAAACATTTTATATATCAAAAATTCATAAACTAAATATTAATCATTCAATTTCAACATACAGATTTGTGTTTATATAAATAATTACGAATTCTTATTGGCAAACTTTCTAGCAGAATATTTTAATAGTAATAATATTAATATTAAATAAAATAATATTCTAAGAAAATTTAAATTATTTTAAATATATAATATAGAAAATATTTTGTTCTTTTTCAGTTGTAATCGATTGTGGCTCTCGTTATGAAATTGCCTATCCTAGTGGAGTTTCCCATTTTTTGGAGAAATTAGCATTTAATGTAAGTTTTTTTTTACACATTAAAATATTAAATTCTGACATTAATTTATTGTTCACTGATAGAGAACTTTTTGCAATTAATTTTAAAATAAGAGGAAAAATAATTGTCATTTTATCTTATTTAATGAGATCAGAATGACAGGAATATTATAATTGATACAATCATAATAACTATCTATATATAATTTTCTTTCAAATTTTATTTTCTAAAGTTTTTATTATCCTTAAATTTGGTATAATTAATTTAATTATTAATTAAAAATGGCATTTTATTTTAGTCAACAATAAATTACCAAAGTAAGGATGATATTTTGTTGGAATTGGAAAAACACGGAGGAATCTGTGATTGTCAATCAGCCAGGTATTTATAAAAAATATTTTTACTGAATTTAATTAAATTATTCATATTGAATTTTATGTCATATTAATTTCAATACACCATTTAAATCAAATGACCAACGTTCTATTTACATGAACTTGGGTCCATAGGTAAATGACATTTTTAGCTTTTTGAACTTAATCGAATTGTAATTTCCATTCCAGCTTTAGATATACTATTTGATAAACTGATTTGGTATTTTGCGATTGATATGACCGATATAATCTAATATAATTTAATCCAATCTTAATTTTCTTTAAAATTGTAAAACTTAACCATTTTTTAGAGACACATTTGTTTATGCAGCCTCAGCTGATGTAAAAGGTTTGCCAGCTGTTGTGAAAATTTTATCCGATGTTGTATTACGACCTCGTATTACCTCTGAAGAGATTGATCTGGCACGTTTAATCATTCAATATGAGATTGAAAGTCTTGAAAGTCGTCCTGAACAAGAACCTCTCTTGATGGATATGATTCATGCATCAGCATTTCGTGATAATACCCTAGGCTTACCCAAAATTTGCCCAAAAAACAATATAAATATTATCGATCAACAAACAATTTTTACATTCTTAAAGTATCATTATAATCCTCAACGGATGGTACTAGCTGGAGTGGGAGTTGATCATAATGAATTAGTCAATTTGGCTCAAAAATATTTTGAACAAATTCAACCTATCTGGGAGGAAAAGCCTAAATTATGTATTCATGATTCTACTCTTCATCCGGATAGGTCCATTCCTCAATATACTGGAGGGCAACAACTAGTCTCGAAACCAATGCCTGTTCATGCAGGAACAGCCGGCTTACCTGAACTAAGTCATGTAGTTCTTGGCTTAGAGAGTGTTTCTCATCAAGATCCCGATTTTATTGCATCGTGTGTTTTGAATATGCTAATGGGAGGAGGAGGCTCTTTTAGTGCTGGAGGTCCTGGGAAAGGAATGTATACACGATTATATACAAATGTGCTGAATAGATATCATTGGATGTTTTCAGCCACCGCCTATAATCATTCCTACAACGATGATGGGTTGTTTTGTATTCATGCTTCAGCACCACCTGAATACTTATCAGAAATGATTCATGTTCTAACACGAGAAATGATTGCAATGACTAAAGCTGTGTCCGATGAAGAACTCTCCAGAGCGAAAAAACAACTTCAATCGATGCTTTTAATGAACTTAGAAGCGCGACCTATTGTATTTGAAGATATAGGAAGGCAAGTTTTAGCCACTGGTGAACGAAAGCGACCGGAATATTATATTAAAGCAATTGAAAGCATTACTTCTCAAGATATTGAACGAGTTTCTAAAAGATTACTGAGATCACCAGCATCTGTCGCAGCTCGAGGGGATCTAAGTAAAATGCCAAGTTTTAGTGATATCCAAGCAGCGCTGGCTGGAGAAACTAAAGGGTTAAGGTACTTTTTTAGATAATTGAAAATAATTTTAAAAATTTTATTATTCATATTTGATCATATAAAGGTTTTTAATATTTTTAACATCTCTAGACCAAGCATCAATCCAAGTTTGTAAATCACTTCTAATTTCTTGGATTTTTTCTGTTCCCTTCTCTAACATTTGTAGATAATTTTTGGTATATTCCTAAAATAAAAGCTATTTCTTTAAAAAAAAAATATTAATTATAATTTATTTTCATAAATAACCTTTAATTTCTCATCTGATTCATCTTCAATTTTATATGATCTAGAAATTTCATAATCATTTAATTTAGAAATTTCACCAAGGGTTGTTTTAATCCCTTCAACAATAGTCGGATGTTCTTGTGCGTATTTTTTAGCTTCTTCATCAATTAATAATTTATGATTAGAAGCTTCATTTTTCAAAAATTCCTCTACTTTTTTAATATATTCTTCAGCCTATGAAAAACGAATATATATATATATATATTATTAATATTTAATAATATTTTAACTGAAAAAATAGCATTAATTTATTATTTATCAATTATTGAAATATTTTTTTTTTATTAAATATATCATTTACAAAATTTATTCATTACATCTTTCTAATCATTTAGAAGTTTTGTTAATGAAATTTTGGAAAATTTATTTAAAAAAAAGCAGGGGAACAAGAATGCATAACCAAAAGAAAGTTGTCAAGAAGATACTATTAATCCATAAGTAATCAAACATACTCCAATACATTATTTTACAAATACTTGTAAGATAAATTATCATTTCATTTGCAAATAAAATAATGTTAAACTTGAAAAACATAAATTTTAAGTTTTTATTACCATTTCTTGTTGATGACATAGTTGATGTTGATTACCGGGAAATCCTAAATGTGAATGAAGTAATGGGGGTTTTTTTGGTAAATCAATTGAAATATTTTTCTCCCATTCTTCATGTTTTTTATTAAGCCTTGTAAGTTGATAATAATGAAATTCATTAATCCATTGCATCATATTATCCTCTCCTAATGCATATAATATTTTCATTTCTTCACTGAATTCTGGAAAAGTTTAAATTGGAATATTAAGTCAAAATATGCTACACTCAATATGTCAAATTATTGCATCAACCCTTTTGTATGTACCTATAAGACAATTATTTATTAAATCTTCATATTTAATTTGTATAATTCGAAAATCATCACTTGTATTTAATATGCAAGTTTTGAGTGTACCAGGTAAAAGATCATTTCGATATATATAATTTGATCCTCTTCCTGAATAAAATATCTATTGAATAATATGATTATTATATTAAGCTCTTTAATATATATATATATAAATCTAAATATATTACGTTTATATTTTTCAAAGATATTTCTTCTTCACGTCTAATTAATTCTAACAAAATAGTAAATGCTATTCCATCTTTTTTAATATAATTATATATTTCTTGACTTTTATTTAAAATTTTCTCAAAATTTGTAGTTTTTATATTTTTTATAAGTTTTGAAATATCTAGGAAAATTAATATTAAGAAATAATATACAAAACATATTTTATTTTATGTCGTAATTATTTAAATATAATGTATTAAGAATTCAAAACGTATTTTTAATTAATTTTAATTTTAATTAGTTTTTTCCTATATTTTATCCCCATTTTGAAATGAGATAGGTAGAGAAAAAATTATTAAGATTTGATTTATTTATTAAATGACAATAACATATCTCATTTGTATGTCTATTGAATTTTGTCCTTTTGGAACATTTATTGCCTAATAAGAACAATTTATTATAAAATTTGTTGGTTAAAAATGTAGAGGCAATCTAGACTAGTCTTTAGAAAAAGAAGATTTATTCAGATATGGACCGACATATACTACACAGATATGGAAAAAGGTCAAAAAATTACGAGCATTTAACCAGAGTAAGTAATTTTTAATTAATTGGTAAATTATTATACTTGTTATAAATTGTTCCCATTCCAGAATTTTTATCTCAACAAGACAAACAAGAGAAAACTTAAAAATTATTTATTCATTATTATAGTTAAATAATCATTTTGAATTAGGTATAACTTAACATACAATGAAAATAAGTTTGGTGATTATAAATTAATATCAAATTTAAAATATGAATGTCACATTTGTGTCCTGGTATCTTATAAAGATTTATGAGTTATTATAAGTTAATGTTTAGTTGTTCTTGCTCTAATAGAAATTTAAAAAAAATCATGAGAAGAATGAAAGAAAAGAATAAATAACAAAAATCAAAAAGTTTAGACCAAAAACATGCTTTTCTTATTTGTTGAAATTAAAATAAATCCATTTATCTTCATTTTACTTAAATTTTCAAGAAAAAAGTTTATTTTATTTTTATCAATAAAAAAACTTTCATTTAGAATTAAATCATTAATATATATTTATATAAACTTTTTCATCACCTTTAATTTTAAACGAAATAGAGTTTAATTCATTTTTAAGATGGTTTGATGTTTTTTTTTTAGAATTTAACAATTTATTAAACAATTCAATTTCTTCAATAATAAATACAATCTTTTTACGAGAGAAATTAATTCGATTTTCAATTCTTTTCAAACCTTCTATTTCGAATTGGTCAATTTTTGAGTTAAATAATTGTGATCTTTGATAAATCTAAAAGTTATTTTTTACATTAAAAATATAACTTGAAAAATTATTGAAATTAAATATTTATATATATATACTTTATCAGTTAAACGATCAATTTTAATGGAAAGATTCGTAGCTTCTTCGAATGAATAATTTCCTCCTTCATTAAATAATTTTAATGCTTTAATGAATGCAGAACTAGAACGATGAATCCATTCCAAGGAAGAATTTGCTTCCGAGCGTAGTGATTCAATTGCACAAAAAAGAGATTCTTTTTGATTTACAAATAATTCATCCAAACGTGTTAACATTATTTTAATCTACAATTAACAAATTAAATTTATTTTTTTTATATAGAAGATTTTCTAATTAATGTAAAAAAGTGATAGATAACAGATTTCATACTACAAATACAAAATCAAATAATAATAGCTTTAGAGATGGTTGATAGTGGAGATATATATTTAATTTGAAAGAGGCTATTATTTAATAATTATAAATAAATATGAATGTTAAAATATTTCTTGAATAACTTCATTTCAAAGATTGTTTATTCCTTTTTTGAAAATATTTGATTGTTTATAACTAAATAAAATAAGGGCATTGAAAATTTAGAAAAATAAATTAAAATTAATAATTCTAGAATGATTATAATATATTAATTGTTTTCATGCACCGTTAATTTATTTTATTTTATAATATATTTAAAATATATTAGTCGATTTAAATATAATAGGAAATTTGGCAATTGTAATAGAAAAATTAATCGAGGCAGGAAAAAAGGGGCTTGGAATTAATAGTGATAAGACAAAATATTTAATAGCACAGAGGATGTTATTGTATTAACACAAAAAATCTTAACTTACAAAACGTAGAATTTGAAAATATAGAAAAATTTAATTCTTAGGTTCTGTAATTATGAAGGATAATAATATTTATCTCTAGGTTGCAATCAGGTAACAGATCGTGTTATCATGCAATAAAGGGCCTTATCTTGTCAAAATTATTATCTCAAAGGGGAAAATAAAATATATAAAACAATTATTTTGCCTGTTGTGAGGCATGGTCTATGACCCTAGGAGACGGGAGTAGATTTAGATATAATATTTAAGAATAGGATTCTTCCCCAATTTATAGACCAAAGAAAAATGAGGTCACCGAGGAATGGCGGAGACTGCATAATGAGGAATTGCATGTCCCTTATGCATCTCCAGACATAGGGTTATAAAATCGAGAAGGATGCGATGGGCAGAGTACGTGGCTAGAAGGGGAGAGGAAAGAGTGGCGAAAAATATATTGGTGGGGAGACCGATTGAGAAACTTCCGCTTGGAAGACCAAGGACGCGGTGAGTGAACAATGAAGGAAGGGACGTGAGAGAGATGGGAGAGGGTAGGGGTTGGATGGTTGTGGTTCAGGATAGGGACACTTGGAGAAATGTGGTTGCTGCGGCCAAGAACTTACGAGTTCCGTAGAGCCATAGAGATAGATAGATTTAAAATATATTATTAAGTACGGTTTTTAACAATTAATAAAAAATAAAACTAAAATATATAGAATCTTGTTTAAACATTTTTTTATTTTGAATTTAATGTTCAATACTTTTAAAATTGAATTTTCCTTAAAAGCTATTTCTTCAATTTGTTGGAGTGGCTCTTCTAATTCTGAAAAACAGATTTTTTCATTCTCTACTAGTTCATCATAAGCGTTTGAAATTCGATCTAATATTTGCATAACTGCTGATTCATGACGCTCAAAGCGATGTAAATGTATTCTCAATTCTGCTAATCTCGTATTATATACCTCCTCACGTATTCGTACTTGGCGTGGTTCATTCATTTTTAATCGAATTTGCAAATTTTCTGCAGAATATTCTAGAAAAATATATAATTTCTAAAATTCCTTATAAATATATTATTATAAATATAAGAATTAATTAATTTGAATAATTCAGTAGTCGTATTTTGTTAAAGTTGCTTAAATAAAAAAATCTTAACATTAATCTTTTTTAATGTTTTATTAATAATCAACTATGTAGAAATAATATTTATTGGTTGGATTTCACTGATTTAGAACAGTAATTATTCTCTAAACATTTTTATTAATTTTGATCTCATTTAATTCTTTCTTTATTATTTATCTATTATAATTATGTTAAAAAGCAGCAATTTTATATTTTTTAAATAATAAATAGATAATTGAATATTATTTGACAAATAATTATTACAAAATAAATAAATCTTATATACATATGTACTTTGAAATTTCTCATCCCATAGCTTTTCGAATTTTTCAATCCTTTTTCTAAGAGTTAATCCATACATTTTAAGAGCTTCTATTAATCCTAGTTTCCAATTATGAAGACTGTCTAATTGAATTCTCATATCTTCAAGATTTTTAATTTTAAATGCCTAAAAAGATGTATTAATTAATGTATTATTAATATTTGATACAATTTATAGTTTCCCTAAATATTGCAACTTATTATTTAGAAGAAGAACAAAACTGAAATAAATTAATAAATATCCATATATATATATATATATAATTTCTTAAGAATTACTTCAATAGTTTGTTTCTCTCATAATATTTACAAATGAGTCAGTTATCTTAATTAGATTATCTAACTATTTATTGAAAGCTTCTAAGTAGTTATCACTGAATACTGGCTTCAAAATTCAGATTTCAAAGGAATTGCAATAGAAATCGATTGCAAGACAGACAAGGTAGGAAGATAAGTCAGAGGGTTGGAAGAAAATAAGAGTGAGATGGGTGTAGCTCAGGAAGGGACGTTTGGAGGAATGTAACAACTGCGGCCAAGAACTTTCGAGTTCCGTAGAGCCACAGAAATAGATAAATTGGAATAAAAATTAGATTTTAAAAAATCCATATTATTAAAATAATTATAAACAAATTTAATAAATATGCACAATATGTAATTTTCAATACAATATTATTGCCTTTATTAAATTATTTATTGTCCGAGTTTAATAAAAAGATTTTTATAGTTGTGCTTTGACTAACTATATCTTTAATCAATCTAGCTCTAGTACGTTAACTCAAAAAAAAAATTCTTACACTATTTAATATGATTGATGTTAATTTGAATAATAATAATATAAATTTAGTTTTTTGATATAGTAATAAATATTAATAAATAAAAATATTGAAATTGGAAAATATATTATAAACCTTTCTCGCATAATCCATTAAAAAGCTTTCTGTATTTAGAGATTCGTTAGAATCTAGCAAATCTAAATTCGATTCTTTTATTATTAATTCTTTTTCTTTTTCAACATTATATTTAAAAATCAATTGTGCTAATTCTGCCCAAAGTGTTTCTTTGCTTTTTTCTAATAAATTTTGTATAAATGTTGTTGAAGCTTTTCTTTCTGTCATATAATATTCATTATCAAGATCTAATATATGTTTTAAAAGTGATTGAATTTGTTCCCAGGAAATCTCCAATTGGTTAATCGTAGGTTGTTTCCTCATTAAATCCAATGCTTGTGATAGTTTTGACTCTTCTTTAATGTGCATTTTTGAATAGTAATCTTCAATTTCTTTTAATAATTTTAAAGCTTCATTATAAATTTGATGAATACGATTATGATCTTTTT
This sequence comes from Labia minor, assembly GCA_963082975.1. Taxonomy (NCBI): domain Eukaryota; kingdom Metazoa; phylum Arthropoda; class Insecta; order Dermaptera; family Spongiphoridae; genus Labia; species Labia minor. The sequence continues at coordinate 104,990,912 of OY720344.1, forward strand.
CTAAAACCTTTAATACATAAGCATATAAAAATGATAAATATGAAAAAAATATAATGTTTAAATATTTTTGATAAAGTAACTATATAAATTAAAGCATGGTTTCAGCTTAATGTTCAAGTAATCAAAAATATTTAAAGACCTCACAATTTTAAAAAAATGAATTATTTCCAAAAAGATATTTTTCCCATAATTACCTTCCATGAGTCACAAATGAATTGATAATGCATTATTAATTCTTCTATCATATTATTACACTGTTCAAAACCTTCATTTTTTAAACAATTTATTTGATTATATAAATTTTCGAATGATTTTTTCAAAGATTCTAATTCTTCAGGACTTATAATGCCAAATGAATAATTTTCATCATTAGAATAAAATAATTTTTCAATTAAATCTTTAAAACTACTATTCAATCTTTTTACAATCTCTTCCATTGATTTAACAATATTACTTGGAAAAACAACTGTCTGTCAAATGAAAAAATATTAATAAGACATTATAAATCGATGTAAATTTAAAGTACCTCGTCTTCTTCTTCTATTAGATCTAGTTCTGTCCCTTCCAAAGATGAAGGAGTATCGATTTCTGTTGTCATATAAATATATTGAAGCCACCAATTTGCAACTTGCAACTGGATATCATGATATAATTGCCCAAGAACCCGTTGATTTTGCAAAGTCATTTGATTAAATCTCAGAATTTCAAATTCAAGAAAATATTGAATTTTACATGGTGATTCTTTTGATTTACTTGTTAAAGTTTCATTATACTTTCTCAAAATTTTGCGAATACATTGACCATGATGATATTCAATTGTTAAAAGTGCTTTCCAAAGTTTATTGGCTTGCAATTTTTGCTGATAGATGAATCCTTTTATACTCTCACCATCTTTTTCCTAAATAAAGAATATTATGTTAAAATCAAGAATAAATAATTATTAAAATGTATAATTATATATTAATGTTACCTTAATAAGTGTATTAAAAATTTTTTTCGCTTCTTCATAATTAACTCGCCAAGTTTCAACAATTTGTACAATCGACTCTGTCTTATTTTTTGAACATATTTCTTTTTGATTATAAATATCTATTACTAATTCTTTTTCTTTATTTGCTTCATTTTCTAAATAGTTTTCAAAAAAATCCGATTTTTTATTCAAATTTTGTTTTAAAAAGCATGGAGTTGCTGAGAGTTTTTTGACTAACCAGATATCTTCCTAATTTATTTATAATAATAAAACAAAAACATTTTTAAAAAGAAATTGGGATAAAAATAAATAATAATGGTAATGATATATGAAAGAGTTTAATTCAGAATTGATATAGAGAAATGTGGTTGTTACGAACATGAACTTTCGCTTGAATGGCAGAGGTTCTCAAACTTTTAGAAGTTGTTACCACAGAAACTTCTATTAAAAAGTACAGGTAGCACTAAAATGATTTCGATACTAAAAGTAACTATACTGTAGGTACAACAGGTGATACATGTACCACAATTTGAAAACCTCTGCCACAATACCATATTTATCAATTGAATTTTTATTATAATTTATTAATTTTTAAAAATAAAATTCTATAAACAAAAAAAAAAAACAAAAAAAAACTAATTTCAAAAAATTTCTTATATCTCTTACTAGTTTAATATTCTATTAAAAAAAAGAACAAATAAACATGAAATAAACCTAATTGAATTAAATTTGTTAAAAACAAAAGTAAAAACCTGTTTATTCGTCATATTAAATTTCCGACACTGAAATATAAAATAAAATATTGAACCAAAGCCATAAATATACTAATTTGTTACTATAGTGATATGTTTATTATGAAATTTGTTCCTGTAAGGCAATTGCCCCAGAATCAAGAACATAAACTAGAATTCGAGCTTGTTTCGCTGATGTTTCCTCTTTAGGTTCCGGGGTTGGTTCTTTATGTTTCAATGGATGTGTTGATTTTTGATGTTTGATTAAATGCACTTTTTGATGAAATGCACGTGGACATTCGTTGCATTGAAATTGTTTAGATCCGCTATGACAACGCAAATGAATTTTTAAAGATTTTTGTGTTTTAACGCGTTTTGAACACAATGGACATTGGATTTGTGCCGGTTTATGTTTCGATGCGTGATGAACTAGCATATCGTTTCGATGAAATTTTTTATGACATATATCACATTCAAATCGTTTTTCTTCATGCAAAAATGAATGAGCACGTAGGCTATGCTGATTTTTAAATGTCTCGCCGCATACATGACAGATTCTTGGACCTTCCAAGTTTTTTCCTTTTACATTTCTCGTTCGTCGGATTTTGTTTACCGCCTCTTTATGTGATTCTCGATGTCGATCAAAATGTCGTTGAAAGAAAAAACTACGATTACAAATAGAACAAATAAAAGTGGCAGGTGAAATAGAATCGTCTGTAACCACCATATTTGGTTCAATTGCAGGACAAAGATGATTAAGCATCGTTTCTTTTCTGCCGAATTTTGTTCTGCATCGTTTGCATGTAAAATCTCCGGCATGTTTTCGTAGGTGACGTCTTAAATATTCAGGTTTAGTAAAGGCTTTACTGCAAATATCGCAACGATGGTTTCCTGACAATTTCGATTTACCAATTTGTAGAAATCCTGTGTTATCTACTAAATCTTCTTCTGTATATACAGCTTCTGATATCTACAAATAATATAAAATATATAATAATTGAAAGTATTTTCTCAAAATTGGTACCACAAAATTAGGAGAGATTTAAATAATTTTAGAAATAGTAATAATTGAAGGAAGAAAAGATGATCGATTTGTTTATATGTTTTAGTAAGCTAAAATGGTTTCCAATTCGTTAAGTTAGCATTTCTTAAAGTCTTAAAAAGATAAATAGTAAAATAAAAACAATTACCAGTGGTTTTGGACATGTTCCAGGTTTGAAATGAGTCATTAAATGCCTGGCGAATGAAGAATCAGTTTCGAAAAGTCCACCACAATATCGACATGATCTAACATGAATTGGCTTCTCCAAATCCAGATCAATGTCTTCATTAATGTTTTCTACCTCATCAGATTCAGTTAATGGTTTAATATCAAGTTTAGTGCCATAATATGGTGCATACCACAATTTAAGTTCATCTCCTGGCTTAATATCTTTTATTGCACTAAAATATATATTTTCTTCTAACTGAAAAAAAAAAACAAAATTTTATTTAGATGATGAGACAAAGTAATCTCCAATGAATTACAAAATAAAAATAAATTTCAGTTTCGAAAAATGTTTCAAAAGGTTCTTCAAGTTGATAAATTATAAATAAAATAGAAGTTCATATTTAAAAAAAAATTCTTTCATGATTCCAATTACGAGTATTACTTAATTTTAATTATAATATTATAATCTACTTGAAGGAAAAGAATAATTTTTATAAAGAACATAGAAATGTCAAATGCTCGAAACATTATAGTATAAAAAGTTATTTTTAATTTTAAATTATTACCTGATAACAAACTAGATTAATTTCAGATGCTTTGGTTGCTGCTGAGACTAAACACATCCAATTGCATATATTTTCATCACTAGTATCTAAATATTCATTTGTATCTAATAGTTTAAATATGAATTCGGCTTCTGGATGTAAAAATTGGCTTTTGGGTGCAATAAGGGGTCCAAATTGACATCCTTTTTCAAATAAAATTTCAGCAAAAACAGAATTTTTACCATCAGAGAAGGTTTTTGCAGAAAGTCCTTTTGGAAGACTAATTCGAGCTCTCGTTGGAACTGGAGAATCGCTAATCTAAAAGGAAATCATTTAAAGTGATTTAATCTTATTTAAAAAAAACAAAACAATTATATATATATATGTATAATATATCATTACATTTTTAACATTTTTTAATATTTCACAGCATTTAGTTTCATGTGATTCTTCACAAATAGTACCTAAAATAACATATATGGTTAAAAAAAAATATTTTGCAAAAATTTATATAAATATCATACATAATATTATAGGAAAGCCAAGATCTAAACATGCTAAATGATCCATAATGTGTAATTCTTTATAAAATTTACATTTATTTTATACTTGTAAAAATTAATAAATATATATGAATGTATTCTCATTTATTTAAATTGGAAGACTTTAAGGTTAAAAACACAGACATTTTAAAAATTGACAATCCAGGAAAAATTGAATTGAGCGGTTTTTTAAATTTTGATTTTAGTGGATGGTCTGTGTGGTAAATTTATTTTTTTAATAGTTATAATAATATAAATACATTTTAAATAATAAAAGCTTTTATTATAAAAAAAAACTAAACGTTTCATACTCTTCGTTAAAATTGAATTAGGGTTTGAAACTTTGAAACTTCTTTTTTAGGGCGGGTTCCTTTAGAAGTCCAAAGAATGTGTTTTGATTAAAACGCTAGCCTTTAATCATTTTATTTGTATCTATTAAGATTTAAATAATTTTATTTAAAATTAATGGGTTGACTAATAATGATAATTATATTAATTTTTCCTTTTTGTTTGTCAATCGCAATACGTCATTTTCATTGTCAACAAATGGATTCGGTACCAGTGGCATCATTTCAAATTTTACTTGGGGTGGGGGGGACTTTTTTCTTAGAATTATTAAAAAATTGTAAAAAAATTGTAAAAAATTGTAAAAAAATATGTTTGTAGTAACAAACTAGAATATATTTATCATCATTTTTAATACTTTAATTAGAATAAGATAAAAAATCTTAAAAAATAAGAAGAAAGTTTTTGATTTTTTATTCATTTTATTCATTATAAAATTGAAAAAGGATCAGAGTCCATGGGGGGGGGGGGGCAAATGCCTCCTCAAATGACGCCACTGTTCTATACCTATAATTCAAGTTCTTTAAAAATAATTTGAAAAAATGCAGTATTATGATTTAAAATTTTATTTATTTGTACCTATTATGGTATAAAAATGAAGTTTTTAACCTCCCAGTTTAAAAAGCGCAGACTTAAAATAATTTGAACATATTTGTATACTTAGTTTCTTTAAAAATTCATAGATGGCATTACCTGTATAGTTTTCATATTTTTTATTCATTTTGGATTTTTAATTATAATACTTTTTTTAAGTCAAAACTAGAATTAATATTTATTAAATTATATATTTTATCTATTCTTATTTAATTCGTTATCTAAAGATTAAACTAAACAAGGGTGATTATGCATATATATAGTGAAAAATTTGTCTCATTTCGGTTTATTTAATATTTTAATTTATTTTATTTTTTATTTTATTTATTTTATTTTATTTATTTTACTTTATATATTTTATTCTATTTATTTTATAAATAAATTTAATTAATTAAATTTTTGAATTAAATCATTTTTTCACTTTAATTTCCTATTTATATCAAACAGATGATGAAAATTGTTTAAATAATATATCTTAAATAGAAAAAAATATTTTTTTTCGATAATTTTATTCAGATTTAAATGGACATAAAACATTGAAATAAACAATTTTCTTCTTTAATTTTTATCTCATAAACTAGAAGAGGCCCGAAAAAATTTCATAAGAAAAGTTTATTTGGAATTGCAAAAGGAACCCACTGGTAAAGTATTATCCAAATCCACAAAAATGCGTTTATTTGAATAATTACCCTTTTGAGTTCCGTAGAGCCACAGAGATCGGTCTCCTCAAAAATATACCCTTCGCATATCGTTCCTCTCCCTTTCAAGTCACGTGTTAAGTTAAATACAATTAGTGACAGAGTGCCTTCTTATTTTAACCCATTCAAAATTTCGAAAATTTCTAATAAGTGATTCCCGTATCTTACTCCTAAATGACTACCTTCAAGAAAAATTTGAATCATTCGTTTTAATTTTTTCGAAATTAAAATATGTAACAGTTTTCCCCGATCTTTGCTAAAGTCTAGGAATAGTTGATAAATCGAAATATTGAATTGGTGTTTTTCTTAATGCCTTAATGAAAATATCTGATCTAATATGACAATTATTTATTTATGTTTATTAATTTATAAAAACCACCATTGGATTGCATTTTGAAAGGGCGGAAAATTGAAGACCGCCTTCTGGTGTTAAAAGTAAAATAAATTAAAAATAAAATAAAAATAAAAATTATGAATGAGACAAACAAACAAATGGTTATGTTTATCCCGTTAAACAACAAGAAATAGATATTAGTTAGAATATTTCTATTCAAAAATAAAGCAATTAGAATAGAAGATTATATCCAAATTCATAAAAAAAAAAAAATTAAATTACTGTACATATTATATATGTTATATATTATATATTATTAGTTTATAATATTTAAACTTGTGTAGACTCAATATTAAAATTAATTATTCATTCATTTGTATTTTGGACCATTGTGTTTTTTTTTTAATAATTATTAGATACCGTAATTAATTATCTAGTATTAGTATTTATTAAAATATTTATTAAAATATGTCGTGGAATTATTAAAAAGATTCGAAAGAAAAATTTTAAAAAATGGCCCGACTAGGGGAGAGTGAGAATTAAATTTTAACATTGAAATAAATCAATTATATGATCAATCAAACATTGACCAAATAATAAAATCCAAAAGAATACAATGATTGGGTCATATAATAAGAAATGAACAACATCGTCAAATAAGAAGAGTATATGGTAAGGTAAGCCGACTGGCAGAAGACCTCGTGGTCGTAGAAGATTGAGGTGGATGGGCAGCATGCCGAGGGACTTCCGAACGCTGCTTTGGAAGAAAAACCATAAGGGACCGTCTTGCAAAACCAAGACACACGATGGGTTGTACGCCTACATTTAAGTAAGTAAGTAAATTATATCGTAATATTATAGTAAGTATGATGCTTCCAAATAGACTTTTCCTATTGCTAAAATGTTTCTAATCATATTATACGATTAAAAAAATAGAATTTAGAAAAATAATAAATTTTATTTCTTAAATAATATTATATTATAAAAGAAAATAAATAATTTTAAATTGTTTTTTGTCTTCTAATGGAAATAACAATTTCTTTAATTGAAAGCTTCTTCTTCAAATCTTCGTGTCAAGCAATACCTATATTTTTGTATTACTTTATAATAATGTTTTATCAAAGATTTTTCAAAATCAATTAAAATTATATTATTTTATATTTTTATATTTTTAATATTCAATATTTTCATAGAGTAAGTCTTTTATCTCATCTTAAAATTAAAAATCTAAATGTTTCGTTTAGAAATATAGAAGTTGAGAACATAAATTAGGTAGAACATGAATAAATTAAAAGATATATCCTCTCCAATTAAAAAAAAAATTGTAAAAAAACATAGAAAATTTAGAAGAACAGGATTAATTGAAACCTATAATATTATATAAAAAAATATATTTCTCATCATTTATTACTTTATGCTTACAAATATCAAAAATGTGTATTATAATAAGTACTTGGTTCACAGTACTTTAAAAAAATATTCCTTATGAACTATGAATATTTAAAATTAAGATTATTATTTAAATAAATAAACGAAAAAATATATTAAACCATTTCAAATAATTTAAGTGAACATAAATTAAAAAAAAATAGTCATAAAACATACAGCCCTTAAACGTACGTATTAATGCACTGAAAGACACAAAAGTATGGCCTGTGGATATAATATAATATATATTTCGTAATTTGATTCTAAAATATTATTAAAATAAATAGTTTTAATTTTATTTTATTTATAATATTTTGTATTTAAGGAAGCGCTGTGTCCGGCGTTGTCCGGCGCCATTTTTTATTATTATTTTAATTCCTAATTTAAATTAAGAAAAAACTAACAAAGATGATTTTTCCCGAGGCTGAAATCAATACAGATCTATTTTATAAAAATTATCTATGGTGTGAATTTAAAAAAAATCCTTAGCGGTTTACTATTTCAAAAATAGAAATATATATACAATTTTTGCTAGCATAATAAAATAAGATACAATACTACGTGTATTTAAATTATATTATAGTACTCCTCTCACACTCTCTTTCTATCTGTTTCTCTTTTTTACCGACCGACGATAGTAAGGGAGGTATTGTTTTCACACCAAATTTCACATGTGGAGATTTTTACATATCTCCACGAATCATGCATTTTCTTAACAGAAAAAAGTATTTTTAGCATGATGTCTGTCCGTCCGTCCGTCCGTCCGTCTGTCCGTATAGATGTGTACAGCCTGAACGGCTAAACCGATTTTGATGAAATTTGGTATATTTACTTAATGCATCAGTGGGATGAATTGATCAACTTTTGGTGCAAATCCGGAAACCGGAAGTGGTAGTATTAGCGATCGACGATAGGAAGGGAAGGGTTATTTTCACATCAAATTTCACATGAGGAGATTTTTTTATATATCACCACGAATCATGCACTTTGTATTGGTTTTATCCTCGGGAAAATCATATTTATTAGTTTTTTCTTGATTTAAAATTATATGACGTAATCCAGCCATTCATGACGTCACAGCCTGGTCTTGCATATATATTTTAAATAAAATAAAATTAAAAATGTTTATATTTATTATTTATGTTATATCCATATCTGTTTTTAATTACATTAATAGATATATTAAAATTATTTGAATTTGTTTCTGTAGCTGGAAATTAATTTACTTCAAACCCTCGGTCGGTTCGGACCTGGCCACAGGTCAACTTATTTTTTATTGAATAAGAGTAATAATAAATTTATAAAAATATATATTCATATTATTGCATGATATACATTATTATCACATTATGAAGAATCTAGAAGTTAGAATTTGTTTTGTTCTTTTCTTTTAAATTGTTTTCGTTGTATAAATGTAAAAAATTTTCCTTTTTTTCTTTCCGATTTGTTTATTTGTCCGGACAGTTTGTTAACCCATAAGCTACTGAATAATATACCATATCCATGGTAGATATAATAATAATATAATACCTCTTACAATAATGATTTATGGGATGTGAAATATCAATTAAAATGTTTTAGACTAAATAATACCCTATTATCTATTTACAATAAATTACTTTAATAATCAAGTTAAAATATCTTCTTCTTTCATACCTTCATATTAATAGTAAGTTGGGTTTAATGAAAATTTTATGAAAGAAATTACCTGTGAAGCCCAAACTGAAATATTTTTTAAATGTCAACTTGTAAAGGTTCCACTTATTTTTGAATGAAAATAAAAAGGGATTTTGGGAAGTTCTCAAGGGAATTGGAATCTACTTTCTAAAATATGTATAAATATAAATAAATTTTATAAAATAACGTTTTTCTCATGGACTAAAAAGAATAAAATAATTTTTCTATAAGCCCGACAAAGTTTAGGGATGAATTGCTTTATATTCAACGAAACACGTTGGGCGCATTTAGTTTTATTTATTTATATGATCAATCAAGTCAAATTTTTGTAATAATAAAAATATTATTAAACACATAAAGTGACAAATTTTTTTTATCATGCAATAAAATTGATAGGTTAAGAACTAAGAAATTAATCTTTTATTATTTTTCACTGTAATATACTTATATCAAAGTATGTATCAAATTTTAAAATAATTTTTTATTAAATTTACATATCAATCAAATCCAAAATGGTTGATTATATTAGAAGAAATAGTGTTACATGTTAATGAAGTGTTTTAGTGTGGTATATATGTATATATATGAATTATAGCTCTATAAAGGAAGTTAATTGCATAGAAATCAAATGAAAACTAAAAGCGCCCAAGGTTGTTAGTTGAATATGAAGCAATTCATCCATAAACTTTGTCAGACTTATAGAAAAATTATTTTATTCTAAAAAGAATAAAGAGAGAAAAACGTTATTTTATAAAATTTGTTTATATTTATATTATTTTATTCTTTTTAGTGCAATTTTAATTTGATAAATTTAATATAACAAGAGAAATAGTAAAGATGAAGTTATACGAAAATTTGCAAATTATATAAAACAAAATATATATATATATATATAAAAATTGATTTTATGTATTTATGTTAAGTAAATGTTATTATTGAATAATAATTATTATATTATATTTATAAATAAATCATTTTTATTAATAACAGATTTTATAAATGTATATATGATATTGTTTGTACTCATATTGTCTTCAAAAAAAGGTCAATGCTTTGTTTTTTTTTCACTTGGGGAAACCCTCTTCATTGGCGTTACAACTGATTAACAAGAATTCATCATTAATTTTAATGCTATAAAATATATTTAATTACTTTCAAAATGAAAATCTATCCTGAAATCAATATTTATTCTTCAGAATCCGTTGAAATAAATTAATCGGAGCAATACAAAAGTAGTTAGTTACTAAAAGTAATTAATCGCTAATTAATTACGATTAATTAATTATAATTCAATTATATTTCTTCTATACCTTCTAGGGATCCATTGAAATATCTATAAAAATTTTCAAAAGTCTATCTCAATATTAAAATGATGAAGAATCGATTTCAATTTATCAAAAGAGCGAACAGACAGACAGAGAGACAGAGAGACAGACGCCAAGTGAAGTTAAGAAAAACGTTATAAAATGTCTTTTAATGAAACAAGAGAAATGATAACTCAAACTACTATCCATTACTTCTGATTTAAGTGAAGATGTGTTGCTTCCAAACTTCAATTATAAGAGAAAAGTCAAACAAAAAAAGAGAGGAAATGGTTTCTTTTGAAGCAGAAACTGATTCTTTTTGTTCATTCAACTACCTGGGTTATGTCTTTATCAACAAATTTGAATGTAGGGTAAACCTACCAGTAATTGACCATTTGATAGATTTTTTATCAAAATAGGCTTTTTAATTTCTCTGTTCATTGTTAAGCAATCCGGAAGAGGCTCTTTTTGTTATTTATCCATATCTCGTGCTTAATTGTGTTTATTACATTAATTTATCATCTATTAATCCACTTAATACTTCCTTGTAATAATACACTTAAATATTCTTTTTAAAAAAAAATAAGAGAGAATTGTAAATGTGAATTTCATTTCATTTTATTTGTACCAAAATAATAATAATAATAATAATAATTACCTAGCATTTATATATAATCATTTAATCATTCTCAATTAATTTTTAACTTTTCTAGAAAATCTCTCTGAACTTAATTAATTGACTCCAATGATAGTTAAACTTAATTAAGATAATTTCCATGATTAATATTTTGATAAATTTTTCAAAGGAATTCAAATCGACACTAATAACTAACTAACTCTTCTTGTTAAATTGTCTTACGAAAACGACAAGAAAATAAAAAATTTAATTAGTCTAAATTATAATAAAAAATAGGAGGAATGAGGGTGGAGGAAAAGGAAGATGTTGTGTATGTGTATGTAGAGGGAGGGGAGAGGGGGGTTGAAAGAAGAATTTAATAAATACTCAACTTCCTCTCCTATCTTTCAAATTCTATTAAAAAAAAATAATAATAATAATGAGAGCAATTTCTGAAATTTTAGGATCCATTTGTCTGATAATCGAGATTAATTAACTTTTTAGATGTTGTTATTAAAAATACATTAACGATTTAAGTATATTTCATTTTTTTTTTTGTCAGATGTTAAACTTTCTCCTTCAAGGGAAATTTTTTTCAGATCTTATAGTCTTCATTTTGAACTGATTTTATTTTTTTTTTTAGTTTTCAAGTTCTTGAAAATATTTAGTATTTAATATTAATTTGATAATTATAAATTTTTATAATTTTTCTATTTCTATGTATAATCTTAGTTTCATCACATGAAAGGAGAGGAAGTTGATTCATCACATGATGAATTTCTAAATGACAAAAAATAAAAAATCAATAAATAAATAAACTCAACAAAATTTTAATGAAATAATTATCATACATACATCTACTTTAGTATGTTATTTATAATCAAATTATGAGTAATATATTACATATGTAGATAAAATAATAATATCTTTAGAGGAAGGATAACAATTTCAAATTCCTCTGATACATCATGATTTAAATTAAAAAATAAAAATAAAATTATTAAATATAGATAAATGTGAATTTATATAAATTATTAGGAGTATCATGGTAGTTGATTAGACGGAATTGCAAACCAAATGCAATTCAACTAAAAAAAAAATATCAAACTAAACTAAACTGAAAGAGCATAATTGCTTAATTCACTTAAGTTAATGATGATTACCTACAAATACTAGGTTTGTTCAAAAGAAAAGGTGAATTTTGTATTATTTCGAAAAGTATTTATTTATTCATCAATATCCATTTTGTCCACTTCAAAGTAATTCCCCTCAGATATAATGCACTTATTCTTGCAAAACGATTTCCTTTCATTGGTTTCTTCAGTTTTGGGAATTGGAAAAAGTCGCAGGGAGCCAAATCTGGTGAATACGGTGGTTGAGGCATGAATACGGTGTTGTTTTTAGCCAAAAATTTACGATCAAGCAATGATGTGTGAGCTGGTGCATTATCGTGATGCAGAATCTATGATTTGTTTGTTCCACAATCCCGATCGTTTGAACCGTATTGTTTCATGCAAACGATGCATAATTTCCATGTAGTATTCATTATTTTTAAGTAAAAAATCGAAGAACACACAAAAACGTGACTTTTTCATTTGTCAAAAAACAAACTACTAATCCAAAAAGGCTTATGAGAAACATGTGCACCAACAAAACAAAAAAAATTTCGATAATCGAATCTACACTGCCCGAGAAAATTCAAAATTCACCTTTTCTTTTCAACAGACTTGGTATATACCAATGAGAAATAAAATAAAATAAAATTTGGTTTATTTACATCCAAATATGATTTAGTCTATATAATCATAATAACTACTTAATTATTTTTTTTTTATTTTATCATCATAGTTAGTTCTTTTGAATTGGTATGACAAAGCAATAGTCATGTATGTAGTTATGTATTCTCATTAGAGAGAGAAAAAAAAATATCTCATCGATTCTTTATCGATGAATGAACATAATCTTTATTTTTTATTTGTAACAGAAATAAAATAATTTTTTTTTTATCAATTGATGACTAATCAATCATTCCTTTTTTTCAGCAGATGATACTATACAAATTATCTTTTTTCTATCTACATTTAATATAATAGAATAACAATAAATTTAAGAAAAAAATTATTAAATTCAAATTTTAAAGTAATTATTTAAAAAAAAAATCTTTAATAAATGAATTGCTTTAATTAAATACAATTCCTTACAATTAAATATTTTAACTTTTTTTTTATATAAAAAAATAGCAAAACCAGTTGTAAATAAAAGTTGACTGGTAAAATCAACTTTAAATGGGAGTTAAGTGAAATGCTAATTATATCCATGGAAAAAGAAAAGGGTTGGTCGAAATTGGAATTTATCCTTTGTTGTCGAGCTAACGACATTTAGGAAAATCATGGATCATAAAAAAAAAACAGGAAAATCCAATCATTTAAATTTAATATTCTATTTACATAAAATGGTATTTTTTCTTTTTCCAATCCGATTCATAAAAACCTGTTCATTTATTTATTTATTATTAATTTTTTCTCTTTAATGGTTTTTTGATTGGATAAAAAGATAACTTTATTCTTAAATCGATTTTTACTATCACGCCAGAGATAGTATTGCGATCACGAAAATTTTCGATGTTGAGATTTTGATGTTTTTATACGTTTTGAAGGTTCCTGAATCATTTTCACTAAGGTGGAGAAAAATGTCTGTATATGTCTGTATTATGCAAAAACGGTTGGAGCTAGAATGATGAAATTTGGTACATGGGCATTATTCAAAATTCATAGTTTTCTATCAACTTTTGAGAAATGTAGCTCAACCGGAACAGGGTCATTACCTACAACGTTTTGATTTTTTTTCCTCTAAAGTGACCGTAAAAATAAAGAGATATGTTGATAGTTTTTCACATGATTAAAAATTGTATAAAACTGCTATATATAGAATTTCAGCTTGATTAAATCGCTGAAAGTACCGGAATTAATTTTTTAACACTGCAAATCACGCGCCAACAACAAAGAGCCAAACATGTACTGATTTAATAAATATTATTTATTAATTTTATAATTAATTAAATTTAATTTAAATATAATATATGTTAATTAATCCAATTCAAATTTTTGAGATAGTCGAGTGAAGACACTCCAGCTTATTTACTTATTTTTCATTTTCAGTACTCATAGTAAAATAAATATTTGAATGAAAAGTTCGAATTGAAAATATTTGTTTTTTTTATTTATATATATATATATATATTTATATATTATTATTATTATTATAAAATTGAATATTAACTAGTAATAATTATAACAAAATGTTTATTTATAATCATTTATTTAATTTTCATATATTTTTAATGTTTAACTTATCTAAATAAACTAACAAGTAATCAAATCAAGTAAATGTTTGAATTTGTTTACAAATATTTCTATCAACTATCTATTGAACATTTATACAAATAAGTAGAATAAATTGAATTATTCTTTTTATTTATTGAAATTAATATAATATTTTGGCATTAATAATTCTTTAAATTTTTGTATAGATCAATTTCATGAATTTATATTAAATAATCCTGAGATTATTTTGGTCTCATAATGTTTTTAAACACGTCTTATATTATCTCTTCAAGATAATAAGTAAAGTACTATTTTTATATTATCCAAATAAAAATATATATTGATGGAAATATCGATGGTAATAAGTATGGTTTTCGAAATAATTCAAAATTCACCTTTATCTTTTGAACAGACCTCGTATAAGTACATTATTTATTCAACTTTTATATATTTTTGTTTGTATAATAAGTTTTTATTCATGTATTTATATTCTATATATTTATATTATCTCGCCAGAGGTAGTATTGCAATCACGAAAATTTTCGATGTCGAGATTTTGATGTTTTTATACGTTTTGAAGGTCCCTGAGTCATTTTCACTTGAGAAAAATGTCTGTGTGTGTATCTGTGATTGTCAATCAGCCAGGTATTTTTATAAAAAATATTTTTACTGAATTTAATTAAATTATTCATATTGAATTTTATGTCATAGTTATGTCAGACAAGATTACGCAAAAATGGTTTGAGCTAGAATAATGAAATTTTGTACACGGGCATTATTCAAAATTCGTAGCTTTCTATCAACTTTTGAAAAATATAGATCATTCAGACCACGTTTTCCTTTTTTTCCTCTAAACCAGGCCTTTTTAAACTATGGGTCGCGACCCCAAAGAGGGTCGCGTAGCAAAATACTGCGGTCGCGAGAGATTTTAATCTCAAATATTTAATTTTAATTTTAATTTTAAATATAAATATAATCGCTGAAAATATCGGAATTAATTTTTTAACACGTTGACTGCCAATCACGCGCCAGCAAGTGACGTGGTGCCGTCAACAAAGTGCCAAACACGTGTTGGTTTAATAAATATTATTTATTAATTTTAATTTAATTAATTAAATTTAATTTAAAAATAATATATGTTAATTTATCCAATTCAAATTTACGAGATAGTCGAGTGGAGACACTCTAGATTTTTTTTCCTCCTCTTCAATTAACCATTCATTAGTCTAAAAATTTATATGTAGATATATTTTTTTATTGTAAATTTTGTTCGTATATTTTGTGATTTTAAATTATATTATCCATCAATCTATCAGATATAATGATTAATTTACATATTTGAATTCATTTAATTTAATTATAAATTAATGAATTTGTTCTCATTAATTTATTAATATAAATGTATCAGTGAATTTGTTTTGTTTTTTATTATTAATTAATTTATTTATTTATTCATATTATTCTGATCATTGGAATCGTTCGAATGTCATCCTTTTTGATGGTTGGAATGCAAGTGACAGCCCAATTGATAGAGTTCATGTTTACTTTACAGCTTTACAGATGACCTGACTGTTGGTTGGCTGACTGGCTGGTCTATTGTCTCTACTCGTTCATTAGTAACACAACTTAAAACGAGACATCAGATCAGAGAGAGTTGAACGAGGGTGGAAATAATTTATTATCACTAAAGAAATGGTAGTATTTCATATTTTAATATGAATCTTATAGTTTACAAATCGCAAATAAATTTTTATATTCTAATTAAAAGTGATTTAAAGAAAAATATCTTATATTTTATAAAAGTAAAATGTAGCTATATTAGTTATGCTAAAAAATAGAAAAATTGATTTTTACATTTATTGTATTTTTGACAAAAAGTAAAATTCTCATATTATTATATGTATTTTGATTTTAAGTAATGATACACTATTAGATAAAAAAGACAAGGAGGACCGGCGGGCACGGCTTTCAGGCCGATCTGCTTAATTGATACTGTGGCCAAGGTTTTGGAACGCGTTATCGCTTCTAGACTGTCGGATGAGATTTCTAGGAGAGGAGGTCTTTCAGATGATCAATACGGTTTCTGAGAGGGCAGATCGACTACGGACGCCGTTTTGGAGGTAGCGCGCGTGGCACGCAGTGCGATACAGGGCAGGGGCAGAGACCGAGAGCTCTGTGTAGGGGTCGCTCTGGACGTGAGGAACGCTTTTAATATGGCGCAGTGGGCGCACATAGTTGAAGAACTCTCCAGAAGGGGGATCTCTGATTATCTGGTGGAAATAATAAAGAGTTATTTCACGGAAAGAAGTCTGATGATCGATGGCAGAACAAAGGTTATCACGTGCGGAGTACCTCAGGGGTCTGTCCTGGGCCCTTTACTATGGAACATCCTGTATGATGGAGTCTTGAGGCTGCAGATCCCTAGAGACTGCAGGATAATAGGTTTCGCCGATGACCTCATGCTGGTGGCCATAGATAAGACTAAGCCCGCTCTCATCGAGAAAGTCGAGGTGGCGGTCGGCATGGTGGCTGCTTGGATGGAGAGCAGAGAGCTTGTTCTCGCTCCTGAAAAGACCGAGATGGTCTCAATGAACGGCCGAAAGAGAGTGGGCGAAATCAGTATAAGGGTCGCCGGTATAAGAGTGGTAGCAAAGGACTCCATCAGATACCTGGGAGTTATACTTGACAAAAGGCTAAGCTGGGGTGAGCACATTAACATGGTGGCCAAAAAAGCCGATAGCACAGCCATGATGCTTCAAAGGCTGATGCCTAGGGTGGGTGGTCCGACGGGTAGCGTGAGGAGAGTTCTCTACTCTGTGGGAAACTCGATCCTGCTGTACGCTGCTCCTGCGTGGGCGTCTGCCCTCCGATGTAAGAGAAACAGGGACAGACTCCTGAGGACGCAACGGAGGTTCTTAATCAGGATCTGCTGCGCATATAGGACGGTGTCGTGCGTTGCTGCCCAGGTGGTGGCGTCGGTCCCCCCTATTGATCTGTTGGCGCTCGAGCGGTCATATAACCATGGAGCCGATAACATCTCTCGGGCGCTGAACAGAGGGTGGCTAATGGATAGGTGGCAGTCAAGGTGGCGCGAGTCTGATGGTGGGAGGTGGACTTACCGGCTTGTCCCGGACGTCGGACTATGGTTTTTGAGAGTACATGGAGAGACGGACTTTTATCTGACTCAGATCCTCACTGGCCATGGGGACTTCGGTGCGTACCTCACGAGGATTGGGAAGACGATCGACGGTCGGTGTGGTCTGTGCCGGGTACCCGAGACTGCCGAACACCTCCTGTTTGAATGCGGAAGATGGTGTCGACTGAGAAGTCGACTTGCATTGGAGCTAGGCGAGGAACCGTCGCCTGAAAACCTGATAGGGTTAATGCTGGGCAGCCCAGAGAACTGGCGCGCGGTCGCCGATGCGTGTAAGCGGATCCTAACAGGTCCCCGAGGGTAGATGGGCCTCCCCCCTGAAGTAATACCTTACGGTGGTTCCAGGGGGGCACCTGCAAAGGTCCAAAAAAGGGGGGGTTTTTAGCCGGTTAGAGTCCGGCACTACCCCGTTGGAACACCAACTTACAGCGGGGTGTCCGCGTGGATTTTCCCCTCCTTATACATAAAAAAAAAAAAAAAAAAAAAAAAAAAAAAAAAAAAAAAAAAAAAAAGATAAAAAAGACATTAATTTAAAATTTTAAATTTAAAATAATTTACAAAAATGGTTATAATAGAGTATTAACTATAGAAAATAATATAAAATAATATAAAATTTTTAAATGTTTTAAATAATTCTAGATTTTCGAAAAGAGAAAAAAAAAGAAATGATGATATGCTTCTTGTCCTTCATATTAATCAATTATTCTTGCAAATGTAATCGACAGCAAAATCCAAAAAGGGTTTCTTTCTTTAAATTCAAAAAAAAAATACCCCTCACAACTATTTCATTGCGTAATTATTAATTCATTTATTAAAACAAAAAATAATGCATCATTCATTAAAATCCTTATAAAATAAATAAATAATATAAACTAAAAATAAAAGAATATACACAAATTTCAATTTTATCATCATCATCATTTGAAGAAGTCTTCTTAAGTAATTATCAATTAAACATTATTTTTATTAAATTTTTATATTAAAATGTTTCAATTACATTGACAATTGATTAAATCTAAAATGTGCTTGGCCGCAGTAGCCACATTTCTCCAAGTGTCCCTATCCTGAGCCACAACCATCCAACCCCTACCTTCTCCAAACTCTCTCACGTCCCTTCCTACATTGTCAATACACCGCGTTCTTAATCTTTTTCCAAATCGATCTCTCTACCAATATATTTTTCGCCATTCTTTTCTCTCCCATTCTTGCCACATGATTCTATATTGAATAATTTAAAAATCTGAAAGTTGAGGTAATTTTTTAGTCTAACCGATGTATCATTGATTTGGATAAAACTTTATCAGTGGATTCCTTTTTTGATTCAAAATATACTTTCCTTAGTATTTAGCATGTTTTATTATTTGACCACCAGAGGACTTCACTAATTTTCGGTTTTTATAAGTTCGGTTTGGATATAAGAAAATTTAAAAATTAATTAATTAAATAATTTTTCTATATCTAAACCGAACTTATAAAAACCGGAAATTAGTAAATAAGTGAATAATTAGTGAATTAATGAATAAAACATTATTAAATGGCTGCTCATTCAATACTAGTTTATATGCAAACTTTAATAATATTTAACTCGTAAACTAGAAGCGACCGCCACATACTTCTTGAGGAAGGTTTGTTTTGAATCAAAAAACGAATCTCCTGGTAAAGTTTTATCAAAATCCATCATACATCGGTTAGACTAAACAATTACCAAAGTTGGTTATTTTTTAACCTGTTTTCTTTTATTTTTAACCTGTATTCTTTTATTATTATTTTTTTTTCTTAAATATTATTAATATACATATTATAATTAATATTAAATAATAGGTATATTTAGATTATTTAAATATCCAGTGTGAGTGGGGTTTGTTTTGTTAATGCGTTATTCTTTTGTCATTAATATTATTATAATATTAAAGAAATAAAAAGATTTCCCCTCTTAAGGGGCCGTTGAATAAATGTAAAACATGTTAATAATACGAGCCCTGTATATTAAAATGGATATTAATTCTCTTTAGATTAAATAAAAAAAAAACAAGAATATCGTCTATTTGATGAAATTTACGTTGAAGAAATAAAAGAAAGTAAAAAGAAAAAAAAATAATTTGAAAAGAATCGATCCCTTCTCGGTTTTGGTTGAGTAATTCAACAACGGTTGACACTTGTTGGACAATCAACAAAAGAATTGACGAAGAAAATAAGTTTCTATTTCTTTTCATTTAAGTATATATAAAATGCCTTTTTATTATCTAATAATAAATATAATACCTTTGGTTCATAAATTCATATATGATTATTGTGTATTATTCAGGTAATTTTTTTTTTCATCAGTTAAAAGAAAAATGTAATTGAAATTTTATACTTATATCACTTATTTCATTTATACACCAATTTTTATTTTTTACTTATTTATTTTTTTTCTAATTTTATTTTGTAAGATTTTCATGAAATATCAACGGATTTTGTTTATGAAAAATTTGTATTAGATTTGAATTAAATAATTTTACTTTGTTTTTAAATTTTTTATTTTATATTATCTGCTTATTTATTTATTTTTAAATTTTTATAATTAATATTCTTTTAATAATTTAGTAGAAATTTAGTATAATAGTATACTATACTAGTATCTATATCAATAAAGCTATTAAAATCCAAATATTTTCCTGAATTTTTACTATCTCGCCAGAGATAGTATTGCGAACATGAAAATTTTCGATTTTGAGATTTTGATGTTTTTATACGTTTTGAAGGTTCCTGAATCATTTTCTCTAAGGTTGAGAAAAATGTCTGTGTGTGTTTGTGTATGTGTGTATGTATGTAACCAAGATTACACAAAAACAGTTTGAGCTAGAATGATGAAATTTGATACATGGGCATTATTCAAAATTCATAGTTTTCTATCAACTTTTGAGAAATCTAGCTCAACCTGAAGAGGGTCATTACCTACAACGTTTTGATTTTTTTTCTTCTAAAGTAACCGTAAAAATAAAGATATAGATTTGATAATTTTTCACATGATTAATAATTGTATAAAACTGCTATATATAGAATTTCAGCTTGATTGAATCGCTGACCAGAATTAATTTTTTAACATTGCAAATCTCACGCGCCAACATGTGACGTGGTGCCAACAACAAAGAGCCAACTTTATAAATATTATTTATTCATTTTAACTTATAATTTAATTAATTTAATTTAATTTAAATTAATATATGTTATTTAATTTAATCCAAATTTGCGAGATAGTCGATTGGAGACACTCCAGATTTTTTTTTATGTATATAAATATAATCAAAATTTATTATTGACAAAATTAATAATAATATTAATGCTTCATATATCGAGATGATTATATTGTATTATTCAATATATTAGATACTTCTTAGAACAATTAATGTAAATGAGTAGATTATCTTTAAATTAAATAATAAAATAATATTAATACTAGTATAATAAATAAATAAATAAATGTAGAATATATTGTCAAATTTATAGGTTTAGTCTATTATCATCATTTCCTTTAAATCTCGATGAAAAAATAAATTTGATAAGAAAATTAGGTACTTGACACAAGTAAAGTGTCTGAATGGTCTGTCTAGCATAAGCAAACGTATTGTTTGTCAGGGAGTGAGGGAAAGTGGAAGGGGTGAGAGAAGTTGAGAGCCCACCAAAATCATTAAAATAAAATATCTTTATACTTCATTTAAGCTGCATATTGGAGAATTCAAAAAAATCATACATTCTACGTAGACAACCATTTTAAAGAAATATGTAAAAATTTAATCATCATATATATATATATATATATTTTATAAATTATAAAAATTCATGATATAATAGGTACAGCGATAAGCAACTGAACCTAAATTAATGGAATTTATTGGTTTCTAAAAAGAACATTATTTTTTTTGTCTTTATATTTATATAATTTATAGTATACTACTATACTAAAAAATTTTTTAAATGAAAATTAGTTACTCATAATAAATAAAAATAAAAAAAATACTTATAAAATTAATACAGGAAAATATTTGGATTTTAATGTCTTTATTGATATAGATACTACTATACTAAATTTCTACTAAATTATTAAAAAATATTAATTATAAAATTAGTCACTTATCATAATAAATAAAAATAAAAATAAAAATATAGTTAGGTTAGAGAATTAATAAAGAATAAGAATTGAAAATATTTGTAAATGAAGGTATAACTACTATAATATTCTAGAATGGATGATGATGATGTGATTGGTGATTTTAAATTCAATTCTAAAGTTGTGTGTTTATTTCCAGGATCGCTTTTAATCTAATTGAGCATCAGTCGGTGTGTGTGTGTGTGAGTTGGTGTGAAGTGACTGCCTCTGCACACCCACCCTTGGAGATTTAATCCCTGCTCTCCTGTATGCTAATAGCAAGTCTCTCTCTCTCTCTCTTTCTCTCTCTCTCACACAATCTCTCTTTCTCTCTTTCTCTCTCTTTGGCAGACTCCATGTTGTCGAGCAGTGACTGCTCCGCCCCGCCCCGCCCTCCCTTCCATGCCCCGCCCAGTAGGCGTGGCCTACGCGGTCGCCTCAGCCTTCCGAAACATTACGAGTGTCAGTATCGCGCCGGCCGGCCTCCCTGTCGCATCGTTAACCACGTGCCATGGTGTAAACGCTCTGTTTGTTTGTTTTTTTTTTCTATATGTGAACATTGTCTTTTGCTCAAGAGCCATGATGCCGCTTGTGCCGACAGCTGTCGTCGCTGTACCGACTAAACCCAAAATTGGTTTCTCCATTGACTCGATTGTGGGCGATAATGATAAAGTGGGATCGCCGGCTGATGCTGAGCCAATGGGCTCTGTGGCTTCGGTCTCGCCGCCGACCAGCCCGGGTTCACCTCAACCACCGCCAACAGGTAACACCACGGAAACGTCCTCACCGCCGTCCGCGCATGCCATCGTCCGACCCTCGCCCGGTTACGATGCCGCTGCCCTGAAAACCCTGTACGGGTTGCAAGACGCGGTTGCACCACCACCTCACGCGCCACCCCCGCCTCCCCCACACGGACATCATCATCCACATCATCATCCGTTGGCGCTGGTGGCAGCCGCGCAACATTTCCAAGCGGCTGGATTAGCGGCCGCACTCGGACATCCACCCCCGCCACCACCACCAGGATTTGCAGCGGCTGCAGCCACCGGTGCAGGTCCTCCTGGGCATCATCATCCGCCCAGGGACACGTATCCGCTTTATCCATGGCTTCTCTCCAGACACGGACGCATCTTCCCACATCGTTTCCCAGCAGGTAAATAACATCATTACTTTTTTTATTCTATTTTCATACAATATCTACAAGATTATATAACGATTTCCATTCACAAATGGAATACAAATAGAAAAAAAGACAAATCACCTTTTATTAGCACATAATGTAGAATTATCTATCTACCAAGTTGATATTTATAATTTTATGTATAAATAATGATGACATCCACATACTCACAATAAAAAATCAATTTAATTCAATTTATTTATTTATTTTCATTAATCTTATCCAATTTAATTATAAAAAATACGTATTCAATTATTCATTTGCTTTATTTTTATATTTAATTCCAAAATATATCCTTATTATTTTTATTAGAGAAGAAATTTATAGGAATTGGAATTTCTTTTTATCTTATTTACAAAATTTAAATTAATTTAATTATTATAATGTCTTTTTCTATGATTATATATTGAAAGAAAATTTAAATTTATTTTATTTTAAAAATATCTTAATTTTTTTTATTATAATTATTTGAAACAATTTATATCTGCCCATTTTTTTTATATATATAAAATACCACTATTCTTAGATATTAAATTGTTAAAGCTTTGATGGTTATATTTATTCATAAGGGAATTTTGGAAATAAAACCAAATATTAATATTTTATTGTAAATTTATTCAAAAAAATACACAACTCTTTCTGCAATAGAAACGTGTTTATTTTTGTGTTTTGAAGAAATATACAATAAAATATTAATATTTGGTTTTATTTACAAAATTCCCTTATAACACTATTCTATTTAATATTTATTTCAATGACTTTTATTCAATTTTTCCATTCCTTAAAAATACAATTTTTTTAAGTACTTTCTTTAATAATAAAATACGTTAAATATTAATCGACTTTTAAAAGATTATTAAATTATAACCATCGTCTATAAGTAGAAGAAATATAAGTGGTATATATATATGTCAGTTTTTACATTTCTTCTTCTTAAACATTATTATATTTATTATTATTATTAATGTTCCAATATTATTATTTTTAATGCATTGAAATCTCCAGGTTTTAATTTAATTTCATATATTTTATATTTTCGATTTCCGCTAATTGCATTATTATTATCCTCTTGGAACACTTATTTTTAATTTATGTTATTAAAAAGTGTGAGAAAATTTAATTTAATAATATATATACTAATGAAATATAAATATATAGTTTTGGACTAATCAAAAAAAAAACTTATATTTTTTTTTATTTGATTATTTGTTTTAAAATTAATTAATTCGATGAGCCAACAAATTTTATTCACTTATCATTTATTTATATTATAATATTTTAAAAATTAATAAAATATTCATTTTTTTTTATTATTTTTTTACTATTTTTATTTTAATGAAATGATAATACAATTAATATTTATTAAGATTACGTTTCTAAAAATTCTAAAAGAAAAATAAATATTATTGATAAGTCTGAATGACGTAGTTTTAAAGTTACTTAATTGTTTCCATGTTTTTTTTTATTTATCTATCGGATTAATTTATTACACATTAACTAATTTAGTTGTTTTTTACTTATTTTCTAACGTAGTAAATTATGGATTCACCTGAGCGACATTAAATTTAATCACTCATTCTGAAATACACATATAAATCTACATATATTTATATATACATATATATTACTTAGATATAATAAAACAAGAAAAATTAAACTCCACATTAGTTACAAAACAATCATCCAACATACAATTGGATTACAGATTGATAAGAAAAATCATAAAAAGATGAATCATTTAATAAGAAATTCGGGGTAAACTATAATTAAATATAATATTATAATATTTTGATATATATATATTATATATACTTTGTTATCTATGATATAAATTTAGTTAAATTTAAAATATATATTTGTCAATTACTTTTCTTTTTTTTTTAAAAAAAAAATAATAATAATTTGTTTTAAAAACTTATTACAAATTTAATATATATTAATTAAAATTTTTTGTTTTTATTTTAAATCGGTTGAAATTATTAGAAATATATTTTTGATATTTTATATGGTAAATATGAATACAATCTCATATCACAATGATTTTATTACTAATTCGTTAAATTGAATAAAATAAATATTAGTATTAATATTTTTTTTTTCAATTCATTTCGAAAAATAATATCAAACTTGTATGAATATATTATATAATCATCATATATAATAACTATTCAAAATAATTTATTAATAATAAAAATTAATTAATTAGTGATTTTCTAATATTAATTCGAATAAAAGAGAAAAGAAATATAAAATATTAATTTTCTTCTTAATTAATAATATTTTAATAATTTTTGGTTGTAATGCTTCCCTTCAAATAATTATAAATTCAATTGATTTTTTATTAATTATTTATTTTGCATTTATTTATTTATTTATTTATTTAATCTATTAAAATAAGAATTTCTTTTATTTATAAAATTTCGTGTTCGGACAAATTGAAGATTGCTTTATTCACATTCTTTCTAATAGTTCTAAAAGAATCTCAAATCTCCATTAAGTATCATTAAAGGAAATTACTGGCGCCTTTTATTTCGCTGGCATCCATATTCTGGACCAGGAGGGAGTGAGGGGCTGTGCAGAGGGGGGACAGACCCCTGGGCTTCTTAGAATCTCGCCCTGATCTATAATCATGGTTTCATTTTCATTATTCTTTATTTTTTTTCTTTTCAACTTTTTTCATCTTTTTTTTTCCTCATCCTTTCATCTAATAAAAACAAAAACATTCAAAAACCTGTCATTTTCAACGATCGAGATATTCTATCTATCAGGTTATATCGAGAGACTCTGATTAAGATTAAAAATAACGAACAATAAAAACAGCAAATTATTATTTATTTACAAATCGAATATATAGAAAATATTAATATTTATTGAATATAATAATACAATATACTAGTATACAAAGAAGGTATCTACAATATATCGTCGGATGAACAACTTGTTAAAATTTGAAATAATTACCATTAAAATTTTTATTATTAAATTGTAAATTATTTGAATATTCATATCCATAAATAACAATATTATTATTAATCTAAAAGTATATTCATTTTCTTGATTTAGATTATGAAATAAAGTTTGTTTAAGTAGTTTAAATTATAATTATACAAATAAAAACAAATTAAAAATTAAATATCTTTAAAGTTTTATTTAATTAAATTTAAATTTATATTTTTAATAAAATTATTATTAACATAATAATTATCTAATAATATTATATCTATATTTATAAAGATTAATTTTAATATTGAAATCATACTAAATATATATATCTATAATAGTAAATATATTATTCGAATTAAATTCATAAAACACTACTTATAGTATTTATAAAATATGATATTTAATTTAAATCTTAAGTAATTTTTAACCAAGTCATTTATTATTCTAAGAATATAAATTAAATATATTATATAAATATAAAAAGTAAATAATTCATTATTTATTTTTATAATAAAATATAAAAAAAAAATATTTAGAAATAAATATTAAATAATAATTACACTTAATAGAAAGAAAATATTATTTTTTTTAAATGTTTTAAATTTTGATATATAAATATAAGAATATATTATTTTCAAATTTATATTTGTTTGTATACTTTTATACTTCAAATTACGTAGCCTATACTTATATAGGCAATTAAGATATTTCTTTTAAAGGGCCGATATATACAATATAAATTATATCTAAATATTATAAAAAAAGAACGTTTTAAATTATTAATTAATTAAAAGTTGATAAATTCAATTAATCTGTCTATTGTATATACCCACATAGATACGCTATTGATTGATGGATCTAATTTTCCGTTAATTAAAATACCTGATGATGATAACAATAATTATTATTTCTTCTATATCTCATTTCAATATTATATATCGAATATATATATTGTATTGTATTTGATTTTCAATTTTCAATGGATAATAAATTTTATAATAATTATTATTTAATATAATGTAGGAATATGATTGGTAGATGATATAAATATTTCTATTACATTTTGTTTTTTGTTTTTAAATTGTCATTAAACTTAAATTCATTTAAAAATTTGATATTTATATTTTTAAATCATTCATAAAATTAAAAAAAAAACTAATTAATTTAAAATTTTATCACAGTTAAATGTTTTTTTTCCTGACTACATTACTTAAATATAGTTAATTGTTTGATGATTTATTTTTTTACTGCTTTTTTTTAAAAAATAAAAAACAAAAACAAAAATAAGTTTATATTAATTAAGTATTTTTTTATTTTTATTTTTTTTTGTTTATTTCATTTTACTTAAATATATTAAAATAATATTCAGGTAAAATAAAACTTTAATAACGATGTCATAGGATTTAAAGTATTTTTTTTTAAATGTTCAATATAACGTTTTTTATGTAGATATATAAGTCGAATGAACTAAATCGTTATAAGTATACATATCATTAATTAATATACGTTAGTTAGTTTCTAGATAGGTATGTTTTAACGTTCCAAATGATAATAAAGTAACGACCCTAAATATTTTCTTTTAGTTTATTCGTTTAGTTTATTTGATAAGATACGTTAAAACAATTTTAAAAATATATATATATTAAATTAAATTAATTTAAACTTTATTAATGCTTTGATTATAATTTTTAAAATGTCAATTTTAGTTGTTTAATGCAATTGATTTTATCTATATTTCTTTTTCTTTTCTTTTACTTCTATAATATTATTTTCTCACTTTTATGAAATTTTAATATATATATATATATATGCTTACTTGACCTGATTAGGATTATTCTATAAGCATTATTTTATTTGTCTGATAAGTAATCTTAAAAAGACAAATGATTTATTTTTTTACTTTATCTACAATTTTTTGATAATATTTCTTCTTAACTTTTTCATAACACTACAGTAGGTACCTATATTTAAATGATAAAAATAAATAATTTTACTTGAATTATGTTATATCATATAAAAATATTTTATTAATTTTCCAAATTCATATTTTTTTTTCTTTCAATTTTTAATATAAAATTGTTTATACGTCTATAATTTTTAAAATATATTATTATCTATTCATACTAAAAAAATATTTATTATAGATTTTCATTTAGTTTTTTTTTTTATTTATTTATTTATTTATTAAACATTGTTTAATTCAATTTGCCTTAAATTTCATTTAATTTTCTATACAAAGTATATTCGTGGATTATTCTCGAATTATGCTTCAATTAGCATTTTATTTACTTTACTTATTTAATTTTTTATTTTTATTTTTAATAAATCATTACTAATTTAAAAATGATCAATCCTCAATATATGTCCTCAATACAAGTAATGTGATATACTAACCCAACTAATAACTAAATCATAATAAAAAAACTATCCTTTATCATTTTAAAATTAAAAATTAAAAAACAAATAAATATTAATTAAACCAATATATATATATATTTATTATTCGATAAATTTAAAAAGGATACAAAACTTACTAAAGAAATTACATTCAAACTACAGTAGCTAAATATAATATCTTGAAATTTATCTATAAATTAAAATTTATTTTAATTTTTATTATAGACATAAGGTCAATGATAAAAATACAAAAAAAAATCTATCGAAAGATTAAACAAGCATTGAATTTTTAAATTTTTTTATTTTTCATAGGAAAATATAATAACTAAAATATATCATATATCTAAATAAATTTTTGAAAATTAAAATAAGTATATATTATACTATAATATAGTATAATTTGTTTTTGAGTTTAACAAAATAATAAGATAAAATTTATGATGAACATTATGAAAATTGCTTAAAATAAGATAAGAGAAAGAATCATGTTCCACTTGGATAATAAAAATGATTTCAATCTTGAAAAAATAAATAAATAAATAAATAAATATTATGATTAACAATTAGAGAAGATTAATGATAAGAAAATTGATAAAAAAAACAAACATAGGAGGTAATTATTGTTTATTATTATTATAAGGTTGAAAAATATCCATCTCATTAGTTTATTTAGAACATGGATTAAATTAAAATAAAAAAATCATTTTTTTAGATTTTGATTTTTTAATGTTAATTTATATTTTATTTTCTTAATATATATTTATGATAAATATAACAAATGAATATTACTTTTATTAATGTATGGATAATAGGGTGGGAAATTTGGTTTTGGTTTTACCCTAAACCAACAGAAACTTAACGTACGCTTTTGTTCAGATAACCATAAATATTTAGTACAATTTTATTTGATTAATAAATATATTTTGTTTTATTGATCAAGTGAAAACAAATAAATAAATTGTATTCAATAGATTTATACTCCAAATAATCCAGCAATTTTTTTTATAACGTTTTTCTCAACTTCACTTGGCGTCTGTCTGTCCCTGTGTCTTTTCGCTCTTTTTTTCAATTTTCTTAAATTATAGAAAGTAAAATATATTTAAAAAAAAATTATTATAATATAAAAACCAACAAGAACACAATAAATTCTTTTAAATATAAATAAATTTTTCTTTTGTCATTCTTCATTTGAAATATAATTTTGAAATTTTCAAATTCATAAGAAATTTTCATTTTTATTGATAATTCTCTTCAACTATTTGCACACTTATTAAAGACAAATGAAGAAAAATAAAAAGAAGAATGTTATTTATTATTATTTTATTTTCACCGGAGAAAAAGGGCGAGTTTTCCAAAGAAGCTGCTGTTTCTTCTTCATCTTTTACTTCTTCTTCGTGGAGATTTCTGATCCGCAAGACAATAATCTATCGATACGGTTGTTAAAAATCACTTCACCGGTTTTTCACTTTGTCATTAATTCTTTTGCTTTTGCTCTACGACCCGAACGGCCTCGGAAAAAAAGAGAAAAGTAGCCACAAACTGCTGTCTTATATGGAGTTCCAAACATGCAGAAAAGACAAGCGGCGTGGATCAAAAAATATGTCTTTTTTTTCTAAGGCAGGTCTCCCGATTCCCACCATTCGGTAAAGAAATGCCAACGAGAAGTCCATTATCCAGAACGAATCATATTTACACCATTCAAGCGCAAATATAAAAAAAAAGAATAATTGGAGAATTAATTTTTCGACACTTTAAATCTATTAATATTTTATTATTCCTCTTTTTACTATAAATCCATCAATCAATTTATTAATTTAAACTTATCACTAATATCAATATTATATTAAAAAAAAAAAAAGTTTACTTCTCTTTTTTTATTGATTATTTAATATTATATATATATATATTTTTTAAAATTTTTTTATTTGATCTCGATAGAATTGTAAGTTGAGCGTGTTTTACGGATCGTCTGCATGTTAACCGCGCGTGTCCCAGGCAACACTTCCGGCGTTCCGGGTTTTTGTTCCGGTTTCTATAACACGTATCAATCTTATCTAATTGATTGCTCAAATTAAATATATATGAAATCAATTATATATAATTTAAGTATCCATATTTTTCTATAAGTATATTTCTATTGAGAAATATATAAACGTAAATTCTTTTTTTTTAATCATTCAATTTTATTAAGTACATAATTTCTAATTTAATTAAAAAAAAAAAAACAAAAAAAAAAAAAACCTCTGACTTTTGTACATCCTACGCAAGGACAACGATTTATTGTTTAATTTTCATATATCATATAATCAGGGCCGGTTCTAGGATTTTAGAGCTCTGAGAAAAACAAAATTTGGTGCCCTTTCATACAAGAATATACAAATTTATCTCTGACTTTTGTCGCCTTTCAAGTCGGTTATATCAATTAGGTGTCCTATGATCAGTAGAACGGGTCCTTTCAACCTTTATCTTGATTTTCTTGATCGGAGGCTCTACTTTTTATCAAGTAGCTTCCTAGTTTTGATCTCGGAGGGTGGGTTGACTCCGTCCGATTGACCCTAAAATCCCTTGCCAGGCCCGGGACCACGAGAGTGTGAGCAAGCTACACTGTCCCCTACCCTGTGGTGCCTTAATTTAATTGTTTTGTAAATTTCTTTTTTTTATATATATATAATGTATATATATTATAATTATTATTATTTTCTTTTATTTAAAAAAGAAAAAAAAAATGTTTACAACTCGAGTAATTTGATAAAAACAAAAAACAAAAACAAAACAATATCATTTAAAAAAATCAGTCTCCAATTAAGTATAGAACAAATATTACTTATAACATTTTATCCATAAACAAAACGATTTCTTTTTATTTCAACACGTTGCTGTTGATTATCCATCCAAGAATTTCAATAATCCTAAAAAAAAAAAAATTAATAAAATTTAAATAAAAAAAAAAAAAAAAAAAAATAGTGAGAAATATCAGAAAAGATAAACTTATCTTTCAAACATTCCAAACATTAAAATTATAAATATTTTTCCAAATGCATTATAAAAAATAATATACATTTTTTTTCTTTTATAATTTATACGTACATATTATTTTTTTATTTGATTTTTATTATCGTTTAATTCCTTCATATGATTTGTCCATATAAGATGCGTTAGTAAAATAATATTATTTATTTTTTTTTTTTTTTATATTATTTACTATATTATTCTCTTAATTATTATATACATATACATATTAGTTACTTATTTTTAAATAAATTAAATAAAAATTGATAGATTTTTTTTAAAAAAGCATTAAATTGTTTTACATGAATAAAATTTGTAATTAATTTTTCAAAAGGTATCTTAAAAGAATTTGTATTACAAATTGTTCATTATATGATCCTGAACACCTTGGACTGGATTTTATTAAATATATATTCCTCTATAAATTAATTTTTATTTAAATAAATATTTTTTTTTTAAATATTTCTATTTTTTAACCTTCGTTATATGTTAAAAGTTACCCTATCTATTATATATATTATTATATATACATTTAATTAAATATTTAATCAATCAAAAAAAAAAATCTTAATTTTATTTTAAAGGAAACAAATTTAGAAATTTATCTTTATTTTATTTAAAAAAAAAAATGAAATATGGATTGACCTTAAAACAAATATCATAATTTTGTGTTTTTGTAGGTATTCTATGATTCATATTAAGTATATATATATATATGTAAGTTCGGGTTTGGCCACGGGAGGGCGTTGGATTGAACAGAGCCAGACACACACGAACAGAAAGAAACAAGCATTCATCATAGAAACACCTATCCACCATTATTTTGTTATATATCTTTTCCCCTTATGAATTTAACCAAGTTACGCTTCCAAGAGACTTGAGATTTGTTTCTTTATACATTTCAGGTACTAGCTTGGCCATTTTAAAATCAATGTACATATGTAAATAAATAACTTTATACATTTCAGAAACTACATCTCACTTCTTTTATCTCCAATCCCTCACTTATAAAACAAATCGAGCTTCTTCCGAGATGGCAGCGAAGGTTATAATACATATGGTCAAGGAGCAAGTTGATGGCGCTATGGTGAGTTCTTTCCACGCTATCAGTTTCCAGGGCTCTTCCCTGACTTACTTATTTCCTGTAAAGTACCGTCACGAATCTCATCACCTTAAGCTGATGAAATTAAGCGTTATTCAGGCAGCCTGTAAAGGTATGACAAGGGTCGGGAATTTCAGAAACCCAAAGGTGGATCTAGATGAAGATATAAGGAAATTATATTTAGACAATGATGATAATTTCATTTTTAAAGGCGAATTGCTTGAAGAACAATTAAATAATTCTATTAATTTAACTAACATGGATAACACCATTGATATAAATAATTCAATCCACGTATTAAAGGATATTGAAAAAAAATTCAATTTAGAAATATTTTTAGGCAAAAACCAAGATGTTGATGTATGGATTGAAAAATTTGAAAAAGAATGTTTGAGGTTCGATCTACAAAATGAAACAATAAAAATTCAAGCATTAAAATATTTTTTGGCAGACATTGCTAAAAATTGGTATGAATTAAATCTAAAAAAAAATCTACATTTATGGGAAGATTGGAAAAAATCAATCTTATTAACTTTTCAAAAGAGAGGATGGTCCCAAGTTAGAAAAGCTTTTAATTTTAAATTTCTAGGGGGCTCCATAATAAGTTATTGCATTGAGAAAGAAAATCTTTTAATAGATTCGGACCCTCATATCTCAGAACAAACTAAAATTAATTTAATTGTCATTGGATTACCATTAAAAATTCAACATGAATTAGATAAATTTCAAATAAAGAAATCTGATGATCTCATAAGTATATTGCAGAAATATGAGAATATTCCATTACATAAAAACAACATTAATATAAAACAAAATAAAACACGCCCAAAAGTAATGCTTGGTGAAGAACAATTTAATGAATTGGTTAAAAAAAAAATAATTATGCCCTGCGATAAAACCCAGCTGATCAAATTAAATGTAATAATTAATAAGAATAGATATTTAAAAGGAATCTATGACACCGGTTCTAATATATCAATCATCAATTTAAATGTGGTGAAAGGATTAAATGATAAATTGAAGGACCACAATAAAATTTTATTCAAAACATTAGCTGGTTTTTGTCGTGTTGATGGGCAAATTTCTTTAAAATTAAAAATAGGTTTAATAGAAAAACAAGTAAATATATTCTGTATTAATAATAATAAATTTTCCTTTGAATTGATTCTGGGATTAGATTTAATAACGGAATTTAAACTATGTCAAAATAATGAATTAAAAATATTTCAAAGAATAAATTTTAAAAATATACCATTAAATAAAAATAAAGATATTAAAGGTTTAGAAAATAATTCAAACCAATTTAAAAATAAAACTTTAACAAATGATTTTTCCTTAAACCATATTAATAAAAAAAATAAAATTATATTTAATAATACATTGTATAATATAAATATAGACGAATATATAAAATTAGAAGAATATGGACACTATTTAAATCATTTAAATGCAAAAGAAAAAGATAAAACATTTTTATTATTAAAAGAAAATAATGAATTATTTGCAAAAAACAAATTCGATGTAGGAAAAATAAAAGATACAGAGGCTCAAATAAAATTGCGTGATTATCAATATATATATAAAAAACCCTATAGATGTTCTGTCACAACACAGAATGAAATAGACAGTCAAATAAAAAAACTTTTAGAAATGAATCTAATTGAAGAATCAAGCTCGCCTTTTGCGGCTCCAGTAACATTGGCTTATAAGAAAGACGAAGGAAAAAAATCACGTCTATGTATCGATTATTCATGTCTAAACAGGATTTTATTACCTGAGTCTCATCCTTTCCCAAGAATTGATGATATAATGATAAAGGCAGGAAATTGCAACTGGTTCACGGCATTGGATGTTAATTCGGCCTTTTGGTCTATACCATTAAGAAGAAAGGATAGGGAAAAGTCGGCCTTTGTAACACAAAATGGCCACTTTCAATGGAATGTACTCCCATTTGGACTTCGAGCTTCATCTGGAATCTTTCAAAGAATTCTTGCAAATTCCATTAGGAGAAATAATTTAAACACGTTCTGTATGAATTATATTGACGACATCCTTATTTTCTCCGAAAGTTTTGAAAAACATTTAGAACATTTAAAGTTAGTTTTTAAGATGTTGAAAGAAGAAGGTTTTAAGCTGAAATTATCAAAATGCAATATCGCGAAAAATGAAATTAAATATTTAGGACATATTATTAAAAAAGGCAAAATAAGACCTTTAAAAGATAACTTGAAAGCAATAAAAGATTTTAAAATTCCAAAAGATAAGAAAAATGTACGGCAATTTCTTGGTAAAATAAATTTTTATTATA
Source organism: Labia minor (assembly GCA_963082975.1). Lineage (NCBI taxonomy): Eukaryota > Metazoa > Arthropoda > Insecta > Dermaptera > Spongiphoridae > Labia > Labia minor. The sequence continues at coordinate 105,025,451 of OY720344.1, forward strand.
AGTATATAGACAAATCGGTAGAATTGTTAGAACCTCTTCATAATTTACTAAGAAAAAATGTAAAGTTTGAATGGACGGACAAATGTCAGAGTGCTTTTAATAAAGTAAAAGAGCTTTTATGTACCTCGCCAATATTATTAATTTTTAATCCGAATAAGAAGAGTTACATATTTACGGATGGATCGACGGAAGGAATCGGTGCAATATTGAAGCAAAAAGATGATGAAGGATTCTTACATCCAGTAGCCTACTTTTCAAAAAAACTAACTCCACTACAAAAGAAAAGAAAGGCTATCTACTTGGAGTGTTTAGCTATAAAGGAAGCTGTACAACACTGGCAATACTGGCTAATAGATAAACCATTTACAGTCATCACAGACCACAAACCCCTGGAAAATTTCAAAGTAAATGCAAGACCAGATGAGCCCCTTGGTGAATTAATTCTTTATCTTTCCCAATATGACTTTGAAATCATTTACGCCCCTGGCAGCACAAACACTGAGGCCGACGCCCTTTCCAGAAATCCAGTCCTCAGTGATTGTCATAATGAAGATGTCATCAAAGTGGTAAACTTAATAACACAAGAACAAATAATGGCAGACCAAAGTTTAAATATCACTGAAATAAACAATTCTAAAAACATTATAAATGAAAAAGGAGTTTATTTAAAGAAAATAAATGATAACAAAAGAATATTTGTATCTATGTCCTTAGGAAAAAAAATAATAGATTTAACTCACAACTACTATGGTCATATAGGGGTAAAACATATGTTAAGTAAAATTAGACCTGAGTACTATTTTAAAGGAATGGATTTTTTAATACGAAAGTATTGCAGAGAATGCAAGGCATGTTTAGAAAATAAGTCAAGAAGAGAGAGATTGCTGGGAAAAGCATCCATTTTGGGTCCAGCAACAAGACCCTTTGAAATCATGTCCCTGGATACAATAGGGGGTTGCAAAGACAGATATACAAAAAAAAGATACATGCATGTGCTCATTGATCATTTCTCAAGATTTGTCTTTATTTTGACATCAACAACTCAATCGTCAAAAGATTTTATTAAACTTATAAAAAAGGTTGACGATTCGAACCAAATAGATAACCTGTTGGCGGATCAGTATCCTGGGATAAAGTCGGAAGATTTTAAAAAATTTTTAACTAAGAAAAACATAAAACTGATATTCACATGTACTGATTGTCCGGAGTCAAATGGTTTAGTTGAACGAGTGAACCAGTCTTTAACAAATAGGCTGAGGATAAAGAGAAATGATTCTAAAAATAAAGGAAAAGGATGGGGCGTTTTGGCAGAAGAATGTGTCAGAGAATATAATGGAACAACACACAGTTCTACCAGATTCTCTCCTGAATATTTACTACTTGGAAAACATTCAGAGATAGTTCCAGAAGAATTTAGCAAGGAAAGAGATCTGGAATATGATAGAAAAGAAGCTTTAAAATTCTCGAATAAGTCAGCTGAAGAAAACAGATTCAGAATAAATAAAAAAAGAAGGGATTATTCATTTAGGAAAAATGACTTAGTTTATGTAGAATTAGGAAATAAATTAAATAGAGACAAACTAGACAAAATTCGAGACGGTCCGTACAGAGTTATAGAAAGGATATCAAACTCTATATATAAAATAGAAAAAAATAAAAAAAATAAAAAATTTTCCTTATTTCATATTAAAAATCTTTTACCCTTTACAAAATAATGTGACGGTACTTTCTTTTGTGGGGGAGATGTAAGTTCGGGTTTGGCCACGGGAGGGCGTTGGATTGAACAGAGCCAGACACACACGAACAGAAAGAAACAAGCATTCATCATAGAAACACCTATCCACCATTATTTTGTTATATATCTTTTCCCCTTATGAATTTAACCAAGTTACGCTTCCAAGAGACTTGAGATTTGTTTCTTTATACATTTCAGGTACTAGCTTGGCCATTTTAAAATCAATGTACATATGTAAATAAATAACTTTATACATTTCAGAAACTACATCTCACTTCTTTTATCTCCAATCCCTCACTTATATATATATATATATACATATTATTATTATTATTATTATTATATATGAACTTGTACCTAATTAACATAATAAACATTCGGAAATATATTTAAATTTTAAATATTTTCTCTAAACATATATAGAATAATTTTATAATAATTAATGATAATAAATGTGAATATTAATATCATTAATTCATGTATTGAATATGATAATTTTCAAAATTCAAACATTGACGATTATTTTTGTATTCAAGAAGATAGAAAACTTTGTAATATTTATTTTTTATCAATTCATTCTATCACATAAGACAAGTAAAATAAAATATTATTCTATTTTAATGAACTATACTTATATGTACCGGTATATAATAAAATTAATGTAGAGGTATGTATATGTTTAAGTGTGAAATTCAGTAAGATTATATTATTTACGAGTACAAACTGACATATTTTATTATTTTTTTTTTTTACAATGAACATCATTAGATTCAACTTTTTCCAAAACGGAAAGGATTCTTTTTTATTTCTTATCTCTTATTTTGATTAATTCATTCACTTTAAGAGACATTAAATTTAAACTAATCTGATCATTTTTTTAAATTAATTGTTATATTTTGATAATTCCTTCGACTATACGAGGTCTGTTCGGTATGGCCATCAGCTCGTTCTTCGATTCCGTTTTCTTTATATCATCCATTGTGGCCAAACGCTTTCCTTTCATTGTTCTCTTCCGTTTTGGGAATAGGAAAAAGTCGCAGGGAGCCAAATCTGGTGAATACGGTGGTTGAGGCATGAAAACGGTGTTGTTTTTAGCCAAAAATTCACGAACAAGCAATGATGTGTCAGCTGGCAGAATCCATGATTTGTTTTTCACAATTCCGTTTGCTTTACGCACACATTGCATAACTTTCTTATAGTATTATTATTTTATTTTTATTTTATTTTAAGTAAATAATCGAAGAACACACAAAAACGTGACTAACTTTTTCAGTTATCAAAAAACATACTACTAATCCAAATGGTCAAAATATGAGAAACATATGTGTACCAACAAAACAAAAAAAAGAAAATTTCGATAATCAAATGTACACAGCCCGAGAAAATTCAAAATTCACCTTTTCTTTTGAACAGACCTCATATGTTCAGAAATTTGTATAATTGTTTTGAATTATTATTATTAATATTATTATTATATCGTACATCTTTAAATAAATATTATTATCTACTTATATATATGTTAAAATATTAATAAAAGAGATAGTATATATATGAATATGTACTTATTTATTTATTACTCCGTCATCATTTCATTTCTTTATATATTCTAAGATATAAATACAATTTATATATATAAATGATCTATCACTTATAAAAAATCTCAAATTGTCATCCGTGTTGTTTTGTTCTTCTGACATAGCATTCCTATGTTCCCTGACGTTTGCCATTATTCTTCTCATTTATTTCGATAATTTATTCCCAAATGACATCGGCCATTGAAAAGGCCTCCCTCGTGACAAATTGAATTTAACCAGATATTATATATATTTCACTCTCTCCCTCTCTTTATATTAACACCTACTCCTTTTCCATGTTAATAAATATATAAATAAATAATAGTAATATTATTAATAATAATCATAATAATATTGTATTTATTAACGTCATTTATGATAATTGTAGGCCATTAACTGAAACATGAAAACAATCCTTATTAAATATGGACAATTAAATATTCGGACCCTAATGTTCTTTTAATATTTAATGTATATGTTTAGCCATGTAAATTAATTGTATTTCTCTTTTGCATCCGTGAGCTTTTCGTTGTATGCAAATGACTCATTAAATGTTCCTTGATTAAAGCACCAACGTACTCAAAACGCTTTAACACATAATTTAAAAAAATAAAAAAAAAAAAAGAATGAAAAAAAAAAAGAAACGAGTTCTAGGCCAACTAATAGCTCACTAATTTGCCCGTTAAATTAAAAACAATTTAAATCATCGATAATCAAAAAAAAAAAAAAATAAATAAATAAAAAGATTCAAGGAAAATATATGTAGATTTTGTTGTATAATTTTTTTTTCCACTATTTGAATTCAAACTGGATGATGTTGGTAATTAAAAAAACACCTCATTACGTTTGCTAATGACGTTTTATCTTATATTTCAATCAAATCTGAGGCCAAATCAGGAATTTTATAGTCAAACTTTCAAGGCTTTGAAATAAATTTTGCCTGTGGGGAACAGGAAATTCCCGGTAACATTTAAGTTCTTGGAGAATTTTCCGATTCATTTTTTTCTTCAAAATTTTACTTTTATTATTTCTATGAAATCTAAAATTGTAGATGATATATATATTATATATGATACGTATCTTCTATAATTTATTTGACTTTTAATAAACATTTATTCATGTTCAAAATACAAATTTTAATTTTTTGTTTTATTTATATATTTATATAGTACCTAATTCACCGAGCCGCCAATCGGTCATTAAAAAAAATTATATCTTATTATCGGGTTTGGCTGATAATATTAATACCTGGTTCACCGTGCCGCTGTTTAAATAACTAAAAAGAAAATAAAAAAATAGTCATAAAACATACAGCCTTTAAACGTACGTATTTATCCACTGAAAGATAGAAAAGTATGGCCTGTGGATATAACATTATATATATATTTCGTAATTTAGTTTTATTTATATATATAATATTTTGTATTTAAGGAAGCGTTGTCTAACGTAGTTGTTGACGTCATTTAAGTTTCCTATTTTAAATTAAGAAAAAGTAATAAAGATGATTTTTCCCGAGGCTGAACCCAATACAGATCGATTTTTCTTTATAATAATTATCTACGGTGTGAATTTCAAAAAAATCCTTCGAGCGGTTTAATATTTCAAAAATACAAATTTATATACAATTTTAGCTAGCATAATAAGATAAGATATATATATATATGTATAGAGAAAAAGAGAGAGAGATAATAAAATATTAAATTAAATTAAATTAAATTGATTAAAATATTATATATGCATTTTTTTATTTTTTTCATCATTTTATCTGACATTTTATGATATTAAAAATAATTTATTACTATCTTGCTATGGTTTGTTAGTTTTTTTCATTTTTTTTTATTTTTATTTCAATAACATACATATTTATATAATTAACAACTTATTATAATAATTGAGATTTTAATTTGTAATTTTTAATATATATTTAAACAAATAAAAGAAGAATTAAATTGATGGATGAATAGGTTGTATATATAATATAATTCATGTGGTAGTGGTTTGTGGTTTATTACTTTGGTATTTTCTCTCATGACATGTATAATTCAATTTTCAAACTGCATCCACTTAAAAAAATAAATATATTAATTTCTTATTGAGAGCTGTAAATCAATTAGTATAGCGCCTTGATTAACCAATCAGGCTCGTTTTTAATTAGAATCTCTCTCGTTATCTCGGATGCATTAATTGCAAATAGAAAAGGTCTTGTGACAAGAAAAACAGTACAATATTATTCATCTAAGATAAGATAAATTATGTCGCTCAATGAGTTTATTAAAATAACTAAAAGGAAGTAATTATACTTTTACAAGAAGATTAATCGACTAAATGAAACCTGAATTTTCTCTTTTAATTATATTATTTGCGTATAAAGCGGGAGAAAGAGGGAAAAAGTATTTTTCAATAAAAACATAAAAGTTAACCGACCATTTCAAGTTTGGAAATAAAAATGTTCTAATTGTAGGACGAGATAGGATCTTGGCAGCCAACCGGTGCCTGTTGTTTCCTAAGACCTCTAATTATAAACACATTTAGGTGGCCCCCGGGGCCCCCCCTTTTTTTCGATCCGGCTCTACATGCCCTTCTCTCAAAGCGTCATTCAACCATCCATCCATCCATCGTTGGAAAAAGTCCATACAATATTATCTTTTACTTGAACATGTGTAGGTAATACAATTTACTAAAAATGTTTAGATAAAGAATGGACTTTGTTCAAGAAATGAACTGCTGAAAGAAACGTTCCTACTGATTAGTAATAAATAAAGTAATAATAATATATTAACAGATGAACACTTATACATGATCAATAGATCATATGATTATTTCTTCACTATTTTTTTTAATATTATTTGTTAATTATTCAAATTAGTCTTTATGTCATGGATTTGTTTAAAACTTTGCCAGTGGATTCCTTTTTTAATTCCAAATAAACTAAATAAATGCAATTTTTGCTGATCGCTTCTAGTTTACGAGATAAATAAAGATTTTATAAGTTTGACAGATTAGCTCGTTACGAACGTCGAAATGTGCCATTAAGTAATGTTTTATTGACTAATTCACTAATTATTCACTTATTCCTAATTTTCGATTTTTCGGTTCGATTTGAATATAGAGAAATTATTTAATTAATTATTTTTTTAATTTTTCTATATCCAATCCGAACTGAAAAACCCCAGAAAATTAGTGGAGCCCTCTGCTGGACAAATTAATAATAAATTTTAATAATTTTTATCACGTCAACTAGAAGCGATCCGCAAAAATTGCTTAAGAAAAGTTTCTTTGGAATTAAAAAAGGAACGCATTGGTAAAATTTTATCCAAATCAGTGACATAAAGCCTAATTTGAAAAATTACCTATTATTATTATTATTTTTATCTATAAAAACTCAAAATGAAATTTACTTTAAATGTTTTACTTTTACTTCAAACAATCTATTATACCAGTTTAACTTTAATATTACTATAAAGTAATGGGTAAAGGTGAAAGAAATAAAATAAAATTTATATTTAAGTATATGTGTGTATTAACTTTTGATTATATTTAACAATATTAATAAATTAATTAAATAAATTTGTATTTATTCACTTTACTATTTTAATTTTAATTAACTATTCTATTTGTCTTATTTAATAATATTAAATCTTTTATTTTTATATGTTATTACATTTTTATTTTATTATATCTATATATATAAAAAAAATTTAAAAAAAAAAACATAAAAAACTTGAAAATATTTCTTTTTACATAACTAGTTTTATGAATATTTAGCTTCTTAATATAATGATAGAGTGTAATTTAGATTATTGTAATCAATTATAATAATACTAATGAAAAAAGTAATATTTATATATCATCAATCAAGTTCTCTTCCCCCCACCCCTCCACTTCCCCCTCTTTCTATGGTTGCCACTCCACTAAAGTATCTACATTTATTTTATGAGTGAAATGAAAGCATAATTAATAATTCATAATTTGTTTAGTTACATTTAAATATACATCTATTTTTTTTAGATTGATTTTGAATTAGATTATTTTTTAAAAGAATATTTATAGTATCTTAAAGTTATATATAGATATAAATTTATTTATTTTTCTTGAAGTGAGGTATACTATATTAACCTTGAGTATATTATACCTTCTATGTTGCTTTATAATACTTATATATAATCTCTTATTTCTTGATTTAACGTCAAACAACCCTTTCTATAAAACACATTAACTATATTTTAAAATAATTATTTAAAAATATTTTTAATCGAGAAGCTATTATTAAATCAATAACTTAATTTATTAACCATCAGGATCAATGTCCATTTTGGCTAGTCATTTTTATTATTATCAATATATATATATAATTTCCGTCGTATGTATGTGATGTCTGTAACATTATGAAGTTAGTTACAAATTGTCAAAATTATTAATTTGTAACTAACTTCATATTTTTAAAATTTTGTTTTGTTTATTATTAAATATTGAAAAAAAAATACAAAAATTATTTCAACGATTTGAATAAAGTTTAATTATTTTATAATCTAAGAAGAGTTTTATGCCGCCGGCAGCAAATGTTGCCGGGAATTGCTAGTTTTATTAATAAAATTTGTTTATTTTAAGTAGAAACCTCGCGTTAATATCTCCAGTATTATAATTCAGATGTAAATATTTGAAATTAATATTTCATTAGAAAATTTTATTTTATTTCAATTGAATTGAAGATTTTGATAAGAAAATAATTTTTATTTTTAATAAAAATAATTCTATTGTGTATTTTAAATATATATTGAGATAAAAGAAGTATCATTTCTACTCCATTTTCTATTTTTTTTCATTCAAACGGTTTCTATTTTCCTGTCGTTGATATTATAATCCACTCCCACCGTAGCCCCTATAATTGTCTTATCACTAAGGTATTTTTCCACTTAATCTTCTGCCAATCATAAAATAGCTGCTTATCTCCTCCATTCAGAAGTAAACTAGATTTGGTTTTTTGTCCCTTAACGTGAAATCAGCCACACGTGACATTTCCAGTATTCCATTATGCATCCGGAACTTGCTATGGTTTTTTTTGTTTTTTTGTTTTTTAATTGTATCGAAAACATTCTATTAGTAATTCACATCGATTGCAATCATTTTGTTGAATAAAAAAAAAAAAAATTATCTATTCCCGTTTATCTATCTATCTATTTATCCATCACCTCCGAATTGTGTGATGTTTGCCCGGGATAATTGGGCACGAGTCCCGGAGGCGGCTCATTATCCACGCATCGAACCCGGGACCTCGGGACAGGAATTAGATAATTGGGCAACGGGGGCGGTACAAATAGACGGACGGACAGAGAGACAGACAGTCAGACAGACAGATAGATAGACAGACAAACCATCAAATAGATAATTTTCAAACAACACGCAAACAAAATTCACGCATTTAAAATAATAAATAATACTATTAATAATAATAATAATAATGAAAGTAAAATTTTTACAATATTTTATAAATGTATTTCTATGATTTGTTCAATCTGGTACAAAATTATACTCTTTTTTTTTTATTTTAAAAAAATAATTCTTTATATTATTTATTATATTTTTAAAATCAATGTATTATTAAATAATCGCGATGACTTTTCCCCTTTTATTTTATTGGCCGCCATTATGTTATATACTACTATATATTTCACAATATAAAATATAATATATAAAACCTTGAGATATATATTTTCAAATGATAATGTAAACGGAGGATTATCTAAATTATAATATTATTATATATTTATCTAATTTGAAAAAAAAAAATACTTTATAACTTGTATGAAAATTAATTAAATCAAATAAAGTTTCTATTACTTATTTATAAGTACAATCATATAAAAAAATAATCAAACTTAAATTATTAATTTTATTGATAATTTATTCTATTATCTATAATTTTATTAAAAAAAATAAAAAAAAAAATTATTTTCAATTTTCACACACACACACACACATCGATGTATTATTAATAATTTATTATTTATTACTAATCACTCTATATTTTATTTATTTTTTTTTCTAATTTAAACCGTACAAACACACATAATTAATTATAAAATATTATAATATTATTTGTTTTAGTAATTAATGTCTTTTCTCTTGTAAATATATAAGTATATATGAATAATTTTTTTAGTTCACATATCAACAATTTTATCTTCTTTTTTTTTTGATTTAGGATATAATTATCTTTAATTTTTTCATTAAATAAAATGAAAATAATTTTTTAAATTAAAAAAAAAATCATAAAATCATTGTATCAAAATTCAAAATTGATAAATGCATAATAAAATAATATTACATTTTTTAAATCAGATGAAAATCAACTTTTAAAAATTTGTAATTGAGAAAATTATTATACAACATTATTATATAATTATGATTATATATGTACTTAATGAACTCGAAAGTTTTTGAATGCAGCACCGACATTTCTCCAGTGATATCAATCATTCATCATTACTCGATTATTTTCTCTTTATATATATTTATATACGTTAAATAATAAATATTTACTAATAAATTCGTGTATATCAGTGATTCTCAACCACTCTGCCACGGCACGCGAGAATTTCAAAATATGCCGCCAAATTTATTTATTATTTAGTACTTATTTATTTTATATGTATGTAAAAAAAAGGTAAAATGTTTTTGCGATCAGGCTCTTAAACATTTCCGACTTTTTTCAATTTTTTTAATATGGTTCTCAAAAAAAAGGTAAAAATTGGTGTGATTATTACACTTATCATTTTCTTTATGTGCCGCCAAATTTTTAAACCGTTAAAAGTTTGCCGCGGTAAAAAGAAAAGGTTGGGAATCACTGGTGAATATAAATATTTGATTTGATTCAAATATCAATAATATAGATAATGTAGTAGAATACCTATTTAGTATTTATTTATCTTCATTTTCTTTCTTTTTTTTTTTTGTATTTTTAAATTTATTGTGAATTTCGTTTGGGTATTTATTCAAGATTTATTCTATTGTGATGAATTGTGCCTAAAGATATTTTATCCAAATTATTTTAATGAAGTATAAATTCTAGTGTCCAACGATAACGTAATCCACGTGATGTGAAAATATCAACTTTGCATGCACATCTATGATTAGTAACGATTCAAGAATGAATAAATACACTTTTCGTCTGCAACTCTTGCTATCCACTCACCTCTACATTTAACCAGATAATAGATAGATATCTTGAAAAATTTGAATAAAATATTTGAAACGCCACAAGGCGTAAATTAAATCGACTTAATATGAGATTATTATTTTATTATTATTATTATTTTTTTTTTTTTAATTTTTTTTTTTTGTTTTTCTATTTTATTCCAAGCTTCTTAATTCGAACACTTAAAGATTTAACGACTGGGCTGCAGGGCGATGGGCATATTATTAAAATTCAATATTAATTATATATATAAGCGATGTGTCAAGAATTAAATTCTCATTAGGGTAATTTGGGGGGCTCCCTCCAAAGGGGAGAACGGTTCGATCTCGAGCCCTTAGGCTGCCAAAATGGCCACCGAGGTCGACAGGGGTCCAACGCCCTCCTAATGACAAGCGAACAGCCGAAAGGGTTGCACGCCTAATGCCCGGGCATTACTCGTAATTGAGGCGGAAAAAGCGTCTGATTATATATTTAACCAGCTTCCTCTTCCTTCTTGTCATTTCTATTTGTACGATGCTATTTCAGGAGTGAAATGGCAAACCTCCATGAGAGAAATCACAATACGATATCAGCCAATCACAGCTGAGGGGTGGAATGTCCAACGAATTCAGTCGGATTCATTTATTTTACAACGATTGAGAAATGGGCAAATACCAATTTTTTTTTTTCTAAATTTATATTCTTTCTCTCTCTCTCTCCCCTCCCCTATATTCATTCGTTCTACCCTCTTACTTCTCTATTCTCGATTCTCTCGATGTTGTGTTTTTAGTTTAGAAAATTTAAATAATCCATGAAATAAAAGTAGAATATCTGGTCTATAATTATATTTCATTATTAAATTCATTATCAATTTCAAATTCATCCGATTTCAAATATAAATATACTTAAATAAATATAAAAACAATTACTCTTACTTAATTATAAATATAGTATATATAAATATTTACTGATTTTAAACTCAATAAAAAAAAATTAAAACAAATAATTTCACTTGTTTAATTTTTTAATTCTTAACAAATTAAATACTTAAATTGAATTTTAATTATAAAGCGGAAAAATACTTAGAAAGATATTCATTTTTATAATACATAATTTTTTATATTTATTTATAATAATCTATCTATGTATATATACAAAAAAAGGTTTTTGTCTGCACATTGCTCAGAATTTAAATTTTTTTGCATATCTTCGCGTTTCATGTGATCTCTAGAATCCAAAAGTGACTTTAGAATTTTTCATGTCTGTCCGGAAATTTTCACGTTATAGACTCAAAATTGGCTGAACCGATTTCGATGAAATGACATCACAATATTCTTGCATATCTTTATTTGTTCATAGGCTATAAATTTTATTAATATCTAATCAATAACCGCAGAAATTAATTTTTTAAAATTTTATATGTAGACGTTCTTTTTTTGTATTCTTTATGCTGCTGAATGACAACATATTCATATCAAATTTTTAAAGATTAATTATTTTTTATAATTTATAATACATTTTATTTTTATAATACATAATTTTTTATATTTATATTTTATTACTTAACAATAATATTATAATAGGTTGAATTGATAGGTAATATATATACATATATTTAAAAATAAAAACCATATTAATTTATTAAAAGTTATTTAACAAATTATGAATTAACACTTATCGTATTCATTAATCTAAATGTTTACCCTTAACTAAATATAGATATATAGATACGTATATATATATTTAAATAAATATATAGAAATAGCATTCCTATTATTTCATATATAATTAATTTTAAATATTTTATTAACACATTGTAGATAAAATTATATTATTCAATGTTTTTAAAATAAACATGTAATGTAACATAATTGTAATCATAGTAACTACCTACTTGTTATCTTAATGTCGATCGAAAGTATTATTTTTAAAGAAAAAACAAAACAAAACAACAGGTATATAATGTTAGTAAATTTAATAGAGATTTAATTATCACAGGAAATAAATTAACATAATATTTATGAAAATATATGTTAGAGTATGTGATGGTAGGTAAAGATGGGGGTGGGGGAAGAGACCATCTTAAACATGCGCGAACAAGTTTTACTTTCTTAATTGCTAAATTTAAAATACTTCCATTCCACGATTACTTTATTATTTCAATTAAATACTAAATTAGTCTAAAATAACAAAAAAAAAACGTTTCTATCGTCTTATCTTGTTGAATCATCAGTTAAAGTATATGAATGATTAAATAGAATTTATAAACAGGGACACCTGATACCCATATCATGATAGGCATCAGATTTTTTTCACCTTCGGTTTGGAAAAAAAAACAGGAATACATTTCAAATTTATATTGCATGAACGATTGGAATTTTATTTTGATATTTTCTAACCAGGCACTCTCTTACTAATCATCTTTATCCTTTTTTTACTTGGCATTTGATTGTGTTTTTTATTTTTATTTTAGTCCATTTTTATAATCATAATTTTTATTTCGTTCGAATCTTTAATAATAAAGTTCGCGTTTAACTTCTACTTTATTATAAGATTTACACTAAAAAAAATTTTTATACCCTTTTTATTAACTTCCCATTTCTGTCTCTTTGTTTGTAATGTTAAAAATTTGTAATTGAAATGGATTAAGCACTTCTAGTTAAGCGATTTCGCACAAATTTGAAACGTATATTGAAAGTCGATGACACTGCAATAATCAAAAAGAAATATTTTGAATAGTTTTAAAATTTGTGAATTTAAATGATTTGTGTTTAATATTAAAGTCTGTACCTATTATTTATGTTCATATGCGTTCACGCTTTTTTTTGGGCATAAATAAAGAATAATATTCAAGGTTTACTTAATATTTTATTATTTAGGGCATTTTTGATTAAAAAGCGTACATATTAAGAAGTTTTTTTTTATTAATTTATATAAAAACGAGCAATTGGATGATCTCTATGCATCTCCAGGCATAGTTAGGGTCATAAATTCGAGAAGGTTGCAATAGGGAGGACACATGTCAAGAAAGGGAGAAGAAAGTGTGGCGAAAAGTCAATTTGTAGAGAAGTAAGAAAGATGGGAGAAAATAGAAGTTGGATGGGTACTGCCATCACAGTTGGAGAAATGTAGTTGCTGCAGCCAAAAACTTTCGAGTTTTGTAGAGCAACAGAGATAAATAGAATTTATTAGATCCCATTTTCAAAGAGATTTAATGCATATGTATTTATTTAATAAAACTAAACTTCAAATCTTTTTTTTATCAGACAGGTAGACAAAAGTTAATAGACTTTGATTATGATTATATCTTATCTTATTATGCTAGCTAAAATTGTATATATGTATTTATCTATATATCATGGTTCTCAAAAACCGCTCTAACGATTTTTTTCAAATTCACACTAGATATAGTATTTATAAAGAAAAATTAAGTTTTATTGATGATATCTCTTGAAACATACAGCTTCATTATTAATTTCTTAATTGAAAATTATATATTATATGGAAAACGTCAAAATTTTTAATACTGCCTGCTAAGACAGTAAAAAAATGACAATTTTTTATCTAAATACATATAGTCCAGCGGTTGGACTGATGTTTTAACGAGTGGATTTCGTCGGTTCGAAACTCGCCGGGTGAATCGTTATTTAAAAATGAAAATAATGATTTTGTTATTTTTTTTTCTTTTTATCTATTGTTTACTTTTTAATTTATTTATTCATTGTTCTTTTATTAATTAAGTTTTAGATAGTTTTATAATTTTTAATATTTTTTCAATAAAATATTATTTAATATATTTATTAATATTATTTTATTAAATTAAGATGAAATAGAATAATTGAAAGGTACCGTAAAAATAGAAATATAAATTAAAAGAACTTTAATTTATATTTTAGCAATTGCAATTTATAATTAATTATTAATTACCAATTGTCGACCACAGTTGGTATATTGTGTAGTTGTTGAGAATTTTCAAAATATGTCGAAGCCAATCATCCCCTCCTCTGCCACTTGGCAAAATTGTCCACCCCTCTCTCTCTATTGGGGTAACGAAGAGGCATATCTCTGGGTTTTCCCTGCGTTTTTTTTTTAAAACAATTATTTTTAGAAAGTCTTTGCCATGTGCTCAGTATCATAATACATCCAATATATCCAATATATATAAGCATAAAAAACAAGCATTTTTATATTTATATTTATATTTATATATATTACAATATTTATTCTAAAAATAAAATTAAAAAAATATTTATATTATATTCATATTTGTTTTTTGTTTCGTTTTTATTCTGCAAAATATTGTTTTTTTGATTTTTTGTTAAACTAAAAGTGAAATATTTGTTGGGAAATTATTTCTACTTTATTAATTGTTAATAGTTATTACATTTTAATTAACAGTGTTTTCGGAATACGTATATTCTCTTATCTGTCTCACAAGTCTACCTGCAGGTAACAATTTCTATTACTCTCTCTTTAGCTAGGTAACAACTTTTATTATTTTTTGATAATTATGTCAATTATTTGATAATTATGTCAATTAAATTTTTGTGAATAAATAAACATATATAAAAAACTATATATAAAATTTGAATTTTCATCCATTCATTCATTTAAAATCATTTATTTAAAATGATTTAAAACATTTATTAAAATGATTTAAAACATTCATTTAAAATGATAAAGAATATCTTATTCAAAATAAATTCAAAGTATATTTTCATACTTATCTTATCTTATCTTATCTTATTATGCTAGCTAAAATTGTATATATGTATTTATCTATATATATTGGTTCTCAAAAACCGCTCTAACGATTTTTTTCAAATTCACACTAGATATAGTATTTATAAAGAAAAATTAAGTTTTATTGATGATATCTCTTGAAACATACAGCTTCATTATTAATTTCTTAATTGAAAATTATATATGGAAAACGTCAAAATTTTTAATACTGCCTGCTAAGACAGTAAAAAAATGACAATTTTTTATCTAAATACATATAGTCCAGCGGTTGGACTGATGTTTTAACGAGTGGATTTCGTCGGTTCGAAACTCGCCGGGTGAATCGTTATTTAAAAATGAAAATAATGATTTTGTTATTTTTTTTTCTTTTTATCTATTGTTTACTTTTTAATAAATTACTATTCTATATTTATTTATTCATTGTTCTTTTATTAATAAAGTTTTAGATAGTTTTATAAGTTTTAATATTTTTTCAATAAAATATTATTCAATATATTTATTAATATTATTTTATTTATTATTATTGAGTACCCGAAGTTCCATTCATTTTAATCAGATTGATGCAATGATGCAACAGTTAATAATTGTAATATTGTAATAAATTTCTATCTTGAAAATTGTTACATATTATTCAGGATATTTTAAAAACTATTTCTTTCTTTAATTAATATTCATTTTTTCTATAAGTCAGATATATTTCCAAATATTAAATAATTTTTGAAGTGAAAACTTCTTTAGCGGCGTTGAGCACTTTTGCGGGATGGGGAAAAAGTATAGAACTCGCGTGATCGTGACCAACACCATGAAACCATCTGCTTTCAAATTTCTTATAACAGAGCGCGAAATTTGAATTGTCATTAGAACTGTTTTATAAATTATCTCTAACATATAAATATATATTTATTATGTAAAGTTCATTTCATATATACATATATAATCAAAATTATACGAAATGAACTTCACATAATAAATATATATTTTATGTTAGAGATAAGAATTATAAAACAGTTCGTATTGCAATATTTTAAACAAAGTTGTGTATTTATATATATATAAATATAAGTTACAAATTTGTTTAAAATATATGTTTAAAATAATATATAAGTTATATATATATACATGCATATGAAATTCATCTTTCTCGTGAAATAGCGCGAATTTCGTCTGTTTTAAAATTTCTTACGCAGAAGTTTTCACTTCTGTCGGCCAGTCCCACGACTGCCAATTTTGCTTTTTTAATTCCGAAAAGCTGCAAAGCACGTTTTTTTGTCTTTAGTTTGTTTTATAACCACTTGGGGCGCTAAACAGTTTTTCAAAAAAACACTATAGAAAAAAAATATATGTACCTATATATTATATATTTATGTATTATTGAGGAGCACAAGTTCATTAATTTTAATCAGATTGATGCAAATGTGTAACATTTAATAATTGTAATAAATAATTAAAGAATTGTGTATCAATATTTTTTAAAGGGTAGAGCGAGAGCTCGGTGTCCCAGGTATTAATATTACCAGCCAAATCCAATAATAATGAATCATTTTTTTTAACTTAAGTACCGAGCCGAGGCTCGGGGTCCCGGTACTTTAATTTATGGTTAACAAATAATAATAACAATGTTGATGATTATTTTCTTGGTTTTCCATTTTTCTATTAAAATTCGGCCAATTTCTAATTATTTGCCGATTAACGAGGAGCTCGTTTCCTCCGCTATGCACGTGTGCTGCTTGCTTCCCTCGCTTTTACTGTTTAGCATTGGTAATCACCTCTCCACTCTCAACCCACACAAATGCAACATAACCAGGTAGATTTACACGAATCGTACACCCAAACGTATCGTCTGGTTCCAATCCAAGGGCGTTGTTCTCAACATAAAAAGAGCACTCATCTAATTCTAGTATAGAGGCAAAAGGTTCCACCACCCTACCTGCTGCTTCTGATATAGCCAATGTCTTCAGGCTCTCTTCATTTTTTTTTTAAGTTGAAAAATAAGACAGATAAGACACGAGGAAGCCTATTGTTTTATCGAGTTAGAATTGTCTACAAGCTATCAGACATCGGCGCGGTCTATACATACAATTCATTTGAAAGAAACCACTTTAGATGAAAATAGATTTGCTACTTTATTATTATTATTATTATTATTATATTATAAATTATTAATAAACATAATTTATACTAATTATAATTCAAATTATTATTTATGAATTATTCATGCGTTTCATATATATATATATATATATATATATATATAATTTAAAATTTATTACACAAATGATAAATATTTGAATACCTATATATTGCGTAGATATTTATCATTTTTTTTAATAATTAAAAAATAACGTAAAAGTTTTGATAAAATTATAAAATAGTAAAAATACGAGTGTTAATAAATCTATTTTATTTTATTTGCATGTTTTCTAATTTTTTTTTAAAAATTTCATTATTGTTTTAATGGTCTTTTTATTATCTTTAAACTTTAATTTATTTTATTTTAAACTATAAATTATTATAATTATATTTAATTAAACATCTTGCATTAAATTATAATATTAAAATCTTTTATTTTTTTTTTTTTTGTTTCATTTATTATAATCTTTGATATTCTAATATCTATTTAAAGAACAAAATTTTATCACAAACTACTCACACTTATTCAGATTTTAACGTTATTTTAAAAAAAAAAGTAAATAAAAAATGGAAAATAAATTAATTAAATTGATAATAAATTACTAATTGATAAATAGAATCTTGTATTATTGAATATATGATACTACTAACTATTTCTAGAAAACAATTAATTTCATATCATTTAGTTTTTGTTTTATTGTGTCAATTTAGTATTTCCATTTTAAACATTGCATTGTGTAGTTATATTATTATGATACAAAACAAGTTTTTCTTGATTCAAAGAATATATATATATATATTTTATTATATTTGATTAATTAAGTGTTCATTTCAAAAAAAAAAAAAACAAAAAACGAAAAATACTAAATTTAATTTCTTGATCACATAATTATTATCCTTATCATATTTTTAAGGATTTAATCTTTTTAAAAAAAAAAAAATAAACATAACCTGTTCCTTTTTAAATAAAAATTGATATTTATTTATTTTTTATTTCTATTATATACTTATTTATAAATCTAGATATAAATAATCCTTGTCTCCAAAGAGAGAATGAGAGAGAGAGAGTGAGAGAGAATTTTATTAAACACATTCGACATTTTTGTATTTACAACAAGTAATAAAATTTTGTAGGTTTATATCTCAACAATTTATATTACATATTGCTATTGTACTGTTTGTTATGTCTTTTTAATTCTTACCCTATTAAAATGAAAAACTAAAACTAAAAATAAACAAAACTAAATTGAAAATTAAACATTTATAAATTTATTTGAATTGTAAAAAATTATATAAGAAAATACATAAGTTTATCATTAATATTCTATTAAATTAATTATTATTGATGGAAATTTATTTTTCTCTTCTAACACTCATTAAATCGGTATAAAATTGAATATATTTATTCTAATTGAATCTTTGATAGCAAATTAACAACCAACATCGGTAATATATTTAATTTGATTTATTATGATATATTTAGACCTGGTAATGGTGCAGGTATAAAGTCAATCATCCTAGACAGGTATTTAGTTCATTGACTCTATAATACCTACAGATAGACTAGAAAAAAGTATATGATTATACTCGTACAGTGTCTGTTTTATTTAAATTAGTATTATCCATATTTCTTTTTCTACTTTAAATTATATGATATATGATTTTTATTAATATTTAGGTTTATTGATCTTTAAAATGTCAAAGTTGCTAAAATTAATTAATTATAATAAAAATTTGACATATAATATAAATTACGTCCTTATAACGGTGAAATTTAATTTATGGAATTAAATTATGAATATAATTATGATTAAGTAGAATAAAGGGTATATACAATTCACCTTATAATATTTAAATGGAGATTCATTTATATCTTTTTTTTTTTATTTAATTATATGCTATATTCAAAATTTTATTAACATATATAGGACAGAGAAATTCATGATATTTATAAATGTCATAAAAAAATCGTATATTAATAAATAGTTATCCATAAACAGAATTTTATTATATCCATATGCAGGTATACTAAATCTATTTCAAAAAACGCTAATTTTTTTTTTATATATCTAATAATATATACCTACATAAACAATATTTATTATTTTATTATATTCTTAAGATCTATTGAGATTACTTTCAAAATTATAAAATTATTATTTTACTATACATTTATTTTTTTCAATATTTTCATTTAAATTATAAATTCAATATATTAATCCAGCGATTGTCAATCTGTGGGGTGCGAGCATATCCAAGAGAAATTTCCGACTTTTTTCAATATAGCTCTAAAAAAAAGGTAAGATGATTTTGTGGACAAACTTTTGAACATTTTCGATTATTTCTCAATTTTTTTAAATATAGTTCTAAAAAAAAAACAATGATGATTTTGCGATGCTCTGAAACATTTCCGATGGGGGAGGGGGGCGGGCGATGAAAATTATGATTGAAAATTGGGCCGTGAATACTAAAAGGTTGAGAAACACTATTAATCTATTTTCTTTTTCTTTTCTTTTATTTATTTTGAAATATGTTTCATTACTTTTGTTAATATATATGTGATAGATAGATTCCACATTGACGCCATTCTAAAATAAAATACAAGGCTAAATTTTACATAAAACGTGAAAGAAATAGTAATATCATTTGAAGGATTTTTATCTTTATAAGCAAAAATTTTTCTTTCTCTTAATAATTTCAAAAAAATAAAAAATAAATAAATAATATAATATAATATATCTACTTATTATAAATAACAAAATTTTATATTTCTATATCTTTGTATATATGTGTACATACCTACATAACATTTTTCATAGTAACTAATACTAAGAATTTGTGTTTCATTATTTATGGGCAGGTGAGAGTGTTTTTTTTTTCAAATATGAAACACTCAAGGGTTTAAATGAAAAAAAAATCCTAAGACACTTATCTACATAATGAGATTATTTATAGGACATTAATTAATTGTAAAAAAAAACATAAACAAAACAAGAATAGAATATTCAAAATTAACACCTGTTGCATTTACCCATATATTATATAATTGTATAATACCTATAAGTATTAATTTTTTTTATTTAATTTCTAATGATCTAAAAATGCTTGATACTTTTTGTAACAGATAGCAATTCCAAAAATTTATTTCTAAATAATTATTTAAATATAATAATAAAATATAGATAGGTATATGCTTAATAAATAAATTTTGAATATTCTATTTCTTAAAAAATATTTATTTATTTATTTTTATTTATTTTTTGATAAATAAAAAAAAAATCAAATTATTATCCTTATTTAAAAATAATTTGATTTATAAAATTAATATGAACATTGATGAGAAAAATTGGAATCCACTTTTTCTTTAAATTATTTGCTATTTGTCTCTGAGAATAAATTCAGATAAATATGGGAATTAAATAAAATAAAAGAAATATATATATATATATATATATTTATTTTAATATATTTAAAATGAGATGACAATAGGTATTATAGCTCGATAAATTGAATTAAGTTTTTTCAAATGACTATAGAAAATCTTTTCAAAGATGTGTGCAAACAACATCCGTGATGCTTATATTCACCTCATCGGATGAGAAAAAAAACGAGAGGCTCATTTCATTGTTTGTTCCAATTTTTTTTTTTTATTCGTGACATTTGATGGACATTTTAGGCACCCTAATAATATCAAAGGATCGCTTTGATATAATGAAGCATATTATTATACTTTTTTAAGGGCGTGTGGCTGGAAGTCAATCCAATCCTCCCCTCAAGCTTTTTCATAAATGTTATCCAATATAGGTTGGGAGTGAATAGCTATCCTACTCTAAACTATTTTTGTTGAGGGCTTTTTTTTATTTTTTATTAATACAAAATTTCACTCTACATTCTAATAAAATAAGCTGGAGTGTCTCCACTCGACTATCTCGCAATTTGAATTGGATTAAATAACATATATTATATTTAAATTAAATTTAATTAATTATAAATTATAAATTAAAATTAATAAATAATACTTATTAAACCAGTGCATGTTTGGCTCTTTGTTGATGGCACCACGTCACGTGTTGGCGCGTGATTTGCAGTGTTAAAAAATTAATTCTGGTACTTTCAGCGATTCAATCAAACTGACAATTTTTAATAATGTAAAAAACTATCAAACTATCAATATATCTTTATTTTTACGGTCACTTTAGAGGAAATAAAATCAAAACGTTGTAGGTAAAGGCTCTCTTCCGGTTGAGCTACATTTCTCAAAAGTTGTTAGAAAACTACGAATTTTGAATAATGCCCATTTACCAAATTTCATGATTCTAGCTCAAACCGTTTTTGCGTAATCTTGTCTACATACATACACACATACATACACACACACAGAGAGACATTTTTCTCAACCTTAGTGAAAATGATTCAGGAACCTTCAAAACGTATTAAACATCAAAATCTCAACATCGAAAATTTTCGTGATCGCGAGATACTAAAAAATCTGGCGAGATAGTAAAAAAAATAAGAAATAAATTAATTAATTAATTAAAGATGAAAAGAAAAAAAAAAAGAAAATACCTTATTTTATTATTTACTTTTGTGTATCATATCATAGGTGAGTAGGCACAATCACTCAAGCTATCCTTTTAACCTCCATTAAAACAATTATCTTTTTATTCTAAACGTATTATGTTATTTTGTTTTGTTTTGTTTTTTCTTCTCTTTTTATCAACGTTCAACCATAGAAGAGACAGACGTCACATCGTAAATGTATTCTAAAACACCTTTCACACGTTTCTGAAATCAATTAGCCATATCCGGCACCGGATATAGTCCCATCAAATTGGATAAATGAACTAACTCACTATACGAGCAACTCAAATTGGCCTCAAGTAATAAGAAATAAATAAAATAAAATAAAAAAAAACAACAAAATTACAGTAGAAAGAAAGAATTTAGAAAAACAATTCATCAAATATGTGTTTCATAACAATTTGATTAATGACTGGTTGGAAAATGAGAAAATAATTGTGATAACTTATTTATTAAAGTAATTAATACACTAATGTACATAATTGCGATAAATAGAGAGTGGATAGATGATAGATAACTATTCAGAAAGCAACTCTATTAAATATTCTCTTCGAGTCGCAGTCATCAAGAATAAAAATTCTTAGATTGTAAGAAATGGTAAAATTAACGTTCATTTTGTACAATCAAAGCTCATTAAATGTTATTTTTTCAGTTTCAAATTTACAATTATGTTCAATTTACATATTGTTTATACATCAAGGAAGAAAACATTGTTTTTTTTTCTTTATTTTTTGTATATTATTATTATTAAATTAAATAATAATTAACTATAACGATAAAATTTGAATTATTTTAAATTTTATATTTATAAAATATTAAATATCATAATATTTATTTTAAAGATAAAATTAAATTTATTTCAAGATTTTATAATTTTTAATGTTCATCTCATTATAATTAAAATTTTAGAATAAAAAAAAATGTCAAACATTCCATTTATCCACTGAAAAAAATAATATATATAATTTATTACAATTTATTTTTTTTTAAATAAATATAACATATATTTATTTATGTTAAAAAAGTGAAAGTATAAAATTTATCATTCATACATAAATAATAATTATAAACTATTAAATCTATGCTATTTAATGTTTATTGATAAAATTTTCTTTTTATAATCAAGAAAAATTAATTCTTTCTATTTACATTATTTATATATATAAAAAAAGGTTTTTGTCTGCACATTGCTCAGAATTTAAAAATTTGTGCATATCTTCGCGTTTCATGATCTCTAGAATCCAAAAGTGACTTTAAAATTTTTCATGTCTGTCTGTCTGTCTGTCCGGAAATTTTCACGTTATAGACTCAAAATTGGCTGAACCGACATCACAATATTCTTGCATATCTCTATTTGTTCATAGACTATAAATTTTATTAATATCTAATCAATAACCGCAGAAATTAATTTTTTAAAATTTGATATGTAGACATTCTTTGTTTTGTATTCTTTGCGCTGATGAATTACAATATGTACAATCTTAAAAATTAAAAGAGAAATTGTAGTCACAATGTTAATGTTTATGGTTTTTTATGGTTATACATAAATATAAACTATTAAATCTATGCTATTTAATATTTATTGATAAAATTTTCTTTTTATAATCAAGAAAAATTAATTCTTTCTATTTACATTATTAAGTATATATCAACACTTACCATTTTATTTGTATAATATATGTACTAACTTGAAAACATTCCAATAATAGGTATTTAGGATACTAATACAGTGGTACCTCGACATACGAGTGCCCCAACATACGAGTGTTTTGAGATACGAGCCGCCAACCGACCGATATTTTGCTTTGAGATACGAGCAAGATTTGAGATACGAGCACCCCGTGACGATGCACACGGCACCAATTTGCCCCCGCATTTCTAATTTTAAGAAGCTGTACACAAAGCACATGTTCCGCAAATGCTTTCAAGTGACGGATAGTACAAACCTGAAAGACCATTTTAACAAATTATTGATCAGGCCTGGCTGGGTGTCTCAAAAAGAACATTAATTTCTGCATGGAAAAAGCTATGGCCTGACGCTGTAACTGAAAGGATCATTGCAGAATCTGAATCTCAA
This sequence comes from Labia minor, assembly GCA_963082975.1. Classification (NCBI taxonomy): domain Eukaryota; kingdom Metazoa; phylum Arthropoda; class Insecta; order Dermaptera; family Spongiphoridae; genus Labia; species Labia minor. The sequence goes on from OY720344.1 coordinate 105,049,465, forward strand.
GTGTCAGAAATAGAGGAGATTGTTTCTTTGGGAAAATCTTTGGGTCTAGAAGTAGATGAAAATGATGTAAACGAACTCGTCGAGCTTTGAGGAGCTTACAACTGAAGAGTTACAAAACCTACAAACACAGAATGATGTTGTGACCCAAAAAAACACAGTTTCTGAAGAGGCGCCAGAAACAGAAAATGTTATCTCTTCAAAAGAAATTAAAGAGATCCTAGGAATGTGGGAGAAAATTGTTGAATTTGTAGATAAAAACCACCCCGAAAAGGTTGCAACTGGTCGGGCTTCGGAATTATTTAACGAAACCTGTCTCAATCATTTTCGCAATACCCTGAAGGGGAGGAAAAAACAAACTTCCTTAGACAATTTTGTAAAACGCTTTGCAGAACAAGATGAGCAAGGGGAGGCGAAAAAAGCAAAGACAAGCGATGATATTTAAGTTTTTTTTTAAATTCTTCTTATTTTTATTTATTTAAATGTTCCCATTTTTTGTTGTTTTTAAATAAATGTTCCTTCTCGTAAAGGCATTTGTTTGATTCAAAATAGCATACAAAAAACAAAACTAAGGTGATTTTTGGGGACTGGAACGGATTAAAAGCTTTTCTATTAGTTTTAATGGCGCGAAGTGCTTTGAGATACGAACAATTTGAGATACGAGCAAGGTCTTGGAACGAATTAAGCTCGTATGTCGAGGTACCACTGTATATATAAAACGTTTTGTTTTTAAATTTAATTTATTTATTTTTTTCATACATAATCCATAAATAAAATTGTTATAATTTATGAGTATAATTACTATATTTATTATATAAATACCTAAAATTATGAGAAAATTTTTACTTAATATTTTTTTTTTCCTATTAATTTTATAAACGTCTTATTAGTTGTTATATTTTTAAAATACTTAATATAATAAATGCTGATCCTGTGCTTTTATATATATTTATATTCTCAATTACTTTTTATTTACCTTAATTTGCATACTTACTTATCAAGATTTTATAAACAAATTGAAATATGCTAATTGAACGTTTATTAGAATTAATGAATATTATCTTTAAAAGTATATATATATATATATATATATATTACAAAATAATTTCTTATATTAGCATCAATTGTTTATTAAATTTTTTAGATTAATAATTTATTACTTTAAAAATATTAAAAAAAAATGATAAATGTATTAAATTTTAAAAAAATACAAAATATTTACTTATCTTTAAGAATATAAAATAAATAAATAAACACTTAAATCAGTGATTCTCAACCTTGTTTTTACCGCGGCACACTTTTAACGGTTAAAGATAAGTGTAAAAGTTTATCATATTGAAAAAAGTGGTCCTAAAAACGGTTTACCTTTTGTTTTTAGAACCAAATTGAAAAAAATTTAGAAAAAAGTCGGAAATGTTTAAGAGTCTTATAATCTTGCGGCACAATTTTGAAAATCTCGCGACACACCAAAGTGCCGCGGCACAGTAGTTAAGAATCACTGAATTAAATATTAAATAATTATTTATTTTAAAATTTATAATCGCTATTTATATTAAATAGTATATGATTTTAATTCAATCTCGATTAAAAAAAGTATTTGTTAAGTCTATTTTTCTCTTTTAAAAATACATTTCTTGACTAATCTTCACTTTTATTTTCTAATTTTTTTTTTTTTGGTTTCTTCAATCCATCTTAATCCATTTTCAGCCCACTCCTCCCTAATCTTGTACTTTTAATGAAGATGCTAAAAAAAGCTAATTACGAGAATCCAAGTAAGAGAGTTGATAATCGCATGCGTATTCACTTTCTCTGACTGCCAATTGCGTTCAAAGCCAAGCCAGTAATTAAATGATGTAAATACAAGTTGTCTTATGGTGGGATCTAACACGCCAGGAGGCCCTTTGCCTTAATAAATTACCTGACCAGTAAGTAAGCCTAATTATTGCATGATGGTGTTATCAGCCTCTTGCACAAATGACGGGACTTGTTGAGTGATTACTGAGAATGGGGATGAAGGGTAGCGTTGAGGGTGGTGTGGTTTGCGTGATGACCCACTCATAAACAACAGGAATTACAGAATGGAAATTAAAAGAGTGCTCAACGCTCCCGCCAATTGGAAAGTTACATTTTAATTGGCTCCTCCTAAATAGATAGATAGATGGCTCACTTAAACAAGATAAACCTCCCGTCGTTAAAGAAAAAGAAAGAAAGAAAGAATAAAAAAAAAAAAAAAAAATTTGAATATTTAAATATTTCAACTAATAGGTAATTATCTGTCTCTTTCTCTTTTTCTCCCTCTCCCTCTCTTGGAAAATTTCTTCCCTTTTATAATTTGTACCAAACGGAATTGAATAGTTAAGATATTGGATCATTTCAGACTAATGATTCATGATAGTGATTAGAAGGACGTGGAACGAAACGAACCTCCTCCTAAGCAATTAATAAGAACAGAGATCATCTTGGATCTCTTGGAAAAGATAATTCATTAATTTTATCGAATATGATTTATTTCAATTAAAAGTGATAACCATTTATAAGATTGTATTTTTTTTTTGTTTGATTTATCACATAGGCTATTTAATCAACTGAAACAAAAAACAAAAAACAAAAAATACTTAGTCATTCACTCATCGTTTAATTATCAAATTATATACAAGAATTATAACTATTATGATAATAAAATATCTTATGAACAAAATTATTATACATACCCATACCTAATATTCATTAAGTTAGTAAATTTATTATGTTTATTTATTAAGAATCAGATTAAATTAAATTTTTAAAAATGGTGATAATTCTTATTTAGCTTAACTATTAATTATATCTATAATTTTGGAAATTTTGATGATTATTTGATTAATGTAAGGAATGTATATATATATATATATATATATGCCTAAGTAAGTCTACAACTATTTATTTCCCTAAATTAGTGATTCTCAACCACTGTGTCGCGGCACTTTTGTGTGCCGCCAAATTATTACAAATGTAAATAGGGTCTTAAACATTTCCGACTTTTTTCAATTTGCTTCTAAAAAAAACAAAAACAAAAAGTAAACCGTTTTTGGGACCACTTTTTTCCAATACGGTAAACTTTTACACTTTTACACCAAATTTTTAAACTTTTAAAAGTGTGCCGCGGTAAAAAAAAAACGGTCGAGAATTACTGCTCTATATATATTATCAATCATTTATTTTTGAATTAAATGTATGGCTTGACGGAATGCTTGATTTTTCATAAATAATTATTACAAAAACTTTTTTGTAAATTGAACAAATTACTTACAATAAGTATTATAATATTTTTGATATCAATTATTATATTTAATTAATTTATATGAAAAAGAATAAATCTTATAATATTACATATAAATACAAATTGGGCATATGAAAATCTATAAATACTTATTATACTCAGAGTATAAATTATAAATCAAATTATATAATTGAATATAGGTAAATATAAACTTAATATTATAATAATATAATATGTTTTTAAATTAATTGGTATTAATAAAATTTATTTAAGTATATAAAACAAATAATCAAATGATAATTTAATAATAATAATAATAATAATATCACCATTTACAAGATAAAAAATAACTTAAATTAAATTACAAAAAAAAAGTCAGAGAAGAGGTCTACTGTATTAATGGATACTCAAGTAGGCGAACTAGAATATTTAATATATTCTCCATAATATATCGCAAATTAAATAAATATAAATACTTATATAAATTATTTATAATATTAAATGGTAAATAAATAAAAAATAATAATATAAAAATATAGATAAAAATTTATTAAATGGAAATTTATTTGTTTGTCTAACAAGAAATATGGACAAAGTGTAGGATAAAGGATATATATATATATATATATATAAAGTTAATAAATTTAAAATACAGTCAATTACTAATCCTTTTATATATATATATATATATATATATAAAAATTTTTTGAATACGTATCTATAATAATTTCTCTTTACTAATAAGGTTTTTTTGTACTTATTTATTTATTTAATCATTTTTCATTGATCCATTTAATAATTTATCTATTAATTATTATAATAAGACAAATATAATTATATTTTAAAATACTTCATTAGTATATCTGACTGACATATTTATACATTTTATATGTAGATAAGTTCTTTTATAATTTTTTTTTTTATTTTGTTTCTCTTTCTGATGAACTTTAACCAATATAAAAAATTGTTTCATGTTAATTAAACATATTTATTTTTCTAAATATTTTTTTTTCCTCTCTCTAATCTCTATTATTTTGACAACTAATAAATTAATTTGCGAAAATTATCCCATTTTAATTTTTTTTAATTGGTCCATTGATTATAGTAAAAATATTTATTAAATATATATAATTAGTTTAACATATGATTAAAATACAGAATGTGGAGAATTAAAAAAAAAAAAAAAAACTCAACATCAACTAATAGCTCTTATAGATATATTCAAAGAATATAGATATATATATATTCTATTAGTATTAATATGAATAATAATGTATGATCTCCTTGAACTTTATATATTATAAATAATATTCTCATTGGCATTTTTTTTTTATTTTTATTCCCCCTTACATTTCTCTTGTTTCATGTCAACGAGTTATATTTTGATTTTTATTAAAAAATAATATTTCATAAATTGAACTTGATAATCCCCAGTTGACATATTCAAATGTGGCAATTGTATATGACACACCTTATATATGTAAAATCTATATAAATAAAATTTATATTTTATTTCCTCTCCCCTTTTGATCTCTTTTACTTAGTACATTTTTTTTTTTCAATTTAATCAATAATTTTTATTCAGTTTTTTCTTTGTTTCCAGGGCCAGATATTCCCGGATTTCTTCTGCAACCGTTTCGCAAACCGAAAAGAATTCGTACCGCCTTCAGTCCAAGTCAATTACTGAAATTGGAGCACGCATTTGAAAAAAATCATTATGTAGTTGGGGCAGAACGAAAACAACTTGCCCAGAGTCTAAGTCTCACTGAAACACAGGTAAAAAAAAAATTCTATTTCCGTTTGTTTATTCCTATCGCCATTTTGTTCAATCCTAATGGAAATCTTAAGTAATTACTTGGAGACATAACATTGTGATGATCCTACCTTTCCCCTCTTTTTTTCCATTAAGAAATTAATTACTATTCAGACAGGTCAGCCATTTTTTTTTTTAGTTTCGAAACAATAAAAGCAAAGCAAAAAAAGAATAAAACATTTGAAATTTAATCAAAGTAAAAAGTAACTCTTTTCTAAGAAACTATTCTAATCAATCTACAATTATCTAAATTTACTAAAATACTTTTATAAACCTACGTGTCACTCGCAATATTAGCAGTACTATAGTGACAATACTTGTTTGTTCAAAAATATCCATTAGTTTTAGAAAATATTCAAAGATAATTGATAGAAAGAGAGACAATTACATACTTTTGAATTTAAATAGACAGACAAACAAAAAAAAAAGAAATTAATTTTATTATGGAATCAAAATAACCAACACTCGAGGGGTAAAAAGAAAATATTACTCCAGATATCTTGTTAGAGCTTAACAAAAGAATTGGAATGATCTATAAAAGGAAAGAGAACTGAGGTTGGATGGAAGTTTGTTCACCGCGACATTATTTTTTTTTTTTATTGTTTAGGTTTTTTAAAGGCAGTCTTGCTTTTTTATCCGCTTTCAGGGTGGAAAATTTGGGTGGGTGATAACGCCTGGTGGAGAGGGGGGGGGGAGTAAATACGCATAAACAGCGCATAGCGGACAAGAAAAGACGCTCGAGGGAATTTCACAAACCATTAAACAAGTGAATGATGACTTTTTGGCCCCAGCACTTCCGGTTTCCGTTGGCTACGCTTCTCGGCTCATCTTTGGACCAATCCAGAGCATTCAATACTAGCTGGCCCTCTTCTTAGGGAGAGGGGTGGACATGGAAAATGTAGCATCTCAAAATAGCGACCAGAACGGAATCGAATCTCTTCTATGATTCATTTCCATTTTTATTTTTCTTATTCATCAACATTGTAAACAAATGAGTTAACAAAACAAAAGATGGATGCTTCTTTTTACTATTTCGCCAGACTATCTCTGACTATCTCTATTGCGATCACGAAAATTTTCGATGTCGAGATTTTGAGGTTTTATACGTTTTGAAGGTCCCTGAGTCATTTTCACTAAGGTTGAGAAAAATTTCTGTGTGTGTGTGTGTGTGTGATTACGCAAAAACAGTTTGAGCTAGAATAATGAAATTTAGTACACGGGCATTATTCAAAATTCGTAGTTTTCTATCAACTTTTATATAGAAGTTAGAACTTTTATATAGAAATATAGCTCATTGGGAAGAGGACTATTACCGTACCTACCACGTTTTCATTTTTGTTCCTCTAAACTGCCCGTAAAAACAAAAGTATATATGTTTGATAGTTTTTCACATGATTAAAAATTGCATAAAACTGCTATATATAGAACTTCAGCTTGATTGAATCACTGAAAGTATTGGAATTCATTTTGTAAATTTTTTAACACGTTGATTGCCAATCACAGTGACGTGGTGTTATAAACAAAGAGCAAAACACGCGTTGGTTTAATAAATATTATTTATTAATTTTAATTTATAATTTATTATAATTAATTATATTTAATTTAAATATAATATATGTTAATTAATCTAATTCAAATTGCGAGATAGTCGAGTGGAGACACTCCAGATTTTTTAACACTAAAATAAATTTATATATATGCAACTAATAACATAATTACTACAAATAAATTATTAACAACTTATTTGAATTTAACTTTGAAATATCTACAATTATCTATGTAGTTTGTTCTAAAATTTGTTAAATGAAATGAATATTGTTTTACAAGAGAGAGCAAGATGAGATATAATTGGGAAAAGAATTTGGAGGAGGGGAGAATGATGAAGTTATATCCATCGAACATAAAAGTAGGACAAAAGTCTAATTGAAATCATTTTCCAAAGATGATTTATCTTATCTATATTTATGATATAATTTATTAGCTCTTTGAAAAAAACATTCATTTTTTTTCTTGTTATATTTTGATTTCATCAAAAGGTATCTCCTTAAAGCCAACCACCCAACCATCCTTTTTCAATTTTTATCTTCGTTACATTCATTTCAATCAGATGTTTTCATAAATCATATTTATATATTTTTATCTTCTACTAAAATAATTTTTTTTTTTTTAATGTATCGTTGTGTTTTATAAAACATCCAAAAACTTACTGAACCTAAAAGTTTGTTTTATTAATTAAATATTTATCAAATATAATTTATTAATATGGGCAATGATAATTTACTAACATAATATTCAAGAAAAAAATACAAAAAAAAAAAAAATAATTAATATATATTTTATCATATAACTAAAACATACTTGTTAATTTTTTTTTTACATATCTTTTATTTGTTTATTTAAATATGAATATTAATAACAGGAAATATTAATATTAACAAATTTTTCTACATATAAATAAATATATGTATGTATAATATAATGTTAATTTATGTATGGCCTATGAAAATTGTCATATTAAGAGCGTTTTGTTTAAATTTCCTTCCTGTAATGATAGTCATTCGAATATAAATGACCCGCATTGATGATACACCATCTAAAACGTTTTCAATATATTTGAATAATAATAATTTATTATTAAATACATGTTATGTTAAGTATAATTTTCAATTTGTTATAGTGATGAATTGTTGTTGGATGGTTATGTTCAATAAATGGTTTCACTTGTTTTTTTTCTGTTTTGTTTATTAACATGAGAGATACCATACGGTTTAATGTTTTAACAACTGATTGATTTAATACAAAAATAACGTAAAAATACTAAATAGTAAAAGAAAAATAATAAGAATAAAGATATTTTAATGATATAAATTAAAACATCAATTTAATTAATTAAACTTTTTATCGAATTTATTTAAAAATTATCTAAAATCTTTTATTATTCTTAGTTATAGGTGTATAATTTAAAATAAAATATTTACTTTTTGTTTTGTTTAGTATAACTATAAAAGGTAAAATATAGCTAACAAAAATAAATATTAATTTATATTAAACATTTCAATGATTATTAAAGGAAGAGCTTTATAAATATATATATATATATATATATATATATATATATATATATATATATATTTATATTATTATCCTCTATTATTATAGTATAAATAAATAAAACTTAATGCGCCCAACGTTTTTCGTTGTATATGAACCACTTCATCCATAAACTTTGCCAGGCTTATAGACAATTATTCTTTTTCATCCATGAGAAAAACGTTGATTTATAATTTTTTTTTATATTTATATTATTCAAAAATATTATACTTATTTCAAATGATAATAATTAAAGAAGAATATCATTTATTTCAATTTAGTAAAATATTATTTTAATATGATCAAATAGAAAAAAAAAATTAAATTAATATGTGAATTACTTTGAGATTCTTTCCACAATTTAGAAATTAAATTACAATTTTTTCAAGTCTAATAAAATTAGAATTAAATAAATTAAAAAGAAAACTTTTATTTTTTATAATCATTTAAATATTTTATAGTTTATAGTTTTTCATTATCTTTTCATACTATATTCTATTTTTATTAATAACTTTATACTAACAAATATTTCCTATGTTCAAAAAGAATTTTTTTTTTCACTTAATTAATTAATTAAATAGGAAAATAAGATTAAATTATAAGATATTAATATATGCATTATTTTTAATTATTATTTAATTAAAATAAAAAGTATTTATCAAATCAACAAATTAAATCACGCAAAAGAATGATGATGATTTTATTTTTACTATATCATTAATTCATTCATTTAATTCTCTAATTTAAATGTATAACATTCATTTAAATTAGTGTAAATGTAGACATTTTATAAATTTATATCCTATCCCTTCTTGAAATTTTAAAAATATTACTTACTTTTCAACAAACATTAAATGAAAAATTATCTGGCCACTGGTAACTTTTTAATTAACTTTCATTTGGCGATATTATTATTCTAATCTATTATCTTTAACGATATATATATATATTTGAAACATTATATATATATATAAGGAAAAATTAACTTATATAATAGATTATTAACATGACAAAATAACCTATTACTCTATTAAAAAACAACAAAGACTTGGAATTTATATTTTTATTTTGTCGCTTATCATTTTAAATTATTACCGCTAATTAAATGAATTTCATTACTCATATTTATCAATTTATAGATAACAATGCCTTGCAGTTATACAACATAATATATATATATATTGTATAATTATAATTTTATTATTTTTTTTTTCCTCGAGATAAATACTACGCAGGAAATTGGAAATTTTCATTTGAAATACTAGACAAGTAGACAAGATGATAAAAAATAAATTAAAAGGATTAAATTTTAAAACAAAACAAAACAAAAATAAAATAAAAAATAATAATAAAAAAAAAACAGGTCAATTGCGAGGTGATATTGTTTTGCAATGTGATTTATTTCCTTCTTCATTTACGCCATTACTTGGTGTAATGATCGTAATAAAAATGTCCGTTCGTTTCAGTTGAATGTGCAAGACTACAAAAGACACTGTAATGACAATACAGAAAAACGGATTGGTCCGATTGGTTCATAACGGACCAATGGGGGGAGCAGATACGCGATGGGGTCGAGAAACCCTCCACTGCCTCGGGGACATTTGATAGCAGCCTTCACGCCCTTGTGCAAATATTATTTTTCCATTCGAGCTATTATTTGAAAAAGACTCACTCGATGGGGAACTTTCTCTCTCTTTTTTCGTTCTCTGATCCGTTCAAATAAATTCAATTAAATTCCTAACATTCAATTGGATCACCACCCACCCCCATCAACCCCTTACTCATTTCATAACATATTGATTGAAAGAAATTAGTATTTAAAAACAAATTTTCATTTTCTCTTATTATTTTTTTTTTCTTTCAATATAATATCATATCGGAGTAATCATTAAATAGGCCAAATGAACTTTCATTAATGTTACTCAAAATAAAATAAAGTTATACCAGTGTACATATACCTTTATATATTTCATAAAAAAAAAATAATAATTGTATATTATTTTGTATAAATATTAAAAATAAAATTTACATTTTAATTTAATATCCAAAATAATTGATTGATATACAATTTAGATTCGAAATCATTTAATTTCAAGTCAATTTATTTATTAAATGTAAAATGAAAGTTCAACTTTCCAAACCATATAAGTATAATTTATTTAGCACAAAAAAAGGTATCTTTCAATAGACTCTCTTCTTTCACATTTGTTATAACGTAAATTAATTTATAACATGTAAATATTTATCAATCTCTAAAGGGAATATAAGTAATATAAATTTGAAAAATATGAAAAAACTCATTATACTCCTATCCACACCAGATTAAATAGAAAAATTGTTTTAAGGTGATATAAGAATTCTTTAAAAGATAGTATAAAATACAATGTAAATTTTTTATAATAAACTAACAAATCATTGTGTTCCCTTTGTATAGTTAATGAATAAAATTGATAAATGAACAGATAAATTTTTATTTATTTATCATATAGGATAATAAATAATATTATTTTAAAATTAAAGTAAACAAAATAAAATTAAATTAATATATTGACAATATCAAAATTAATTTATTATTAATGATAGAAAAAATACTATTCATTTATTTATAATATTAAGATATATAGTATATACCTACAGTTTATGAATGTTTTAAAATAATAATAATAAAAACACAAAAACCTTTGACTTTTGTACATGTTACGCAAGGACAACGCCTATCAAGTCGGTTATATCAATTAGGTGTTCTATGATCAGTAGAACGGATCCTAACAACCTTTACCTTGATTTTCTCGATCGGAGGCGCTACTTTTTATCAAGTAATCGATGTTGATCCCGGAGGCTGGGTTTACCTGGTCTCATAAACCCCAGCTAGACAAATTCCCTCGCCAGACTCGAGACTTTAATCCGGGACCACGAGAATGTGAACCAGCTAAGCTAACCTCTCACCCTGTGGCGCCTTCTCTTTAAAATAATAATACTTTCTATTTATTATTCATAAAAATAAAACTTGTATTGTGATGCATTTGAAAAAAAAACCTATTCTATTCCATTATTATTTGAATATAATAATTTTGTCTATATTATATAATATTATCACTATTTTAATTGAAAATTGGTTGTTAAGTTGATTTTAAATTAAATTTTTGAATAATGCTAATGAGGATGATGACGATTACACGCTCGTATATTGTTATGATGATTTATGATACCAAACCTTTTAAAGGAGTAATTTTCCTATTCTGTTGTTACCCTATTATAATTATTATAACCCTCTCTTTTCTGCCTGAATAACATTGTTAGAATCAATTCACCTTGGCATGCTATTTATTTGGGGTCCAAATATTAATACAACGACCACCAGAAACCAAAAGGCTGTAAGTCCTGACACTGACACTTCGATTCAATTTCATTTAAGCTTAACTGTAGATGATTGTTTTGCTTCATTCGTGGGTATTTTAGAATAGATAGGACAGATGCGCCCTTTCATTCATATCCTTCGAGAGCAGTTAATCCCTTGGACAATGAATGCGACACGACAACATCAGTGATGTCGATCCCATGGACCACTTGTGACTATTCGAGGATCAATTTCAAAAGTCTTTTCAAAAGAAAATTGGATTCTAAATGCTTCGAAAGGCAGACCCTCTCCCATTTGCCACCAAATTTAATTTAAATAGGTTATGATATCAAAAATTAAATATCATAAATGGTTGAATATAATTAAGTAATTTTGAATTTATAAATTATAAATTTTTATACCTACACACATAATGTAATAAAAGTGTTTGTGTAAAGAATAAAAAAAATGAACAACTTTATTCTAATTATGACTTATGACTCCAATCTACCTCCTCCTTTTATGGTTAACTTTTATATCTTATTTATTATTAATTAGAATCAATCCTCTTTTGAATTTTTTTTTTCATTTGTGACATTAATATGGATAAATATATATATATAAAAAAATGTTTATATTTTTTTTCTTTTTTTTTAAGTTTAAAGGTCATACTCTATAGATATTTATATATTTTTTAATGTTCTAGTTGAGATCCATTTAACTAGTAATTATATTCTAATTTATTTCATTAAATAAATATTTTAAACTTGTATTATAATAGATTGCATTCTGAAAGCATAATGAAGCATCGATAATTTGTAATAATCATACGTCTGGATTATCATTTCAAATTATATCTTTAAATTTTTTTTTTTTAAGCATTAGTTTAGAAAAGGGGTCATTAGAGGCCCCGGGGCGAAAAACTAACTCGGTGGAATTCTTTCTTACCTCGGTTAAGAAGAAAAAAAAACACCACCATATTAAACGTTTATATAACTATTAATTAAATGGATATTAAATAGAAAAATCTATGACCTAGGTTTGTTTAATGATGAATTTTTTATTCTAGCTTTTTGTTTTTTTGTTTTTTTTTTTTAATTTTTGTTTTCAATGTTTTCTTTGATTGATTAGCTCATTTCAATCTACACGCTCCGTTTGGATATTTGAATGAATATACATTTTAATTCTCTTTTAATTAATTAATTTTTTTTTCCTTTTTTTTTTTGTTTTGTTTAAATTTATCTTATATTATGTTATAATAATAATAATTATTATTATTATTATTATATGTTTACTTTGTATAAATATATAAAAGAAGAGAAGTTTTTTAATTTTTAATTATTTTTAATTGATTGAAAAATAGATATTTTTTGAAATTTTAGATTTTTATTTATTTATTATTTATATAAATAATCTCTAATAATTTTAAACATTATATATATAACAAAAAAGCGCCACAGGGTGAGAGGATAGCGAAGCTGCCTCACATTCTCGTGGTCCCGGGTTCAAGTCCCGGGCCTGGCAAGGGCATTTCTCTAGGTGGGGTTTATGTGACGGAGTAAACTCAGGCTCCGGGATCAACATTGGGAAAGCTACTTGATAAAAAGTAGCGCCTCCGATCAAGAAAAGGTTGATAGGACTCGTTCTACTGATCATAGGACACCTAATTGATATAACCAACTTGATAGGCGTTGTCCTTGCCTAGAACATACAAAGTCAGAGATTTTTTTTATATATAACAAAAAAAAAATAACAAATTAAAAAAATTAAATAAAAGAAAAATTGAACATCAAGTTAATTAATAAATTAAAAAAAAATAATAATTTCAATAAAAAATTGATCATGTTGGAACTGATGAGACATTTTTCTGAAAATATAGTTTAATTATTAATTAATTAAAATATTTATTTTATAATTGATTTAAACACAACATGATGGATGAATGGACCAAATTTATTTTATTTATTTATTTATTTTTTTTTTTATTTATAAATTGACTTCATATAAAATTGTCAATTATATTACAATTAAGCCAAATTAAAAACAAATTACAGGTTTTCGAACAACTTTGATATTTTTTTTTTTAAACTCATTTCGTTCAATGGTTATTAAAGATAATTAGCAAGCAAATGGACTTAGTAAATTTTATGATTTTCTAAAAGTTAAACTAATAATTTAGAAAAAAAAAAATAAATAAATATACAGATAACATAGATCTTAAATTATTCTGGAATTTATTAAGCAAGTTTATAATATCTCGTTTTCTGTTTTTTGTGTGTTTTTCGTTTTAAAAAAATTAAAAAAAAAACAAAAACAAATCTAGTTTATGAAATAATGTATAAATATATATTTTTATTAATGTTTATTAAATTTCATATCATGAAAAATTGATTTTTAAAAACAAAATTAATAAACGAATATAAACCATTTATTTCTATATTTAGTAATATCATTAAGAATTTTATTCTTTTATTCATTACATTAATATTTTTTTATTTTTAATTTTCAAAAATTGTCCATTAATTTTTTTAACATAATAAATAATTATTTCTCATTTTATAATATGTATATTTTTTAAAATGAACGTTCTATATTTCTTCACATTATAATTTATGCATTTATATATAATAAGAAATAATTTGTATTTAAAAATTAAATATATTCTCTTTTTTTTAATTTTTAATACCTTTTCTTTGATTAAATTTAATAATTTAAAGATTAAGCAAAAAAAAAAAAAAAAAAAAAAATCATTCCTCCCCTTTCAAAATAATAAATTTAAGAGAATTGAATAAAAGATTTACCCCTTTTCATCTAATCAACAGCTACCCTTCTACGTTCAATTTCCAGTTATCTATCTATTATTAACCCTTTATAACGGACTCTTAGTACTCTAAAACATTTAACCTTTACTGGCTGTTATTCCATTATTTTAAGAATATTCCCTGACTGTTACTGGGTTATGAATATTCTCTATTCTAATATAATATTTTTATTTTATAATTAATAAATACATAATATATAATTTATATCATCAATCAAATTATACATTCAAAAACCGAGAATTTAATGTTTGACATTTGTTGATCATCCGAAATGCATAGATCATATCAGTGATCTTGTTCATTCGACATTCAAATACTAAAATAATATTAATTCTATCAATTTTCATCCAGAATTATTAAAATATATCTATTTTAATCCAATATCATTTAAATTATTATAAAATAAATGTTCTTATTTTAAATGAATATACAGATCGAATTATCATATCAAAAATCTCCATATTATTTCTATTGAAAGGTAATTTTCTACATAAAAGACGAAATTACATATTTTCAACAAAATAAAACAAATAAAATAATAATTCATTACAATTTATAAATTAATGTTATTTATTCACTTGTAATGGGCATAAATTCGATTGGTTTTTCCAAATAAAAATGATATTTTATATTTATGTAGATAAATTTCGACTATCATTTATCTACTATAGAATTATATAATTATTCGTTTTATATAAATAAACCATTTTAAATAATAAATAAAAATAAGATATTTCATTGTATAAACTCTCAAATTTTGACTTTTTCAAAATAATATTATTTATGAACATTGTACACATTAATATTGATTGTACTCATGTTATACAATAACAAAAAATAAATATATTATTCTTTTTTTTTTTTTTAAAAAAAAAACTAGTTTTCTTCTTTTATTATCATATCTTTCTTTAATAATTTAAATTTAATTTATTGATTTTTGATAATGTTAATAATAATATAATATAATATAGTATTAATGGTATTCTGATTAAATAAAGAAAAAAATTAATTTTTTTATCTGTTGGTAAAAGAATATTTATTATACTTATAGTATATTTTTTTTAGTTAACGGTATATGGATATAAAAAGTAATCAACGGAAATTGATATTTTACAATTAAATAAATTTTTCAAGGGAAGCATGAATTTGTTAAATTATTAATTTAAAAAAATATTATATTCGAAAGTATATAAAATATCGTAAATATAAATATACGCAAAAATAATTGATATTTTGGCAATTACAATTTTATACTTTAGTCGGCTATAATAATTAAACCACGTGGTCGATAAAACTAAAATTCCACTGACTGCCTATTAATTGTAAGAAAAAAAAATAATTGTAAGTAAAAAAAAAACGCAAATCGATATAAATTATAAATTATATATTTTATTTCCTTTTATACTTTAATTTTATGATATTTTTTATAAATATTAAAAATTTATAATATATAATTAATAATATACACATTATATTAGTATAACTTGAAATAATTTTAATTGATTTGGTTGAATAGACATCAGACAATAATATTAAAATAAAAATTTGATATTTTCTAAATTATTAATTCTAAGCATGTTTATTTTATTTATTTTTTTCCGTTTATTTAATTTAGTTTATTTAATTTGATATATAATTAAAAAGTTTAATATTAATTAACAATAATCAAATAAATATTTTACTCTATAATTATTTTTAATCTTTAATTATTTTTATATTTATCTGATATGAATTTCACACAAAAACTCGATTATGAAACTTGAAACTGTTCAATCCTAAAAAAATATATATTTTTTATTTTGTATTTTTTTTGTTTTTTGTTTTTTCCAAATATTGCGAGACACATGATAAAATATAATTATAATTCAAAATACACCCATTACCATACTGAATTTCCATTTCAATGTTGTTGCTATTGTTGTCTTTGTATTTGCAATTAGGCTCATCGAAATGTTATCCTAAATCAAACGTTTTATAGACTGCGGGTGTTTTTGGGCCCTCATGGTTCCCATCCGGACACCTGCAGGTGTTTCACTCGCCACTGCAGCGTCTCGCTCTGTCCAATTGAACTGCCTACTGTTCAATACAATCATTGAAAGAAACGGGCGCTTTAAATTCTCTCTCTCTCTCTCTTTCTCCCTCTTTCTCTCTCTCTCTCAATCTTGAAAATTAATAAATTCATTTTGTAAATAAGGGAAATATACATTTTTTAATGATTAGACATTTTATCATCTTCATGCACGCAATGGGTGTTGATTAGAAAATAAAGAATAAATATTTATTTATTTTTCGTTCTAATTTAATATTTTTATAATAAAAATATAATATATAAAATAAATAGTTTATTAAATATATTTAATACTTATCAATTTTGCTAGTTTTGTTGGCTTTTTATTATCTCGCCATAGGTAGTATTGCGATCACGAAAATTTTCGATGTCGAGATTTTGATGTTTTTATACGTTTTGAAGGTCCCTGAGTCATTTTCACTATGGTTGAGAAAAATGTCTGTGCAAGTGTGTGTGTGTGTAGAGAAGATTACGAAAAAACGGGTTGAGCTAGTATAATGAAATTTGGTACACGCGCATTATTCAAAATTCGTAGTTTTCTATCAATTTTTGAGAAATGTAGCTCATTCGGAAGAGGACCATTACCTACCACGTTTTCATTTTTGTTCCTCTAAATTGCCCTTAAAAACAAAAATAGATGTTTGATAGTTTTTCACATGATTAAAAATTGTATAAAACTGCTATATATAGAATTTCAGCTTGATTGAATCACTGAAAGTATTGGAATTAATTTTGTAATTTTTTTAACACGTTGATCGCCAATCACGCGCCAGCACGTGACGTGGTGTTATCAACAAAGAGCCATATTATAATATAATATTATAAATATTATTTATTAATTTTAATTTATAATTTATTATAATTAATTATATTTAATTTAAATATAATATATGTTAATTAATCTAATTCAAATTGCGAGATAGTCGAGTGGAGAGACTCCAGATTATTTTTATAAATGAATCTAAAATGGCTGGCTTGGTTAATAATTATTTTTTCTGATTAAAATCTTATTGATACTATCATTAAAAATTATTTTTATAAAACATAAATTTCTTATTATAAACATTATTTTATTAATCTAATTATTTAAATAGATTTGATTTCTACACTATCATCGATCTCTTCCCATTTCCTTCACTCTTTTTAACATAAGTTTACATCTATTTAATTAACATAATTATAATTCTAATATTTTTATTTAAATGAATACATATATTCTATGCATTAATTATTATAAAAATATAAATATTTTTAATAAAACATTAATTATTATGTTTTCTAACATATTCCAATTTTATTTACTTACCTATATATATGTATGTATTTATTTATTCAATTATGAATTCAAGCCCTCATCAATTATTTAAAAATAACACAATTTCCTTCATGTTAATTTAATAAATAATATTATATTTTCTCATGCTCGAGGAAATTTTCAAATAAACATTCTACCGATCCATTTCAACACTTTTTTTTTAACGAATATTTATATAAAATGAATATCCATTTACTTATAGATATATTAAAAAAAAAAAAATTATCACGAATTAAAAATGACAGGCAATTAAAATAATAATAACGTAAATAGATGTTTTCTCATATATCTTTTTTTCTTTCTTTTTATTTGATTGGCTCATTGAATTTAAAATAAATCATGGGAGATAATAAGTTTGGTTTATCTTCATCAAATAAATAAATTAGAATGTTTTGATGTCTTTTTATCCAACATAATTAACAATACTTATTACATTATTATATTAAATCTTTTCAATTAATTAAGGAATGGTTTTTCAATAATTTTATTATAATTTAAAGTTAAAGTTTATATATATATAATAATTTTCAAATTGTTTTTTATTTAAATTTTCCATTTAATTATTTATTTCAAGATTCCATTCATTTCCAAAATAGTATTTTATTGTTTATATATATATATATGTATTTTTGTAATATTAAACCGCCTAAAGGATTTTTTTGAAATTCACACCATAGATAATATTTATAAAGAATAAATTGGTTCGGGAAAATTCAATTTTATTAGTTTTTTTTTAATTTAAAATAGGTATTTAAATGACATCAGCAACTACGTCAGACGGCGCTTCCTTAAATACTAAATATTATAAATAAAATTAAATTAAAAATATTTATTTTAATAATATTTTGTAATCAAATTACGAAATATATATTATATCCACAGGCCATACTTTTCTGTCTTTCGGTGCATTAATACGTACGTTTAAGGGCTGTATGTTTTATGACTATTTTTTTTTTAATTTATGTTCTTTTAAATTTTTGTCGTTTATTTATTTTAAATAATAATTTTAATTCTAAATATTCATAGTTCATAAGAAATAATTTTTTTTAAAGTACCGAGAGATGGCTCGGTGAACCAGGTACTATATATAAAATTTATTGTGTATACATACCTGTGTGTGCATATGATATAATATAATTTACTTACTTATATTGTAGTTTAAATAAATTAATTTTTCTATTATATAGTTTTCCTCTTATCATCATCATCAGTATTCATGATCCTATCTAATTTTCTATTATCTTTAAATAAATATATATTAAATAGAAAAATTTTATTGAATTTAGTAACAATAGATTATTAGGGTGAATTTAAATTTGAGATTTTCTCTTTGTGTCCTGGACGTGACTTTTGTATTACCTTCATCTTTCCTTTTCTCTCCCCCAATTTTGATAATCTCGCGTGATTCTCCGCACCGTTTCTTCCTTAAGGATTCCTTCGGTTCCCACACACAGATGGGTATCATCTTAAACAACCCCGCTGGACCGCATCCTATCTTCTTTATAAATAAATGCCCTTAAGATAATAACAGATGATTAAGCCTCTGTTGATGATAATCAATGGAATATTAAAAACGAGTCTTGATCTAATTTTAATATGAAATTATTGATCGACTAATTGTGGATGATCGATAGTCATAAGAAGGAAAAAAAGATAAAAAAAAAAACTCAAATGTGTTTGATTTAGGTAATTTAATAATGAAAAAAGGTACAGAGACCTGTGTTTATCGACCATTGAGATAGAATTCTTGATTAACTGATAATGATTGAGGGAATTCATTTAAATTAGCCACTTAACTCCATCGTAGTCGAGGGAGTTGAACAGGAAGTTATTTATAAAATTTCCTTTTTTAATAATTCCATCTTTTCCATTAATGGACGTTTTTTTTTTTGAAATCTAAATGGAATATTAAAATATTTACAATCATTTTTATAAATGAAATTTTTTCCAAGATATTTTAAGAAAAAAATTCTAAAAATAAAAAGAATATATTTGCTGAGATTTTTTGATTTTTTTTAAACTTGATTGAGGTATTTAATCACTAATTTACGAAAAAAAAAAAATTTTAAATTATGGTTCAATCTTCGTCCCCTCCAAACTTGAGATCGACAAATCTAACCTTGGAAATTTCAATAATTTAATAAATTAAAGGTTAATATGTTAGTTTAATCATGAATATGGACAAAATCAAAATATCATATAATAAAAGGTAGTCTATTCAGCTACTAAACTAACAAATACTTATCAAGGGTTACTATTGGAAAAATTGGAAATTGAAGGGAAAAGACATGATTATACTTATATAATTAATATAATATTAAAGTACCTGGTTCACCGAGCCGCGGCTCATACTTTAAAAAAAATTATTCCTTATGAACTATGAATATTTAAGATTAAGATTATTATTAAAAAATAAATAAAAGACAAAATATATGAAACAATTTAAAATAATTTAAAAAGAACATAAATTAAAAAAAAATATAGTCATATAACATACAGCCCTTAATGAACCGAAAGACAGAAAAGTATGGCCTGTGGATATAACATATTATATTTCGAATATAATATTTTTAATTTAATTTTATTTGTAATATTTTGTATTTAAGAAAGCGCTGTCCGGCATTGCCAGGTGTCAATTTTTTTTATTAAAATTCTTATTTTAAAAAACTAACGAAGATGTTTTTTCCCGAGGCTGAAACCAATATAGATCGATTTTTCTTTATAAATATTATCTATGGTGGGAATTTCAAAAAAATCCTTCGAGTGGTTTAATATTTCAAAAATACAAATATATATATATACAATTTTTGCTAGTATAATAAGATAAGATATAAAATATATATTTTGATTGTTTTGAAATCATTTACAAATAATAAATACAATTTCTTAAGTTTTTTTTTTTTTTTGTTTATTTTGAACACAATGAATTGTTTATGGACCAGACGACACGCCATGGATGGTGGTAATGGGTTAAGTGGGGTTTGAACCAAAGGGAGGGTCGGCTGATTGACTTGGGATTTGCCCGGAATAGCTAATCATGGCGTCGTAATTCGAAAATGAATACCCCGAAGCAGCTGGACAAGGCTTATGATGAATCCTCCATATCAAGTGACGACGGCAATTGGGATCCAAATGGCCTCCCCCCTTAATTCGCAATGGCCGCCTCTTCATCCCTCTAACGTCTGCGATTCATATATATATATAAAAAAATGCGATTTATTGTCTTGTGAAAATATGCATGACAAAAGACTATCGTGTATACAAAAGGAGAATAGCAAAAAAGCCTCATAAAAAAAGATCATTTATTACCCTCCACTCCCCCCCCCTTCTCTCCGGGGTCGTTGTATGGGGACCAATCACAGCACCCTCCAAAAACCTCCTCCCCTTTCCTTGATGTCATAAATTGAAGCCAGCGAATTGCGATTCTGAATAAAATAAAAAAAAATAATAAAAAACAACAACCCAACTAATGCATTCTAAAGGAAGGAAAAAAATATATATTTTTTTTTTAATATAAGAATGGCTGTGGATGTTTTTATTTTTCAATAACGACATTTTTCAAGTATGATTGATCACTGTCAGTATACAAAAGTTACTTTTTTTAGGCTGTTGACAGGACTCCATATTGAGTCAATTTAATGGTGTTTTATTAAAACAGGAAAATGTATAAAATAAATTGCGTTTAAAAAATAAAGCATAATTTTTAATAGGTAATTCTTAAATAAATATATAATAAAATATGAATAAAGAGATAGAGAGAGAGAGGTTTTTTAAAAAATATATTAAATTATTTTTTTATTTTATTAATTCCATTAAAATAATATAAATACATATATTATAATGGTTATTAAGTTTGATGAATTTTTAACTATTTAATAATATAGTACCTGGTTCACCGAGCCCCATCTAGGTACTACTAAAAATTATACCTTATGAACTATGAATATTTAAGATTAAGATTATTATTTAAAATAAATAAATGACAAAATATATGAAACAATTTAAAATAATTTAAAAGAACATAAATTAAAAAAAATAGTCATAAAATATACAGTCCTTAAACGTACGTATTAATGCACCGAAAGACATAAAAGTATGGCCTGTGGATATAACATAATATATATTTCGTAATTTGATAACAATATATTATTAAAATAAATATTTTAAATTTTATTTTATTTATAATATTTTGTATATAAGGAAGCGCTGTCCGGCGCCATTTTTTATTATTAAAATTCCGATTTTAAATTAAGAAAAAACTAACAATGATAATTTTTCCTAAGGTCCAAACCAATACAGATCGATTTTTATTTATTTATATCATCTATATAGGTATATATATAATATTTTCTTGTAGAATAAGATTATATATATATATATATATATATATACCTCTTATTAAATAAAGTCAAATTATAAAACTTTTCATGTTTATGAAAATCAAGAATCAAAAATTATTAGAATTATTTAAAAACTCAATTTATTAATTTTTTCAAAAAACATTTAAAAATAAGATTAAATTATTTTGTATTGATTATTTAATTAATTATATTTATGTGAAAATATTTGAAAAGACTACCATTATGCATTAAAAGTTTATTATATTCTTCTCATCTATCAGGATACTTTTTCAAATATTATACTTTCTTCTTCTCCTTTTTCTTCTTTTTCTATTCATGATTCAATTTCAAATTTGCCATCCATTAAACAACAACTCTAAACAACACTGAATAATTTTCTATTGTAGAATTTATTAGACATTGTAATTTAAATAATCAAAAGATATTCATTTACTTAAAAATACCATTAAAAAAATATACATTGAAATGCTCTTCCTTTAATTTTATCATTTAGATTAAAATTAACATAATTTAAAATATGTACCTGGTAATTCAATTTCAACTAATAATTCTCTCAATTGTCATTCTAAAGAGTTGTAAATTTGTTCAATTATACATTTTATTTTATAGGTATATATTTAAAAAAAAAACAATTTTAATGAAATATTGCGCAATTTTCTAAAATCAAAATTTATGTTTTTTTATACTTTAATACAATATGTTTCCATTCCATAATTTAATTAAATACTTCTACTCTAATAATAGTTTTTAAAATTTTATAGGATAAAAAAAACATTAATTTAATTTTTTTTTTTTTTAATTTATTAAAATAACTCCGCTATAATATAATCATGTAGGTAACCTTTATTATTGCTTATAATAATAATTTTTTTTTTTTTCAATTTTCCTCCTATTGTCTTGATGTGAATTCCATTTCAATTGTCTTTGATAATTATTAACTTAGGGATTAACCCAAAATAAATTAACATATATCTATTTCATCAAACATTTCACTTAAGTGATTCATCGTTAATTAAATAATAATTTATTGAATTTAAAGTATTATTATTCAGTTTTGTCCTTATTTTATATATCTTTTAGTATAAACTTTAATTTTTCGTAATTTATTATTAAAAAAAAGAAACAAATGGTAATTATATTAAATGGTCATCCAGTCATGGATTTGGATAAAACTTTACCAGTGGGTTCCTTTTTTAATTCCAAATAAACTTTTCTTATGCACTTTTTGCGGGTCGCTTTTAGTTTATGATATAAGAATTAAAGTTTGCCAGAATGTTTTATTGACTAATTCACTAATTATTAAATTATTCCCAAATTTTGGTTTTCTCGGTTCGGTTTGGATATAGGAAAATTATTTAATTAATTAATTTTTTAATTTTTCTATATCTAATCCGAACTGAAAAAAATAGATAATTAGTGGAGCCCTCTGATAGTCAAATAATAAAACATGGTAGCCAAATAGAATATCAATGGTTTTATATGCAAATTTTAACCCTTTTTATCTCGTAAACTAGAAGCAACCCGCAAAAATTGCACAAGAAAAGTTTATTTGGAATTAAAAAAGGAACCCACTGGTAAAGTTTTATCCAAATCCACGACTGGATGACCATTTAATATAATTACCAAACAAATAATTTAAAATTAATAATAATTACAAAAGTTATGTCATTAGTAAATATTAAACAATAAATAGAATTATGTCTTTAAGATAATTACATAGAATTGAATTAACCTTTTCTATGATTCTTCCATTCTTTATTTCTTTTCTCCTTTATATTTCCTAGTAAAAGTATATAAATTATGACTTGAGTTTACTTATAACAGAGAGTATTAATATATTAAGTTAGATGAATGGTTGAATGAACTTTTTTTTCAATCATTTCGGGTTTCTTTTACATGTGAAAATAAGTTGAAGATACTTTTCAGGTGTCAATCTTAATGAGTTACTTAAGTCAAGAAACCGTTCACGTACAGTTAACTTCCTTTTGATTACTTACTTACTACTACCATCTGTCTCGATTACTTGTTTTGATGGTAATTTTTTTAGACACATTACCCTAAATGTAGATGAAGACTTTACAAGGCTTGAGTTCAATTGGTTTCTAATGATTCCATCGAGCAAACCAGCCAGCATGATGAATAGCATAGATTGATACTATTTACAGTTATTTATTATTATGCAAATTCAAAGGAATGTGTTATGTCCATTCTAGATAAAAATTCTTACTTTATTGATTTTCCTTGATTTTTTTTTTGTTTTTACAATTTGATTGATTTTGAATTTTTTTTTTCTTTTCAGGTCAAAGTTTGGTTTCAAAATCGAAGAACAAAACACAAAAGAATGCAACAAGAAGAAGAAGCAAAAGCCCAACAACAGTCGGGTAATAAAAATAGCCATCATGTGACAAAATGGAAGCAGGATACGCAATCGGGTGGCGATAGTGGTGGTCGTAGCCCCCAAACAGAGGACAGCGCGGGGGATGCTACTGGATTAGGCGATGGCGAGTACCTCGATGTTGATGTCGATAGTTGTACATCCGAGGATGAGACATGAAATTCAGTGAATGTCGTGTGAAAATCGAACATTCTTGCTTAGAATGTGTGTGTGTGTGTCTGTGCAAGTAGAAATGTGTATAAAGACTATTTTTGAACGGCTGTGAAATGCCAGTTGCCCATACGGGACGTCAAAGGGCAAGGAACAATTCTTTAGAGATAATTCGATTAAGGACCAAAGAGTCTTAAAAATAAAAACAAACACTAACAACAGACAAGGGAATTGGATCAAACGAAACCGATCCGTTCCCAAACATCCCACTTTTCCTCAAAACGATTTTTTTTTCCCCAAACGAAGTGAAGAAAGCCAAATAAGATGCGGCGCTTTAGGAATTTCTTCAGGTCTCCTTTTTCAAACTAAATTATATGACTCTTTTCAAAAGCAATTGAGAATGAAATTGAAAATCTTTACAGATTAAATAAAGCATGAATTTAATTGAAAGATTTATTCTTCATGGTGGTCTCTCGTCCACAAAAACAAAAACAAAAAAAAAAAAAAATATTGAGGGTGTTAATTTCATTCATTTTAAATTTTTCAAATAAAATAAAAACTATTTTAGTTACTATTTAAGATTAATTTAATTGAAAAATAATAAATTGCACAATGAATTAATTAAATTAATTTTAAATTGTATATTATTATCAAATAATATTACACAAAACAATTTTCATATATTTATGAAAATTGAATTTGTTAGTTCATTCATTTTAAATTTTTCAAATAAAATAAAAATTATTTTACTTACTATTTAAGATTAATTTAATTGAAAAATTATAAATTGCATAATGAAATTAATTAAATTAATTTTAAATTATAAAAAAACTATTACACAAAACAATTTTCATATATTTATGAAAATTGAAGGTGTTGGTTCATTCATTTTAAATTTTTTAAATAAAAAAAAAATTATTTTACTTACTACTTAAGATTAATTTAATTGAAAAATAATAAATTGCATAATGAATTAATTAAATTAATTTTAAATTATAAAAAAACTATTACACAAAACAATTTTCATATATTTATGAAAATTGAAGGTGATGGTTCATTCATTTTAAATTTTTTAAATAAAAAAAAAAAATTTTACTTACTATTTAAGATTAATTTAATTGAAAAAGAATAAATTGCATAATGAATTAATTAAATTAATTTTAAATTATAAAAAAACTATTACACAAAACAATTTTCATATATTTATGAAAATTGAAGGTGTTGGTTCATTCATTTTAAATTTTTTAAATAAAAAAAAAATTATTTTACTTACTATTTAAGATTAATTTAATTGAAAAATAATAAATTGCATAATGAAATTAATTAAATTAATTTTAAATTGTATATTATTATCAAATATTATTACACAATACAATTTTTATATATTTAAGTATATTTTTAATAAAATATTAATATTTAAAAGTTGTTCAAAGAAGAAATTCCTAAAGTTAGCTCGGATTATCAGTTCATTTGTCTCTTTACTTCCAAAGAACTGGTCAATGACCTGTAAAGGGAATTAAAATTTACTATAAATTAAAAAAAAAAAAAATCAATATGTATTATATTTAAAATTTATATATACATATATATATATATATATATGTATTATATATACATATAAATATAAACATATGTATATATATATATATATAAGCATCAATAGATTTTTCTCTATGAATGTATGTGACTGTGTGGGGGGGCGTGGCGTTCAGGGCGGGAGTAAATAAACCACGCCCCTTCTCGTTTCTACTGGGAGACCTCACAATGTTCCCTGTAATGTTGTATGTAGATTTGTGTTAAACCCCTTCCCCCCATCCGCCTATCCCTCCCTTCTACTTCTTCTTTCTCCATCTCTGTTGATTTTAATTGGATGGTAACCCCTTCTTGATATTTGCCATCGAATATTTATTTATTTATTTATATTTACCCAGTGATAAATAGGTATATATATATATATTTATAAATATATTTTTTTTTTGACTTTATTAAAAATAATATAATTTTATAAAATTTTATATCGAAATATATTTTGTAATTTGATTTAAATTTTAATTCATCTTGATTTTTTAAAATAATTTTTTTTTTTATTTTGTTTTTTAAAAAATGTTCTTTGGAAATTTAATATTTATTTTTTTTTTTTATATATATATTAATATTTTTTTTTCCTCAGGTGAGGTTTGTACTTGAAATATTTTAAATTATCACATTATATCTAAATTATTTGCATAAGATTACAATAGTTTATTCTTTTCTCCAATCTTAATTACAAAAAATAAAAGAAATATTTCTTCCAATGAGATTCTGGTTCGTCGATTATTATCAAATAAATAAATTTTTAATTTATATAACATAAATTGATAAGAGAAGGTGCCCAGGCTCAATAAGTCTCGAAACATTTTTTTTTTCTATTTTAAACAAAATTAAAATCATCCAAATCCATTTACTTAACATTAACTTAAGTCACCTAAATATTTACAAATAAAATTAACTTAAAAAAAAATATTCTTTAAATTAAACGTTTGATTTCTTTTACATAATAGAAATACCTTAATTAAAAAAAATCTTTTGTAATTTATTTAACAAAGAAAAAAAATAACAAAAAAAATTTGACCTGTTCATTATTATGTTCATTATATGTTTGTATCAGACCTGTTGCTTAGATTTGGTCCCTTTTTTTTAAAGGCAAGAGTCAAAGGCTTTTAGGGAACCTAATATCTTGTATTTAACTTTTCAAAGAAAATTTCCCTTAGCCATAAATCATTCAAGCAAAAATTTACCTGAAATGTTTAAGATTTTTGAAATTAAACATTAACAGATTTAAAATATCGTCCAGAATCTTATTGAAATAAATATTTGATGAAAATATTCAAAAAAAAATATGGCTAAAAAATATATCTATGTTTGAATCTCACCAAATTAAGAATAAAATTGAAATAAAAAAAATAATTGATATATAAATAAATAAATATATACAAAAACAAAAACAAACAAAAAAAATTAATAAATTTCAATTAAAGATTTTCTCTATTAATTTATTTGTATATATTAGGGAAGGTTGCTATCGATCGGCCTGCTCTTAAAATGACCTTTCTTAATTTCTCAGTAAATGTAAACATTACCCGTATTCTAATGGTCCTTAAGTGTGCCACATGTTGCCAATTTAATTTTAAGTTGTATCAAGTAGACAGAAGAAAAAAAATCAATGATTTAAAGTAAGATTTTAACATATTTCTTCAAATTTACTTGTGTTAATAAAAGAAACGTTTCAGCAAAATGTTAATAGTGATCGAATTTATGCAGAGAAAAAAAATTGTCAGTTCACAATAGAAATTTATTTGGCGTAAACTGCGACTGACTCAATACCGTGATAGCTGCCTTAAATAAGCCGCTGTATTTACGCGTCTTTTTGCAACTACCAAATTTTGTATCAATCAAATTAAAAAGAATTAAATGAATATTAATAATCGACTCCATAAAAATCAATTTATTAATTTATATTAATATTGTATCGCCAAAGTTAAGCCTTTCTTTTGTCTTTTGGATTTGTCTGTCATTCTAAGAAACCAATCGCCTTAATTGGTCCAATCTCATTAACTTTTAATATTTATTACTTATTTGTCTAGTTTAGTGAAAAACAATATATAATGTATCTATTGTATTAACAAATATATATATATATTACATTCTCCATTAAATTATATAACAAATTTTCTTTAAGCGACTCATCGATACCAACCTTCACCTGTATATATATATATATATATATATATATATATATACCAATGCCAATTGGTCATTTTTCATTAATATACACACCTAGCATGATAATAAATAAAATATTGATTGTTCATTTATTGAAATTTATTAATATTTAAATTTGAGTACATATTAATAATAGTAATAATAATAATTACAATACACCAATTTAATTCTTATAAATTGAAAATTTTCATCAAATGAAAAATCAATCTATTTTAAAAAGAGTGACTGATAGTTTTTTCTATTTTATAAATTATTTTTATTTTTATTTTTTAAATATGTTAAATATAATTTATTTTCAATATCGTGTTCTAATTTTGCATCAAATTTTGTTTATATTAATTTAATGTTAAATATATATATATATATATATATATATATATATATTGGAATGTCTTAAAATGTCTTACCTTCTAGAAATTCATGTTTTTATTTATTTTTTTTTTCACTTTTGTCATTCATAAATTATTTAATATCATACTAAAATAGGTTTATCTATAAAAATAAAAAAAAAAAAATAATAAATAAAAAACCATACACACAAAGACCATCCTTTTGAAAACAATCAATCAATCGATATATATATATATATATATGTATATTTATTTATTAAATTATATAAATAAATAAATGTACTTATAATATATATTAATAATTCCTTTACATAATTTAGCTGATTATCTTTAATGTGATCGTTTATTCAAATACAGTTAAAAAATAATATAAAAATTAAAATAAAAAAAAACTAGAAATTTAAATTATATTATATATATATATATATACATATATACACATATATATGTATATATATAGTTATAAAATAAAATCAACCGAGGCTTCTGTCGTTCCTCTTATATAATATTTAATGAGTACATATTTTAGCTCTATATATATATATATACTCATTGAGTAAATAAACGTTCCTCAATATTATAATTTTATTTTTTATTTTTTTTTTTTTTCCTTTTTATATGAAAATAAGTGTTTTAATATGAAATATGAAATATAAAACACGTGCCAAATTATTCAAATCTAAACTTATTCTCGATAAAAATGGTTTCCAAACCCCCCCCCCCCTCCCTCTTTGCAGAAAATATTTTACTCAGCACCCTTTGGAAATTAATATTAATTAAATTTATGAAACCATTAATTGAACACAGAATATAAAGATAATACAATTTTCCAAATAAACGTGTGGCCATCACCGACCCACATGGTAGCGCACACTTTGGGAATTCGAAAAAAAAAAAATAAAAAATAAAAAATTTCATTCAGAATTAAAACAAAATATAATTTATTTGTAATATATTTGTATTCTTCTCATCAGTGCCAAATGAAATTATTACAGTAAATATTAATATATTAGTATTGGCACTTTGGTTATAAAAAAAAAAAAATGTATAAAATAAATACTTATCTACATTTTTGGTACATAAATATTTATACTCATTTATAGAGTATATTCTTATATATATATAAATTAATTTTTTGTATGTATGTATATAAAATTTAAGTACAAATGAATGGAATGTATGGAATTTTCACGAGAATTATGTCTATTCTAATATCAGTAGACCTCGGTTGTCATTGTAAATAATGTATATTATGAGTGAATTTGTATATAATTATAAATATAAATATATATATATATATGTATGTCTATATATATATATATTTTGCAGTAAAAAATAATTTGTTTGTTTTATTACTTTTATTTACCCATTAAAAAGTATTAATAAAAAAGAAAAGAAAAAAATAATTTCTCTTTTTCAGATATAAGTAGATATAAAAATGACAAACTGACTATTACACACAAGTTACCTAATTAAGATGAATTTATATATAAAATCAGGTAAAAATTTAAAAAAAAATTATTTGGAATGTTTCATATAAATATTTTTTTCCTAAATGTTAAAATTTGGATTTAATGAATTTTTTTATTTATTAATTTTCAAATTAATTTACTTATTACTCAATCAGAAAAGATTTACTTTACATTACAACAGTGTGTGTGTGTGTATATAATTTATTTAATATACTTACTAATAAAAAAAAAACCTCTGACTTTGTACGTCCTACTGAAGGACAACGCCTATCAAGTCGTTTATATCAATTAGGTATCCTATGATCAGTAGAACGGGTCCTATCAACCTTTACCTTGATTTTCTTGATCGGAGGCGCTACTTTTTATCAAGAAGCTTCTCAATTTGATCCCGGAGGCTGGGTTGACTCCGTCTCATAGACCCCAGCTAGAGAAATTTCCTTGCCAGGCCCGGGACAACGAGAATGTGAGCCGGCTACGCTACCTTCCATCCTGTGGCGCCTTTAATTACTAATAAAACTTTTAAACATTTATCAACTGCTATTATCTATATTTTCATCCAATGAGTTAATTGTAAATAAGAAGAAAAAGAAAAGTAGGGCCAATGCTAGTTTATAAATTGTCTATATTCCTCAATGTTTCTTAACATTTTATTATTTTTTTTCGTTAGTTATTATTATAAATGAATTATATTTTAAAAATAGAAATTAAAGTAAATATTTTTATTTCATTAAATAATTTTATTACAAAAGGTTATCTGTTAACTGTCCTTTCAATTTATCGTATTTATAAATTGTAACCTACCATTAGGTCTACTATCTATCTATCATTATATATATATTTATACGTAAATGAAAGTATAGACATTCATTTCTTTAAGCATATGGTAGTTTTATTTCCATTAGAAATAATTAAAAACATGTGTTTTATATGAATATTTAATTGAATTTAAACGTTTATTATAATACTTTTAAATAATTATTTTTAAAAACAAATCAAGTGTCATTAAGAAAAACAAAATAACAAGTATTGAATAAGATATACATAATGTAACATATACACATATAATAATTTAATTGAAATTTAAATTCAACATCAAAAAACTCTTTAAGATTACTTAATACAACTTGTATTATTTAAAGTTCAATTATATTTTCGTAATTCAATTTAATCATTTATTATTATTATTATTATTACATTCTATTGAGATATGAAAAATTGATAGTTAATACAACAAAAATGATGATGATATTTTTTTTTAAATATTCCAACATTAAATTTTATGTATCTATACAAATAAATTTAATTTTCTAGTAGGTTGTTCAATAAGTTCGCGGAGCGATAAGATATGGTATTGGAAGACCGTCGATTGACTGAAAGAGATTTAACAGAGGCATTTCAGCAATATTTTGAGTGTTAATTTGGGTTTCAAAAAACTATGTGAAAAATGGGTGCCGCATCCTCTAACGATGGAGCAAAAACACATTCGGATGCGACTTTGCCAGCAACATTTGTGCCACTCAGAAGCCAAAGCGATTAACTCCACATTTAAAGAAACTGAGAAAATGAAGCCCAAAGTTCACAGCTTGTAGGAAATTCAGGTTTATTGATTACAGAAAAATTTAATTGCAATATTAAGATTATCAAGTTCATTATTCACTTCATATGTTGCAGATTACATTACATTACATTACTAGCAAAATTTTAAAAGTTGGAGTTAATCGGTTGGCTTCTGAGTGGAACATTTGGAGCATTTTTTGAAGAATAAGAGTGAGTTTATCCGTCAATTTATCACAATGGATGTGACTTGGGTTAACCATCATGATCCTGAATCCAAACAGGAAGCTAAGGGGTGGTGTAGTCCCGGCTCTTCGGCGTCGAAGCGAGTTTGTGTGCAAAAATCACCCAAGAAGGTGTTAGCATCAGTTTTTTGGGATAGAAAAGGAATTTTGTTTATAGACTGGCAAAACAATCAATTCGGATTATTATTGTAACCTTTTGAATCAATTTTACAAATTTTTCAAATAATAATTGGTTTCTTAAATTAAATTGAACAACCTAGTACACTATAAGAAAACCCTTATATGGCTTAAGTTCTTAATTTAATTCGTCATGATATTTTGATTGATATCTTATATAATTAATTAAAATTGATTTCATATTTTATAGAAATGCAAGTTAACAGTCAAAATTAGTTAGTTTGTACAGGGCTGTCCCTAGGGTATATGCCGCCCGGGTGCGAGAATGCCGCCCCTTCCCTAGCCCAACCCCTTCCGCCGCCCTCCTAGACTTGCCGCCCGGATGCTCTGCACCCCCGGGTCGGAACGGCCCTGAGTTTGTAGATCAAAGAAATAAGTTCAAGATAGATAGATAGAAGCTTTATATATTTGATGGTCAGTGTCCTATATTAATACATAATTAAGGTAAACGTACCAATAGTTGACCTCATTGCCTCAATTGACCTTTAGATAAATTTTTCTTTTATTAAAATAAACTTTTTAACACACAAAATTCAAATGCGAGATATCGGTAGACATCAAGAAGAGAGAGCCTCTTCCTGATTGTTGCACAATGAACCAGAGAGCAATCATTGTTTTTATAATGTATTTGTGAATCTTTTAAAACACCAGGTAAATGCTATTGCATTTTAAGGTAAATCGTTAAGGGTAGACTATATTAAAACTATATTATGTTTTATTTTATAATAATTTCAATCCCAAAAAAAAAATCAATTATAATACCATGTGGTCAAATACTGACTCTACTTGTGGATAATTACTAAATATTAATTACTTCAATTATCTTTGTATAAGATACCTTTAAATAACAAAATTGTATGCTAATAACAAATTATATATACATAGTTAGGTTAATTCCTAGTTTTTAAACATTATTAAATTTGTAAATTTATTTTATGAAATTAAATAAACACTAGTTTATTAAATTTAAATATTTTATTACTGATTTAAATAATACATAAATTTAATAAAATTGTATTAATATGAATAATTACGATTGTATTGTTTATTTAAAATAAATCTGTTGATTTAATAAAGATGGAAGAATGTAAGGAATTACAAAAGATGAAAAATAAGTGAGCTTTTGAGAGGCAAAAGAAAAAAAAATGAAGGGAAAAAGTAAAAGAAAGAAAGAGAGAGACACTTTGTAGGGGACGAGTTATTATTATTATTAATTCTGAATATTCTGACTCCACTTTTGAAATATCATATTCAGATGAAAATAATTGTTTTGAGGTCAGTGATGATGATTCAGATGGCTCTAAAATAAAACGGTTGACTGATTAAAAAATAAAGTTAAATCAATATGTGTTGTTTCTTGATAATGGAGATTATTTTCCAGGAAAAAGTCATACAATTTACTGAAGAAGAAGAAATTATATTTTGATCTATGAAGAAATCAGGAAGTTTATGGAAATAGTCCAAGATCTTTGACAGACTTAATTACAATTGGAAGAGCGTAGTAAATTATAAGAAATTATATTAAAATATTAATAGAAACCAATCCAGAGTGAATTATAAAATATCTGGAGTGTCCACTCGCAAATTTGAATTAAATTAATTAACTTATATTATATTTAAATTAAATTTAATTAATTATAAATTAAATTTAATAATTAATTTTTTTTTAAACCAGCGCGTGTTTGGCTCTGTTGATGGCACCACGACACGTGTTGATGCGTGATTTATACTCAAAGTATTAAAAATTAATTCTGTTATTTTCAGCGAGTCAATCAAGATGAAATTCTAAATATAGAAGGTTTATACAATTTTTAATCATATGAAAAACTATCAAACATATATCTTTATTTTTTTCGGTCACTTAGAGGAAAAAAAATCAAAACGTTGTATGTAATGATCCTCATCCGGTTGAGCTAGATTTCTCAAAAATTAATAGAAAACTGCGAATTTTGAATAATTCCCGTATACCAAATTTTATTATTCTAGCTCAAACTGTTTTCGCGTAATCTTGTCTAAACACACACATACTGGCGGAAATAGTAAAAAGACGTGTATATTATTATTTAAAATTGAAAATATTTCAATATAATATTATTGATAAGTTGTGTTTATAATATTTTATTTATTTAGATTAAATTAATTTTGATTTAATATTTAAGTATATTTATCTATATATATATAGATAAATATTTCCAATATTTTCAAGTGTCTTTATCAAAAATTTATAGAAAGAAAGGGAATGGATATTCCAAGCACAATTCGGGGAATTCTTTTTTCATCGAACAACGATATAAGCCAGTCAACCTATTCATTGAAATTGATAAAATAAAAAATATAATATTTTATTTAGTTTGCTTTTAAAAGTGAATGAGAGAAAATGCCAAGCTGACTGATTGAGCGTCTTAAGGTAATATTAATTAGTATTAACCATCGGTTTTTTATGTATATAATATGCCTCTAATACTATAATATATTCGGAATACAATTTTTTCTTCTCATTACACTTTTAATTATAATTATTTTAATATTTTAATTGATCAAAATATGAAAAAAATTTTAGTGAATAAGTTAAACATACCAGTTGTGGACCATTGTGCCAGTAATGGACCATTTGATAGATTTTTGATCAAAAATATTTTCAATATATTATGTTTATTTAATAATAATTTCTCAATCCAAAAATTCAATTCTCTAGTTGATACTACAAATTTTATTAATCAGTTTGAAATATTTAATTTATGTGATGATTAAAAATTATTAAGGGGTGGTCATTTACTGAAACAAATATCACATTTTTTTTCAGAAGTGGACCATCACTAAAAATACGATTAAAATTTTTTTTTACTAAAATCGTTTTTTTTATTAAAATAAATGGGAGGTATGCTAATTTTTTTGTTTTAAGTGTCTAGAACAAATTTTATTCACTAGCCAAATATATAAAAACTTTCGATTTTCAAAAGGCCCACTACTAGAACAAAAAATACGTTTTGAAAAAAATTTAAAAAAAAAATATTTAAATATACATTAACTGAATGTTTGTATTGTAGTGATAATTAAAAATAGTTGTACAATATGTTAGCACTTGCTTTGTTGTTATTCTCACTTTAATTACAGAAATAGTATTTTTTAATGAAAATTTCTCTTAACATGGTCCACCAATGATACATTTACCTTACTTTAAAATATTTAAACCGTCAAAATTATGTAATATTAATAATTTATTATTATTTATAATACATATAGGATAAAAATTTAAGTAGTGATTTTACCTAAAATATACTTATATCGTCTGAATAAAAGATTCAAAATCATTAGACTTTTATTAATTTAGTTATTTAATTATTATATTTAGTTTAATTAATTTTACTTTAATTATGAATTAACATAAATCTGAATAAATTCATTTTTCATAAATCCACCTTTATTCAATGTTAAACATATCCATAAATAAATATATAATTTTTGCTTGATTAATTAATTACTATAAGATAATCTTATAAAAATATTTACTTTTACATACTAAATTTTTTTCTTTAAAAGTTAAAATATTAAGTAATTAGTTTTATTTAGGCAAATTATTTTATAATCAAAATTCGATAATTTATTAAAAAAAAAAAAGAATTGCTCTTAGAGTGAGGATAGACTACTCGACTATCTCAAAAATTTTAATTGGATTAATTAACATATTTATATTTAAAAAAATTAAAATTAATAAATAATATATTAAACCAGCGCGTGTCTGGCTCTTTATTGATGACATGATGGCGCGTGTTTGGCAGCTAAAAAATGAATTCCGGTATTTTCAATGATTCAATCAAGCTGAAATTCTACATATAGCAGTTTTATATAATTTTTAATCATGTGAAAAACTATCAAACATTATCTTTATTTGTACGGTCAGTTTAGAGGAAAAAAAATGAAAACGTGGCAGGTAATGGTCCTCTTCCGAATGAGCTACATTTCTCAAAAGTTGATAGAAAACTACGAATTTTGAATAATGCCCATGTACCAAATTTCATTATTCTAGCTCAAACCGTTTTTGTGTAATCTTGTCTACACACACACATATATATATATATATATATATAGACATTTTTCTCAACCTTAGTGAAAATGACTCAGGGACCTTTAAAATGTATATAAACATCAAAATCTCACCATTCAAAAATATTCATGATCACAATCCTATCTCGGGCTAGATAGTATAAATGTTAGTTGTTATTTTCACTTATATTATCGAATATTAGTTGTTTTTTTATGTAAATTTCTCTTAAGACGGCTAACTACTGGTACCTTTACCTTATCTGAAATATTAAAAACAAAAATAAATAATTAAATAAATAAAAATAGATAACCTATTTTAGTTAAAGATGGAGAGAGAATTTATATATAAAAACAAAAATAACATACCTACATATATTTAAATGCGTTCTAAATACAAATAATTTATTTAGAAATAATTGAAATAAATATTTTATGAGAAGTATATAAAATTTTTATTTCTATTTTTTACAAATTTATTGTTTTCTGATAAGTCCAAGTGCTTCCATTAATTTTATTTAATTTTATTTAATTGAAACTACTTAAACATGACTAATTTAAAATAATATAAAATCCAAATGATTTACACATACCAGGTACACACGTGGTTGTATCTGAATATGATTTTTAGTCGTCTATGTATTGAATATTCATCTTTTAAATTTCAAAACAAACAAAAAAAAATTATTATCATTCAATAAGATAATTAATTCGAGTTTTTATTTTTTTATTCTTATTACAATCACCTTATCAGGTTTGTAACAACATGTTTTTGATTTATAAAAAATGGCACTGGAAATTAATTATCCTAAAATAATTGAACCAATTCTGTTCTTAAATTGTTAATATACAATACAATTATTCACTAAAAATTTATTTAATTTAATTAATTATAAATTATAAATTAAATTTAATAAATAATATTTTTCAAACCAGCGCATGTTTGGCCCTGTTGATGACACCACGACACGTGTTGGCGCGTGAGATTTGCAGTGTTAAAAAATTAATTCTGGTACTTTCAGCGATTCAATCAAGCTGAAATTCTATATATAGCAGTTTTATACAATTATTAATCATGTGAAAAATTATCAAACATATATCTTTATTTTTACGGTCACTATAGAAGAACAAAAATCAAAATGTTATAGGTAATGACCCTCTTCCGGTTGAGCTACATTTCTCAAAAGTTGATAGAAAACTATGAATTTTGAATAATGCCCATGTACCAAATTTCATCATTCTAGCTCCGTTTTTGTGTAATCTTGGTTACATACATATATACACACACACACAGAGATTTTTCTCAACCTTAGTGAAAATGATTCAGGAACCTTCAAAACGTATAAAAACATCAAAATCTCAACATCGAAAATTTTCGTGATCGCAATACTATCTCTGGTGAGATAGTAAAAATCAAAACGTTGTAGGTAAGGATCCTCTTCCGATTGAGCTACATTTCTCAAAAGTTGATAGAAAACTACGAATTTTAAATAATGCCCGTGTACCATGATTCTAGCTCAAACCGTTTTTGCATAATCTTTTCTACATACATACACACAGATATTTTTCTCAACCCTTGTGAAAATGAATCAGGGACCTTCAAAACGTACGTATAAATACATCAAAATCTCGATATTGAAAAAAAAAATGGAAACGTGGTAGGTAATGGTCCTCTCTACCGAATGAGTTACATTTCTCATAAGTTGTTAGAAAACTATTAATTTTGAATAATGTTCGTTTACCAAATTTCATTATTCTCAAAAGATCAAACAAACGAATAGAATAGAAAGCGCAAAAATCACTTTTTCTCCTGTTTTTACTTACTAGTTTAATGGTGATAGTATAAAAAATATCCTTAATTAATCTAATAAAAATTGTTTTTGGTTAAGAAATTTATTTTTTTATTTTTCACCGTAAATGTCGATTCCAAATCAGTTCTCATCATTAAAAAAGCGAGCAATATCTTCATTAGCAGTATTTCCTTCAACTTAGTTTTGCGAATTCTTATTTTCTCAAATGAATGTAATTTTAACCAAAACCAGAAACAGAATACATGTAATATTACATAACAAATATACTTAGCGTCACAATTTATACAAAAAAAGATCATATACAGGGCAACTGTAGAAAAATATAGTGTTTCTTTCTAATTGAAGTAAACTTTTATTGTTGAATTTTTAATATATATTTTTTTTTTTGTTTTTTTCGATTACATATTTAGGAGTTTTGAATAAAATATAAAAACGAATAAGTACATTTTAATTTCTGATATTTTTCAATACTATTTTATTTTATGGCACGCTAAAATATTGATTTGAACAGAAACATCTTTTTTGGCACAATACCCAAAATCTTTTTTACAAGTTTATATTTACATTTGTACAATTGTATGGAATTATTATTCGCCCGAACGCTGCGCGTTGGTGCAGCGCCATCTCGCGTTCTCTGTGGTACTAGGCACCACAATGTCTTTTTATTCTTTTTAATAATTTTTACATTTTATATTTGAAGACCTTAGAGCGAAACAGTGGTAAGCCACACTTTTGCAGAAAATTGTTTTATTGCATTTATCATATGGCGGGAACAATATTAAACCACTAAAAAAGTTATTTTGACTTTTTCGTAATAAATGGCACTGTTATCGCTAAATCATGTTGTTGGTGTTGGCAAAATTACTTCATTTTCTTACGTGAAGCATGGTAAGCCACATCAATATGGCGTCGACTTCTGGTTTATGTCTTCGTTCAAGAGCAATTATTCGTGAAAATAACAGTTCTAGTCCTGAGTTTTTTGAGGAGAGTGATGACAGTTGTGAAAAAATTAAATACTTAGGTTCTGTGATAACGAAAGCTAATAATATTCGAGATGAGTTTAAAGCGAGGTTACAATCGGGAAACGCCTGTTATCATGTAATAAAGGGGCTTATCGAATCAAAATTATTATCAAATGGGATAAAAGTTAAAATATATAAAACAATTATTTTACCGGTTGTATTATATGGATGTGAGGCATGGTCTATGACCTTAGGTGACGAGAGTAGATTTAGAGTATTTGAGAATAGGATTCTTCGCAGAATTTATGGGCCAAAGAAAGATGAGGTCACCGGGTATGGCGAAGATTGCATAACGAGGAATTGCACGATCTCTATGCATCTCCAGATATAGTTAGAATTATAAAATCGAGAAGGCTACAGTGAACAGGACAGGTGGCTAGAATGGGAGAAGATAGAATGGCAAAAAATATATTGGTAGGGAGACCGAGTGGGAAATGTCCACTTGGAAGACCAAGGACACGGTGGGTGGATAATGTGGAAAAGGATGTGAGAGAGATTGGAGAGGATAGGGACTGGAAGGTTGTGGCTCAGAATAGGAATACTTGGAGGGGTGTGGTTGCAGCGGCCAAGAACTTTCGAGTTCCGTAGAGTCACAGAGAGAGATAAAGTACGATATTTCCATTATAATAATTATTATTTCGAATAAAATAAAAAAAACAAACATTAAAATACAACTAGCTGCTCCGAGCGCCTTCGGCGCTCTTCACACCTAGACGGGGGCTCCGCCCCCTGTACCCCCGAGTGATACATAGTATTTGGTTGAAAGTCTGTATGTAAAAGATTTTCATCCATTTTGTTTCAATCAGTATAAGTTGATAAGACATGTATTTGTTTTCTTGTAAAATATATTTTAATTTAATCAGTAAATTAATTATATATTATTATTGTATATGTTATATTTATCTAACTCTGTGTCTCTACAGTTTTCGAAAGTTCTTAGCCGCAAAATCCACATTTCTCTAAGCGTCCCTATCCTGAGCTACAACCAAATCCTACCCTGTCCCATCTCTCCCATGTCCCTTCCTTCATTGTCCACCCACCTTGGTCCTTGGTCTTCCACCGGATGTTTCCCAATCGGTTTCTCCCAATTTCTAGTTTCTCCAATTCCAACCACGTCCCCTTCCCATCCCAGCCTTCTTGATTTTATAACCTTAACTATATCTGGAAATTATTTCTCGTTATGCCATTTCCGCCATCCCCCTGTGACCTCATCTTCTTTTGGCCTATAAATGCTGCGAACAATATTAATCTCACAAATACTCCAAATCTACTCTCGTCTCCCAGAGTCATCGATAGGGTGACCAAACGTCCCGTCTTTAGGTGCACTGTCCCAAAAATGTCTTCGGGACAGCCTACTGTCCCGTTTTTTCAATATTTAGGACATTTCTTAATTTTTTTTTCAAAATTTTTTCAATTTAGTTCTAAAAAATACCATTTGTCCCGGTTTGGTGTTCTCGAAATATGGTCACTCTATCATCGATCAACATGAAAACTAATTGTTTTATATATTTTAATTTTGATCCTCTTTGATGAGATAAGCCCCTTTACTGCATAATAACAGGCGTTACTCAATTACAACGTCGATTTAAATTCTTCTCGAATATTATTATCTTTCGTGATTAGAGATCTTAAGTATTTAAATATTTATACTTTTTCAAATTCTACATTTTGTATGTTAATTGTATGTAAGTCGTATCCGTATCATAATTCTTGAATTTTTTTGTTTAATTACATTTCGGATGATTTTTCATCAATTTCTCTAATCATATGTCTCCTCTTCCAGTCCAATTCATTTACCTATCAATGTTGCATAAGGCATTTAAATTCAGGGCTTCGAACCGGAACTGAACCGAAAACCGAAAACCGAAAAAAACCGGTATTTTTGTCGGAACGAAAACCGGAGCTGAACCGAAAAAAATAATATCGGTTTATTTCGGTTCAGTACGTGTTCAATCCAGAGTTGCCACAAGAGGTGTTTTGGCAACACCCAAGCCCGAATTTTTTTCAATTAGTTATGCCTCGCACTGCATGGTGTCGCTAAAAACTTTGTTTCAAAAATTAGTGTCCTAGTCATACTCTCCCTTCGGTTGTGTTGGCAGCGTCTCGTAGTCGCAATACAGAATTTAATGTTTTCATCGTTTGTTTAATACTGATATTTTGATTTAATGATAGTATTAATTTTTTAAATTATTTATTCCATTTGTTACAGGGTTATGTATTGATATAAAGAAAATGATTCATAAATATAAATAAAATTATTAAATAAATTTAAACAAATATTGAATACCTTTGACCAAGTACGAAGATTAGACAGTAAAAAACTTATTTTAGAATTTTGGGAGGAAAATAAAAATACATATCCTCATTTTAACAAAATTGCATGTTGGTGGTTTTAGGAGCTACTGCAACACAAGTTAGTGTTGAAAGAGCTTTCTCTGGTTTAAAGTTTATTTTACCAGACAATAGAAATAGTTTAAATGAAAATATATTAGAAGATATTTTAATAATTAGAGGTAATTTTCATCTTTTATAATTATAGTTATAATTGTAAGTAAATATATCCAAGAATCCTGTATACTTTAACATTAAATATACGAATTTGTTTCGTTTGTTGAGTGTTTGAAAGTAGAAGGATGTAAAAAAATATTCATACTTATTTGTTTCGTTTAATAAATTATATTAACATCTTATATTATATACTTCTAATTATTATACCTTTAATTAATTATTATTAGTACCGGGCCCCGAGCCTCGGCTCGGTACTTAAGTTAAAAAAAATGATTCATTATTATTGGGTTTGGCTGGTAATATTAATACCTGAGATACCGAGCTGTCGCTCGACCCTTTAAAAAATATTAATATATAATTCTTTAATTATTTATTACAATTATTAAAAGTTGCATCATTGCATCAATCTGATTAAAATGAATTGAACTGGGGACCTCAATAATACAAACAAACAATTTTAGCTAGCATAATAAGATTAATCCAAGTAATATCGTCTATTTCTATTCGACACTATTTTCAGTTATGAAATGAACAGTCAGTAGAGAGTAAAAAAATTGTAATTGAACACCGCCGTTTTTTAAAATAATTAAATTATTTTAAAGATTATAAAATAAAAATTATTGTATTAACATTAAAAATATTGAAATAAAAAATAATAGTTTGATTTAATAAACTAAAATAAAATATTATAAACATTTTTAGTGAAAATTTCTCAGGGAGGTAGGGAGCCCAATTCATTTAACCATCCATGTTACATAAGGCAAAATAATGTCTTAACTGGTCTTAACACTCCCTTTTTTAAAATTTAAAATAGAGGGAGAGAAAGAGTTTCAATTATATTCGAATAGTCGATATATTCTATATATCAGTATTTTTTTTCTGAATTTAATACCAAGTTGATTTTCAAAATTTTCTATTCTTTATGCATATGATTGATTACATGTGTTAAAATTTAAACAAATTCAAATATTCTAATTTTTAAATTTATATATAATTTAATATTATTTTTTCGAGACTAATGGCAAATACCGGCGGCCCTAATCAGAGCAAGAGAAGACACCTTAAGGTAGCGGCCCAGTCGATGATGTTATATGGATCGGAGATTTGGGCTTTACAACAATATTTTAAGTGAAAAAATGATTTCTTGGTTATATAAAAATTAAAATATTATTCGTTATATCTTTATTATACAGAAAAGTAGGCGTGTTAATATAAAATATATACTTGGGACACCGAACTATCACTCGACCCTTTAACCAATTTACTTATACAATTTATTTTTATATACTTTAAAAATTTTACAATTTTTTAATTATTTATTATAATTGTTAAATGGGATTTCTAAAAATGACCCATTCAAAATTTGTTTCCTAAAATGTTTCAAATTAATTATATCAGTGTGTCTGTTTCTCGATTTTTTAAATTTTGATTTTGGATTCGATTAGAGTTTAAAATGTGTAAATGTAAAGTGTGGTCTTGGTTTTTTAAAATTCATTTGGGAACATGGTCAAATCGGCAGTCAAAGTTGAAAATTCCCCATATATTATAACTACTGTAATTAGTATTATTATAATGTAAAATTATAAAGAAAAAATACTTAGATATTATTGTAGACATTTTCATTCTGTAAATTAAATAATTTTATTTCATTTAAATAAATATCTATTTTTAAATATTTTTTTCTCTATACATTATTTATCTAATTCTCACAATATATTAAGATCATACTGGGACCCTGAGCCTCGGCTCGGTAATTAAGTTAAAAAAAATTAATTCATTATTATTGGGTTTGGCTGGTAATATTAATACTTGGGACACCGAGCTGATATACAATTTTTTAATTGATTTATTACAATTATTATCATTGCATCAATCTGATTAAAATGAATGGAACTGGGGTCCTCAATAATACATAAATATGTATTATTAGGTATGTTTCTAAGTGCATGAATATTTTTTTTTATTGGAAGAATGATAAATATTTATCGTAATTTATAATTATAAAATATTATTAAAATATATATTTTTAATTTTATTTCGAAATTAAATAAAAATTTTTAAAATATTTTAAATATAAAATAAATATTAATACAATATCCTTTAAAAAAAGGCTGGAGTAAAATTTCAAAATGGATGCCATTTTTGACGTCACCCATATATAATTTTTAATTAAGAAATAAATAATGAAGCTGTATGTTTCAAGAGATATGATCAATAAAACTTAATTTTTCTTTATAAATACTATATCTAGTGTGAATTTGAAAAAAATCGTTAGAGCGGTTTTTGAGAACCAATGGCTATATATAGAAATATAGATATATAGATATATACAATTTTAGCTAGCATAATAAGATAAGATTTATATTATATTGTATCAATTCATGTAGTATGATTTAGGGTGGTAGCAAGAAATATTTTTATATATTTATGGCAGACTCGGCATACCCCGACCTAAATTTCTAATACAAATAAAAGGTCTTTAAAATTAATTAATCGGAGCTGAACCGAAAACCGAAAACCGAAAAAAACCGTTATTTTTGACGGAACGAAAACCGGAACCGAACTGATATTTTTTTTTTTATTGAACCGGAACGAAAACCGAAACGAAAAAAATAACGGTTCGAAGCCCTGTTTAAATTTCTTAATTTGGCTAGAACACTCCATTTTTTAAAATTTTAAATAGAGGGAGAGAGAGAAAGGTTCTAATTAAATATATATATATATATATATCTGTTTCTATGACAGCAAAAAAGTAAACAAATTACATACATACAAACGCTCTCCTTTATATATATTTCTGGAAAATGGAAC
This sequence comes from Labia minor, assembly GCA_963082975.1. Classification (NCBI taxonomy): domain Eukaryota; kingdom Metazoa; phylum Arthropoda; class Insecta; order Dermaptera; family Spongiphoridae; genus Labia; species Labia minor. Next base: position 105,093,825 of record OY720344.1, read on the forward strand.
ACCCGCAGCTCAGCTCAGGAGTTACCTAAGATTCTAATTTCTTTTTTATTTTTCATCATTTGAGGTACCCTTCACCTCAGAAAAATTTGGTTACCTTACTCCTTGTAGTTTAGGCTCTGGAGTTTTTTGCGTACAGACGGACACTAGCGTATTAAATATATAGATTACATTCAAAAATATGATAATAAAAAATTTATAAAAGACAGATGGTTTTCTACCTACCGCAATCACTTAATTTAATATATACAATCCTTATATTTATTGCATTCGATTTTCTTTTATGATATACCTATATTATCATTTTGTAATTTATTTTTCAAATTTTTAATGATTTACCAATTAAATTTAATCTATCATATAGATTATTTATTTAATTTTTTTTCAATCTTTGTGGTTATTATTATGATTATGATTATTATTATATTACTATATTAGGCTATGATTTTATTAGCAATAAATGCTACCGCTATTATTGGTGGTTAATTTTTAACAAAAAACTTTCATCCCTCAAATAAATCCCTCTTCGAAATTTTATTATGCAGGTGGCTTTATAATTTATTTTTTCAACTTTTTAAAGACCGGAAAAATTAAATTATAATATTATGATATTGAAATTATATGATGATTTTATTAAAATAAAAAAAAATATATAAGTATTAAGTATATCTATGTATATTAAATGTCTATATATACTATAAACAATTGAGAGACACAAATATCTATGTATATTTAATTGAAAGTGATAATTTTTTTATTAACTCTTACCTTAATAAAAATATAATTTTAATAAATTTCATAAAAAAATAAATAATAAAAAATAAAAAAATAAAAAATAAAATAAAAAATATAAAAAAAAAAAAAAATAAAATAAAAAAATTAAAAAAAAAAAAATAAAAAAAAATAAATAAAAATATTTATTTATTACAATAATTTTACAAGTAATATAAAAATTGTAAAGAATTATCAATATAAATATTTATTGTTTGCACAATTTCATTTTAAATCAATTAAGACAAGAAATATTTTTTTTTTAATATCATAACCACCTCTGTGACTCTACGGAACTCGAAAGTTCTTGGCCGCAGAAACCACACCTCTCCAAATATTCCTATTCTGAGCCACAACCCTCCAATCCCTACCCCCTCCCATCTCTCTCACGTCCCTTCCCACATTATCCACCCACCGCGTCCTTGGTCTTCCAAGCGGACGTTTCCCACTCGGTCTCCCCACCAATATATTTTTCGCCATTCTTTCTTCTCCTATTCTAGCCACGTGCCCTGCCCATCGCAACCTTCTCGATTTTATAATTCTAACTATATCTAAAGATGCATAAAGGTCATGCAATTCCTTGTAATGCAGTCTCCGCCATTCTCCGGTGACCTCATCTAAATTTGGCCCATAAATCAAACACTCTAAATCTACTCTCGTATTTTGTACATTTTGTATATCCCATGTAACTAAGTATTAATAAAATATTAATACATATAAGAATAATTGGGAAAAATATATTGCAAATAATTGAAATTATTTAATTTTCACATATTTTATTAAGTTTTCGAGGTAATATTTTAGGTTAATTGAAAATTAAAAAAGTATCGTATAATGTAAAATGAACTAAATAGCTAATATTATAAGAATATTTTTTTTTTGATTAAATCTTTTCTTTTTAAAAAAAAATAGTTTTATTTCAAATACTATGTGTATTTAGATTATATTATAGTATAAACTCCTCTCACACTCTCTTCCTATCAGTTCTCTTAATTTTTATTGAATAAAAGTAATAATAAATTTATAACAAATATATATTAATATTATTCATATTATTGCATGATATACGTTATTATCACATTATGCTACGCGAGCTGTGGAATCTAAAAGTTAGAATTCGTTTTGTTCTTTTCTTTGAAAATGTTTTCATTGTACGAACTCCAAAAATTTTCCTTTTTTCTCTTTCCGATTTGTTTATTTGCCCGGACAGTTTGTTAACCCATAACCTACTGTGTAATATACCATATCCATGGTAGCTATAATAATATAATACCTCTTACAATAATGATTTATGGGATGTAAAATAACAATGAAAATGTTTTAGACTAAATAATACCCTATTATCTATTTACAATAAATTATTTTAATAATAAAGTTAAAATATCTTCTTCTTTCATACCTTCATATTAATAGTAAGTTGGGTTTAATGTTAATTTTATTAAAGAAAGAGAAGGCCAGACTGAAATATTTGTTATATGTCAACTTGTAAAGGTTGGTATATAAAAATTAAAAGAGATTTTTGGGAAGCTCTCAAGGGAATTTGAATCTACTTTCTAAAAATACCTTTTTATGAAACAAGGGAAATGATAACTACAAATACAACTTCAAACCGACCGACGATTTGAAATAAATTAATGTCCAAACAACATTAATACTATATAAAGTATTAAAAAAAAATAATATTTTTAAAACTTGAATTAAAATGACTGAATTATATTAACTTGGTTTTTATTTTTAGTTTAATTAGTCAATTATTAATTACTACTAAATTTTAAGTGAAAAATTTCCGACAATGAATATAAAATTAATTTATTACTTTAGAAACTACCATTTCTGGTTTCCGAACATACACCCAAAAGTGATGAATTCATGGTACTGATGCATTAAGTAAATATACCAAATTTTATCAAAATCCGTTGAGCCATTCAAGCTATTCACTTCTATACGGACACACAATGGTCAGACCGACTGACATCATGCTAAAAATACTTTTTCTGTTAACAAAATGGATGATACGTGGAGATATGTAAAAATCTCCACATGTGAATTTTGGTGTGATTTATTTATTATATAACAAAAACTAGAATTAATAAAATATTTTCTTAATCGTATTCGTTTTTTTTAACTAAAATTATTAAAGGAAATATTATTATTACTATTATTATTATTATTATTATTTTGATCAGAAGTGTAATAGAACAGTTTATATTTTAGAGTTTTATCCATACAATAGTTTCCTATAATTATTATTATTATTTTTTTTCACTAAAATAATGGATTTATACTTTATTTTAAACTATCTTATATTAATTGGCTTCGTTAACTGAGGGGATTTTTTTTTTATCTTTATAAAACTTAAAAATACTTATATATATATATATATATTTATCTTATATAAAAAAAAAACAAGAATGTATTTTATTTCTCTTTCTCTCTTCCTTTTCTGTAAGTTCCAATTTTCATGGAACAATTTAGGTCGATTTCGCGGTAATTACACGCTATAGGTCCTCCTGATGTTTGTACAAGGTGGATAATTATTTTAAATAATCGTCAAACTGTTGAATGAGCCTCGATTATGGTTTATTTACATTTAATCCAGCCACCCAGTAATTTACTATCATTTTCTTTTGGAGATGAGCGAGTCAAGAATTAATTCAGCCGACATTAGTGCATCATTTTTTCATTTTCTTTTCCTTTTATTCACTCTTATGATTTTTTTTACCGTCTTGGTTAATATTATTTATTATTATATGTTATCTTTTATTATACTAGCAAAACTTGTATATATATTTATATATACGAGGTGTGTCTAAAAAGTTTGGTGAATGGTATGATAAAAACATTAAAAAGTGAATGTTAATTGTAATATTACCTTTATTTACCTTCACAATACTCTCCACTTACCACAACCCACTTCTGACAAAGTTCGTATAACGCTTGAAAACTGTTGGAGAAGTCTTGATGTGGAATCGTTCTCAGAATAGGCGTCACAACGTTCAGTCCGGCAATCCACAAGCAGGACACCAGAAAACACTGAATGTGTACAAGAGATGCTAACAAAAGATCGGCGATTGACTCTGCGACTAATATCCGAAGAATTGGGTATTAACAAAGACACAGTAAGTAGTGTTTTCTGATGTACTACTTGTGGATTACCGGCCTGAACGTTGTGACGGCTATTCTGAGAACGATTCCACATCAAGACATCTCCAAAAGTTTTCAAGCGTTATAAGAACGTTGTCAGAGGTTTGTTGTGGCTAGTGGAGAGTATTTGAACGTTAATAAAGATATTTACAATTAACATTCTGTTTTTAATGTTTTTATCATACTATTCGCCAAACTTTTTAGAAACATCTCGTAATCTAAATTATTTTTTATTTATTCTTAATATGTATATGTACTTGAATATTTCTTTTTTCCTATTTAAAAGTGAATGGTATAAATTATTTGTTTTTGTAATCCATATATATATATAATGTATGTGTAATGTAATTAAATTACCACTATTTTAAAATCAATATTGTTAATAATAACCAAGAACTGATTTGGGGATGTTGACAATTCATAGAATCCATTGAATACCAATATTAGGTATTGATGCCGCTTCATCAAACAAATATATTAATCATTTGTCTCGAAGGGAGAAATTTAGCTCGAATTATTTTAGTGAAGCTACACTCCTTTAAATATAAATTCTATTCTTAAAAATTATTAAATCGAGATGATTCTAATTGGATAAAAAGGGTGATTAATTGGCATATATTTTATTTGCCCAAAGGAATAAATAGGTTTACTTATTATTATTATGAGGAATAATTCAAATCTCTTACACCATAGATTTAACGGACTTAATTAAGGGCTAATTTTTTATTCCAATAATTCAAGAAACGATCAATGAATTACTAAACAAATTCTTAACAGAATTTTTATAATTTATTTATTTATATTAATATTAATAATTAAAAACATAAAAATATATAGCATTGTAAATTTATTAATAATTATACAATGCCGTGGTCGGCTACTACAATCACAAACTGCAAGCCCACTTGCCTTGATTCGTCACCTTTAAGAACTACTGATTGGTTGTCAGCTTATCTCTCATAGAGATAAAACTGGAGGCTGCGATACGGACCGTGTATTTATCACCGATTCACGGGACCACTCAACAGAAGAAGAAGTCCTTCCCCTTCCTCCTGGTCATAGAGGTATAATATAAGTGAACTTATCACTTTCTCAAAGGAGTTCCCATATACATAACCGTATTGGCATTCGCAATTAAAATCCTTGGTTCGGTACCCCCTGTTGACCTACTAGTCTTGGAGAGGTCTAGCAACTTCGAGCTGGGTTTCTCTTCTAGGGCTGCAAATAGGAGGTTTCTATTGCGGAGATTGCAAGACAGATGGGATAACGCCACAGAATTGATACCGGACCTGAAGGTGTGGTGTAAAAAAAACAAGGACCTGAATTTCTATATTACATAGATTCTTAGTGGACATGGGAACTTTGTGACCTACCTAAAGAAAATGGACCTCAAGGAAGATGAAATGTGCATCGTATGCGACAGTGTGGACTCGCCAAAACACACTATGTTCGACTGTAGACAATGAAAGAACTATAGATCCCATATACGAAATCTAGTCGGATGTAAGCTAACACCAAATGTGTGAAATATTTGAGCTTTCATGAGTTTAAAATAATTATTCTCAAATGATTTTGTGTGACTAGTTTTAAATATTTAATTTTAACAAAGACATTCAGAAAAAATATATGTACCTAATTATCTAATAGATCTTTTCATTAATTTATCTATCTTTTCTAATAACCAAGAGGATTGTTTTTAATTGAAATCATGTAAATAAGCAGGTGAGAGGCTAAAAAAATATTATGGATTATTATCTTAATGTAATTAAAAATTGCTTATTAGACGAAATGATAAAAATGAATAAAATAAATGTACCTACATATTTTATAGAATAATTAAAAAATACATTTTTATTACTACTATTATTTATAATAAATAATTATTATTTTAGAATCGTATTTTTATTTAATCTGTTAAATTGGATTTAAATTTAAGAATTTGTATATTGTAAATTAATTAATAGAATTCACGCTGTGTAAAAATAATTCATTCATAATTCATAAAAATTATATTAATTTTTATTTTAAAATTTTTCATATTCTTTTTTAAATTAATTAATTAAAAGTTAGAGATTTGAAAAAAAAATGAAAATATATATATTGATTGAAATTCATTCATTTATACTATCTCACCAGATAGTATTGCGATCATGAAAATTTTCGATGCCGAGATTTTGATGATTTCATACGTTTTGAAGGTCCCTGAGTCATTTTCACTAAAGTTGAGAAAAATGTCTGGGTGTTTGTTTGTGTGTATGTAGACAAGATTATCCAAAAACCGTTTAAGCTAGAATAATGAAATTTGGTATAGGGGCATTATTCAAAATTCGTGGTTTTCTATCAACTTTTGAGAAATGTAGCTCAGTCGGAAGAAGACCATTACTTGCAACGTTTTCATTTTTTTTCCTCTAAACTGACCGTAAAAATAAAGATATATGTTTGATAGTTCTTTCACTTAATTAAAAATTGTATAAAACTGCTATATATAGAATTTCAGCTTGATTGAATCGTTGAAAGTACTGGAATTAATTTTTTTACACGTTGACTGGCAATCACGCGCCAGCACGTGACGTAGTGCCATCAACAAAGAGCCAAACACGCGCTGGTTTAATAAATATTATTTATTAATCTTAATTTATAATTTATAATTAAATTTAATTTAAATATAATATATGTTGACACTCCAGCTTATTTTCTATTAAAAACAACAGGGTAAAATTATGAATGATATTTTAAAAATATATATTTCTAGACCAATTTTGAGAATAATTTTAATTACTTTCTCATAATATTATAAAAAGTAATAGTTTTTCTTTTAATCAATTATTTATTTATAATTTTAAACTTTGAAAAAAGTTAATGATTAATTTTTTTATTGTGACTCATATCTAAAGAAAAAATATGTTTAATTCAAAAAGATGATTATTTATTTATCTATATATTGAATAGGGTGGGTGAGGTGGGATACAAATGTAGTCAAGGATTGTTCACATTTCATTGTAGCTAAGATAAAATTCCGACTGGGTGAACACCGTGATCAGCATATATCAGATAAAAAGGTTTAATTCTCTGATTTTCATGCAAGTGTTATGGTCAGGACTCAATGCCGAGTCAGCTAAAAAAATAAATACCTCTCTTTAATGTAATTTTTGATTCTATATTGACAAAAAATAAATAAAAAGTAACCTATTTGTCTAACTTTAGAGATTTTATATAAAAAAAAATTAAATTTGATTAAGTATATTATTATAAATTTCAATTATAAGCCTATTTTATATTTATGACGTTTTTCTTAACTTCACTTGGCGTCTCTCTCTCTCTCTGTCTCTCTGTCTGTCTGTCTCTATTGAAATCGATTTTTCATCATCTTAATATTGAGATAGACTTTTTAAAGAAATATAATTGAATTATAATTAATTAATTGTAATATAATTAGCGATTAATTACTTTTAGTAACTAACTCCTTTTGTATTCATCCGATTAATATTTTTTCAACGGATTCTGAAGCAGAAATATTGATTTCAAGATAGATTTTCATTTTGAAAGTAATTAAGAATATTTTATAGCCTTGAAATTAATGATGAATTCTTATTAATCAGGTTTATTGCCAATGAAAAAGGGATAGATTTCCCCTCAAATGGCAATATATATGTCTCGGAGAGAAAATTAAACAAAGCATTGCCCTTTTTTTGAAGACAATATGAGTCAGGTGGGGGACAGTCTTATGAGTCTTCTGATACAGTGTTTTTACACACACATATAGTTTGAATTATTACAACATACCATAATTGTTTTGTTTTTCAATGTATTACAATTAGAAAATTGGTACTTTTGAAAATATTATAAATTTTAATTTTTTTTTAATTCATTGACTTTTAAGATATGTATGCATATTTTAACCAATTTTTTCATTTATTTAAAATTAATTCTTATTAGAAGGAATTTAGAACAGCAATAATATTATGTATAACGAAAATAAAAAAAATTGATAATACTTTTAGGTTTCATTGCTTCTTTTTATACAAATTATACATATAATTTTTTGCAAGTATTTAAATATGGATAAAATTTTTCTGATATTAGAGATTTACCTTTATTTAATATTATAGAATGAATTGAATTCAATCAAAATCGTTAAAATTGAGTGTACAGTGTAAAATCAATTATAAACTATTGTGCTGATTGTCCAATTTTATTCAAGAAAGATATCCAATGAATAGATATAATATTACTATACTAATATCTAAATTTGTTCATTTGATATTTTGACATTTAAATTCCCCTTCATTTTATTTTAAAATATTATATTTGTTGCACATGTTTTTGGAATGATTATATATAATGAAAAGTATAACTCTGTAGCTGGTGGTATTATTAATACCTGGTTCTCCGAGTCGCCGTTCAAATAATATAAAAGAACATATTTAAAAAAAATAGTCATAAAACATACATCCCTTAAACTTACGTATTAATGTATTGAAAGACAGAAGAATATGGCCTGTGGATATAACATTTCTTAATTTTATTTTATTTATATTTATAATATTTTATATTTAAGGAAGCGCTGACGTAGTTGCTGACGTCATTTAAATTTCCTATTTTAAATTAAGAAAAAACTAATAAAGATGATTTTTTCCGAGACTGAAACCAATACAGATCGATTTTTCTTTATAAAAATTATCTATGGTGTGAATTTCAAAAAAATCCTTTGAGCGGTTTAAAATTTCAAAAATGCAAATATATATATATATATATATAACGTTTTCTAGTATAATAAGATAAGATTTTAGATAATAAATCAACTATCGAATTAATTATTTTTTATAACTATACATTTTCATTATATTTGTATGTGTATAGTTATAGTGAAATGTGTTTTTATATAATATATCAGGTTGGTTTTCTTGTTAATCGAATAACAATGAAAGTTGTTCAAATATTAAAAAAAAAATTCCTATTAGAGTAGAAAGGAATGTGTCTATTATAAATGAAGTCATTTTGAGAATAGCTTCTTCTTTTTTATTCGATATTTTATATTATAATTTCCAAAAAAACGAGTTGTTTATTTAAGAAAACAAGCCGAGTTGATGGAAAAATAGAATAATTTATTTACAGATACCCTTTTATTGGGGAACCAATTAAAGCCGACATCTTTTATGAGTAGCAATCGGTGAAAACCATCCGAGATTATCTAGAATATTGTTCAGGCTGTAATCGATTAATTTTTCAGTTGAGTGGAGTAACAATCATAAAATGGAAAACTATCGACAAACGCACAGGCGTTTTTCAATCATTAATCGATTTTTATTTGAATAGCAACTGAGTTTGGATTTTTCTTTAAAATTGATTCATAAATTCATTAGATGATATTTTTTCTCCTCCTCTTTAAAATAATTTTATATTAAATTTTAGATTAATGTAAATTTTAATATTAATCAAAATGAAAATGTTCAGTTATATTCGATAGAATGAATGTAACACACAACTTTTGAAATTTCGATGCAAAAAAAAAAAGAATTTCGTATGCTCATTAACGAACTGTTCCCACCCAACATATTGTCCAGATATACTCCCTATAATATTATTTCTTGTTTTAAAACAACAATAAGAGATTAATAAATCATCTTGAGCAAAAAGATCATTTGAAATTTAAAAATAATTTTTAACCAAATATATCGAATTAAAATATGACTAAGTATATTGAAAAAAAAAATGTTTGTTTGATTTTTTAAATATATTAGTACCTGGTTCATCGAGCCAAGGCTCGGTACTTTAAAAAAAATTATTATGAACTATGAATATTTAAGATTAAGATTATTATTTAAAATAAATTAACGACAAATTATAGGAAACCATTTCAAATAATTTAAAAGAACATAAATTTAAAAAAAAAATAGTCTTAAAACATACAGTCCTTAAACGTACGTATTAATGCACTGAAAGGCAGAAAAGTAAGGCCTGTGGATATAATATAATATATATATTTGGTAATTTGATTACAAAATATTATCAAAATAAATATTTTTAATTTTATTTTATTTAGAATATTTTGTATTTAAAGAAACGCTGTCCGGCGCCATTTTTTTTTTATTATTAAAATTCCTATTTTAAATTAAGAAAAAACTAACAAAGATGACACAGTAACTATTAGAGCCATTAAGTTATTTGATTTCCACAGCGTTTTAAAAGGTCGATAAAATCAGGTATTGATTACAATCTACTTTAAGAGAAAGAAAGTCTAAGTAGGTGTAATGAATATGAACCAATATATCATCTAGAAATGCTACATTTAATGAGAATATTTTACCGAGATATAGCAGACCGGAAATGAAAGTAGCAGCGACTAATCCTTTTTCCGACATGACACTCCCACATCTTTTATATAAAATCCATTGAGTAAACAATTGTTTTAATATTTTATACAAATATTATATTATTATTGGCCTTAATAAATAATATTAGTTTCCTATTGAATATATTTTTTTGTAGTAATATTTTGAGGTCCGGAACGAATTAATTGTATTTACATTACTTCTTCTAGGGAAAATTTGTTTCGGGTTACGAGCAGCCCACTTTATATTTAAAGTACCTGGAATACCGAGCTATCGCTTGACCCTTTAAAAATATTGTTATACAATTCTTTACTTATTTATTACAATTATTGAATGTGTATAATTGCATCAATCTGATTAAAATGAATGGAACTTGGGGTCCTCAATAATAATAAATGATAAATAATATTTTAGTGAAAAAATATTAAAAATTATAAAACTATCTAAAAATTAATTAATAAAAAAAAAACAATGAATAAATAAATATAAATTAGTAATTTAATAAAAAATAAACGCGAAAATAGATAAAAAAAAAATATAAAATTAACTAATAAAAATTTATAAGAATTAACAAAAAATTAAAAGACAAATCAGATTAAAAAATTATTTTTATAATATCATAAATAAACTTACAATGTTTGCAAGACAAATAAATTTTGCTATTATAATAAGATAAGATAAAGAAAATTATGATGATCGATCAAATATTAGAATTAAAGTTTTCAACAGAAATACCCATGCAAAAGTTTTCTACATAAGAAAAAAAACGGTGTCCTACAAAATGTTCAGTTTGTGTGTACCATATGTTTATGTGTAAATGAAAATATATTCGAAACTGGAAATCTGTATTTACAAAAGGTATATGATTATATAAATAAATAAATCTGAATAATTCCTCCTCTGATATCAATATTTTATATTTTATATACAATATATGATTTGAAAATGCATATTTGGTTGTATAAGCATCAAGGGAAAGGAAATACAAAATGAAAAAAAAGAGGAAATTATGAAATTTATATATAAGAAATAACAATAGAAAAAGTGGAAAGGTGCTATTGTTAAAATGATTTTGATAAGTGTTTTTATGATGTATGACTTTTACACACCTGAAGAGGTGAGTAATTTTTTGTATTTTTTTGTTTTTTATTATACGAGACCACCGATGAAGTCAATGATTTATATTAAACTCTGTTGAAGTACGCTCCCACGAAGTTGCTCCAGGTTTTCTTTATTCAGCAGACGACATGTCAATGGATCATTTGATGTGAGGATCTATCACCGGCCAACCAGGAGGCAATCAAATCGATGTAAATAATCGAAAATCATTCTTCTGTCTACTGATTATGAAAACATTTACCACCCCCAGCGATTGAATATGAATAAAATATTATATTGGTGTGTCTCCAGCTTCGTTTTTATCAGAAGATCACAGGGAGAGTTGGACATTCGAAATGGCGGCCACGTCTTCTCTGCCTCGGAAGTTCTTAACGCATGAAAACTATATAATGGCCATTAACATGATCGTGGTAGGAATACTCAAAGAAGAAATTTAATTTTCCCATCTAGAGAGACGTTTTATAAGCAACGTTTTATTGCTCACATTTAAATTTCTAAAAAAAAAGATATTCAAAAATAAATTTATTTATTTTTTTGTGGTAAGATCAAGAATATACATATCATATAAGCTTCCTGTTATTAAATCTTATTTTATTTAAAAGGGATAAATTATATATATATTTAAATTCAATATCTAAATTTTCTTTTAAAGCTTCCAACCTAAAATTACTATTTAAAATCATTCAAATGATTTTTTTTTTAGAAAAAATTCAAAATAAAACAATTTAACGTTATATTTATACATTTTGTCAAAAAACTACCGGGAATTGTTTAATAAAACCCAAACTAATGATTAAAATTTATTTTGCGCCTTCAAAATAGGCTCTATTCGAATCAATACACATATGTTAACGATTAATCTAGTCATCAAAGTACCTTTTAAACACGTTTGAAGGGATCACCTTCAGCTCCTTTTCTCCTGGCGAATGGCCTGTATCGATTCAAAGCGAAGTCCCCGGAGTGGCAATTTAAGTTTTGGGAAAAGGAAAAGTCACAGGGGCTAAATTCGGTGAATACGGTGGTTGTTCGATGATATTTATCGAGAATTTGGTCAAAAAAGCGTTCACAATATGAGCATTGTGCGACGTTGAGTCCACAAATTTAGCCGTTTCCTACACATATTCTCTCTAAAACGCCGCACAACTTCCAAATAATATTCTTTATTTACCGTAGAACAATTTGGAACGAATTCCGATTGTACAATACCACGATAATCCAAGAAAACGAGCAGCAAATCTTCCACGACTTTTTGGACCTCTGCAAACACTTTATACCACTCATAGACCTGTGTTTTTGAAAAAGCATACTCGCCATAGCACCATTTGCAACGATTTGGGACACGATATTTAGTTCCAAACACAAAATTTAAGACAAATTCTTTGTTCGATACTTTTATCCATAGTAAAAATCGAAGATCACACCTGAGTTTAACGGACGTAATTGAATGCCAAAAACAAACTAATCGACTAAAACTCGGCGTCACTAACACTGGTGCCAACATTTCAGCAAAAAAAATGGACATATGTGTGCGTGCTCTTTTTAAATGAACAATTGCCGATACTTTTTGACAGATAAATAATTCTTTATTTTTCATTTCACATTGGTACAATATTAGTATTAATTATGTTATAAAGTTAAATTATATTTTTTATATAAAATAAATACTATGAAAAGTTCATTATATAAAGAATAAATTTGAAAAATATATAAATTGAAAATTACTATTTTAAATGAATAAAAAAAATTTAAAAGTATTTAATAATTGCAATCTTTCTGACTTAAATTATTTATTACCATTAAGTTATTAGTGAAAAGAGAAAGGGCCTTCTATTCCTGACAACCAATATATTAATATAGCTACTAATTGAAGTCCTGTTTTATGGGGTGTTAAACGAGCATCCCTTCTGAAGGGATTTCCCACTAACGATTCCTTTTCTACCCCGCTTCTTTTTTTTTCTTTGCCTATTTATCACTCGCGACTGATTCCAAGAACCTTAAATCAGACAACCAGGGACCAAGCTCGTTTGCTCAAATTCTAAGGTTTCACTATAAAAAAAAATCGAGTTGTTACCTTCCATTAAACATTTTAAGAGCCAACAAATTATGAGTTAAATCTTAGAAATCTGTCAAGTATTGGTTGGTGTTGCATTCTAATCTCTTAGAAGGGTGAAATTGGAATTTTAATTATTTATATATAAATACTGGAGAGAGAAGAAAGATACACACCAGAGTGATTTATAGTATTCAAGATGGAAAGGCACTTCTCGAATTTCCAATTTTGGAAATGATCTTTTATGTTTTTGTGTTTAAAAAAAATATATTTAATACTTGATTAAATGTTGAATCACAAAATAAAATAATTGAAATGATCTATTTTTAATTAATAAATTAGTTTGCATATAAATTATCTCATACATACTAATCAAGATATATGAAAAGAAATAGTGAATGTGACATAATTTCCAAAATAATTTTCCAACCAAACTGAAATGTAATAAAATCATAAATTAATAAGCTGGAGTGTCTCCATTCAACTATCTCGCAATTTGAATTGGATTAAATAACATATATTATAAAAAAAAAACCTCCGACTTTTGTACGTCCTACGCAAGGACGCCTAACAAGTCGGTTATATCAATGAGGTGTATAGGGCACGTCATTGATTTAAGATCAGTAGAATGGGTCCTCCTCTCAACCTTTAACTTGATTTTCTTGATCGGAGGCGCCACTTTTTATCAAGTAGCTCTTCCCCAATGTTGATCCCGGAGGCTGGGTTGACTCCATCCCATAGACCCCAGGGACCATGTGAATGTGAGACAGCGAGGTTAGCCTCTCACCCAATGGCGTCTTCATAAGATATATTATATTTAAATTAAATATAATTAATTATAAATTATAAATTAAAATTAATAAATAATATTTATTAAACCAGCGCATTTTTGGCTCTTTGTTGATGGCACCACGTCAGTTGGCGCGTGAGATTTGCAGTGTTAAAAAATTAATTCTGGTACTTTCAACGATTCAATCAAGCTGAAATTCAATATATAGCAGTTTTATACAATTATTAAACATATATCTTTATTTTTACGTTCACTTTAGAAGAAAAAAAAATCAAAACGTTGTAGATTTGAGCTACATTTCTCAAAAGTTGATAGAAAACTATGAATTTTGAATAATGCCCATGTACCAAATTTCATTATTCTAGCTCACACCGTTTTTGCGTAATCTTGTCTACATTCATACACACACACACAGACATTTTTCTCAATCTTAGTGAAAATGATTCAGGAACCTTCAAAACGTATAAAAACATCAAAATCTCAATATCGAAAATTTTCGTGATCCCACTACTATCTCTGGCGAGATAGTAAAAATAGCTCAAAAATAGAATTCCCTGAATTTTTACAAAATTCTTATTAAACATACCCTTTCTAGATATTACATAATATATATTAGCAGGGAAAAAATAAAAAAAAAAATAAAGATGATTGGAACCAGAAGAATAACAATTTAAAATTTGGAAGTTTTTTTCTTGTTTTATTTTAATTTAAAGACTTAAACCATATCACAGTTTTCAACTAAACCAATAAACGTGATTTTAATAAAACAGTTTTAATTAGACCTATCTATAGCAACTCTATTTATCACTTGATTTAAAAAAATATTCAATAGGAAACTTTTATGTCCTGAACATTTTATTTTTTTTTTGTCATAGACCATGCCTCAACCCCAACTGGGTTGATGGCGATATAGTAAAAATTATAAAAAAAATATATATTTTAATATTGAATATGAAAAATGTTGGTGAGAAAAAATCTTTGTTCTTAAAAATATAATTTCACATTTTTTACTAACATCAGAAAGAGAGAGAGGGAAATAAATTCTATTGTGTGTATAGTAAATGAATAAAATAAATGTTTAAATAAATTTCCATATTTTTTAATCTTGAATGAAATGAAGATTTAATAAACAAGGTACAAACAAAAGATAAATGCCTGCCTGACTGAGTGTGAAACACCACACATGAAGAAAATAAAAAAAAAGAGTGAATAAATATTTTTAATAACTATCGTAATAATATGAAAATATAAACGTTCAAAAGGCAATTTCAAGCATTCTATTAAGCGGTGAATAAATCATAACGCCATTTCAATGTTGGTTAAACAAGTTTTAGAAATATTTATCAAAGTAGAGAATTTGATTAATGACTTTTTGATTGGCGTTTTCTTACTTTGACTGACACTCTTGGTTTGTTTTCATACGCTTCTTCTTTTCTTTGATAATTTTTATTCCCCAGTCTTCAATCCTCATCGGAAGAAAAAAGGTCCTCATGCAGGTTTTATCGCTTGACCATGAACACTGAACTACTTGTTTGGTTACTTTATAACAAACGAGTGCTTTGTCCATGGGACAAGAAAACAAAAAATTCGAGGCCCGTGTGTCTTTCGTTTTTTTTATATTTCTTCTAATCGATCATCAGTCTTTATTAAACGATTGTTATAGAAACACACACTCCAATCGATTTAAATAAATTATCTATGGGCCATAAGAAAAAGGAAATTACCAAGATTTGCATTTGAATAGGCTTAAATTCATTCCTATTTAACGAATGAAATTATAACCAACAAATCTTCTTGACTAATTGAATCTGTGAAAGACGACAAGTCAATTTTATCCATTAAAGTTTCTTTTATTAAAAAGTAATTATAACGAGTATATATTAATTATTTATGAAATTTAAACATTTAAGAATAAATTACTTGAAATTTATAATTTTTGAAATTATAAATGTGTTAATTATTAAAAATAAAAAAAAAATCTGGAGTGTGTCTCCACTCAACTATCTCGCAATTTGAATTAGAAAATTAATATATATTAAATTTAAATTAAATTTAATTAATTATAAATTATAAATTAAGATTAATAAATAATATTTATTAAACTAGCGGGTGTTTGGCTCTTTGTTGGTGGCACCACGTCACGTGCTGGTGCGTGATTGGCAGTCAACGTGTAAAAAAATTAATTCCAGTACTTTCAACGATTCAATCAAGCTGAAATTTGATATATAGCAGTTTTATACAATGTTTAAATATGTGAAAAACTATCAAACATATATCTTTATTTTTACGGTCACTTTAGAGAAAAGAAAATCAAAACGTTATAGGTAATGACCCTCTTCCGATTAAGCTACATTTCTCAAAAGTTGATAGAAAACTACGAATTTTGAATAATGCCCTTGTACCAAATTTCATTATTCTAGCTCAAACGATTTTTGCGTAATCTTGCCTACACACAAACACACACAAACACATACACACACATACATACATACATACATACAAACATTTTAAACAACCTTAGTGATAATGACTCAGGGACATTCAAAACGTAAAAAACATAAAAATCTCGACATTCGAAAATTCTCGTGATCTCTGGTGAGATAGTAATTATTTATTTGTCAATTTTTTTCTTTTTAATAAAAACTATTTACTTACTATTGTAAGTAATTTTTTAATTGATAATATAAAATTATATATTTTAAACAATTACTTACCAATCTCTGTAATCAGAAATCAATATAATAAACAATAATAAGACAAATTCATAATATTATCCCCAAAATGAAAAACGTTTATTAATATTTGAATTTAGATGAATAATACCAACAACACCTATTACACATTTTTTCTTAATTTTCTATTATTTGACTCATTTGCATAGTCGTTCATAATATTAATATGATAAATACAATCAACAACAACATATTTGAATTGTAATAAACAATATGTACAAATGACTGTTTCCATAAAAACAATAATATTTTCTAACTTATAACTGTATAAATAATAATCATCTGGGTAAAATTTAAAATAATTAAAGTTTTATTTTTTGTTTAAGTTAAATACCGAACACCTGTCTAGTTAAGTTTTAATCACACAAACTTTCATGAAAATAAGAAAAAAATCTAGAATTTATTAATGATGTTTGTGATGAAATTTGTGTGTGTTATGATATATCAATTAAATAATTCTGAATGGAATACCATGGATAATTGCTACTGTTAAGTGAATTAACGGAATTAAATTTGCTGATTGTATTTATTATCCGTTCGTTTTCATAAATGGCATCTGATAGAATTGGTTACACCGAGATCAATGGTGAAGGGTCCACGCCCTTTTGGTCGCCCTTTGCTTGTCGCGGTCGTAGATCGCCTTTTCATTATATAACAAGAGGGGATAGGGCTGCTGCCTTTGGGACCCTTCTGCCACCATAACAATAAGTGCTCTCTAAATAATCGGCTCTGAATTGAGTTACCAGCAAAAAATACGACGCCCTCGTGTTTAGAAATTAAATGGGACATCTAATTTAACGATATCTGCTGACGATTGCATCTGGATTATCCAAAAAGAGGGTGACAAAAGCAGAAGGGGAGACTATCCCTACCCATCTATACAATTAGCCACCAATACAAATTTTAATAAGGTTCAAAATTTATTTTAACTACATTTTAAAATATTCCATAAAAATTCGTTATACATTTTTATACAAAAAAAAAAAAAATTTTGGTTAAATATTTTTTTACTATCTCGTCAGATAGTATTGCGATCACAAAAATTTTCTATTTCGAGATTTTGATGTTTTTATATGCTTTGATGGTCCCCGAGTCATTTTCACTAAGGATGAGAAAAATGTGTGTGTATGTGTTATGTGTGCATGGTTGTGTGTGTGTGTGTGTATTTGTGTGTATGTAGACAAGATTACTCAAAAACGGTTTGAGTTAGGATCATGAAATTTGATACACGGGCATTATTCAAAATTCTTAGTTTTCTATCAATTTTTTAGAAATGTATCTCTTTCGGAAGAGGGTCATTACCTACCACGTTTTCATTTTTTATCCTCTAGAACAGTGATTCTCAACCACTGTGCCGCGGCACATTTGTGTGGCGCGAGATTATCAAAATGTGTGTGCCGCCAAATTATTACAAATGTAAAGAGTCTCTTAAACATTTCCGACTTTTTTTTCTAAATTTTTTCCATTTGTTAAATCGTTTTTGGGACCACTTTTTTTCAATATGGTAAACTTTCACACTGATCTTTTTCTTTGTGTGCCGCTAAATTTTTAAACCGATAAAAGTGTGCCGCGGTAAAAAAAAGGTTGAGAATCACTGCTCTAAAGTGACGGTAAAAATAAAGATATATGTTTGATAGTTTTTCACATGATTAAAAATTGTATAAAAGTGCTATATATAGAATTTCAGCTTGATTGAATCGCTGAAAGTACCGGAATTAATTTTTTAACATTGCAAATCACGCGCCAGCACCTGACTTGGTGCCATCAACAAAGATCCAAATATGTGCTGGTTATAATATTATTTATGGTTATAATATTATTTTTTAATTTTAATTTATAATTTAATTAATTAAATTTAATTTAAATATAATAAGTATATTTTATTTAATCCAATTCAAATTTGCGAGATAGTCGAGTGGAGTCGCTCCAGATTTTTTTATTATAATTTCTTGTATTTAAAATACATATATTTACAAACTTAATAAATTAATTGATATACCTCCTACTAACATATTAATTTCTAATGAAAGATAGATATATTTATTGTTACATTCTTAATTAATATTAATAATATTACTCTTAACTTAATATTATTCATCGGACAATGGCCTGTTATAAATAGAAAAGAAAGAGTAAATCTCTTCATGGTTGGTTGAAGAGGCTCCAACTATACAATTGATCAGATTTTATCATCCAAGGCAATAGGTCACCGAGAACCATCCTAAACTCTTTTGAGTAGCTCACCTTCAAATCACCATCTGGATTCTAAATCTTTTTTTTTTTTTGTCACACCTCTTTTTATTCTATTTCACATTTTATTTATTTCTTTTTCTTGTTTTATTTGTTTTCTCATTATATGTTTCAGTCACATTATTATATTTTCTGAAGAAACTTGTAAATTTAATTTTGTCGATTTAGTTTGTTCCAATGATCTTATATCTTATAAATCTCGCTGGTCCAAATGAATATTTTGACCTTGAAGTGTTTTACTATACAATTTATATAAAATCATATAATTGTCAAATTGCATAATTAAAGATTATTTAAAGGTTCTAATCTAAAATAATTGTTTTGGAAAATTAATTAATAAATTAATTCTCTCTCTTTCACTCACTTTGTATTAAAGCACTGATGGCGAACCTTTTTGAGAAGTGGGTCAAATTTTGATGATTATTTTTACCGACCGACGATAGTAAGGGAGGTATTGTTTTCACACCAAATTTCATATGTGGAGATTTTTACATATCTCCACGAATCATGCATTTTCTTAACAGAAAAAAGTATTTTTAGCATGATGTCTGTCCGTCCGTCCGTATAGATGTGTACAGCCTGAACGGCTCAACCGATTTTGATGATTTTGGTATTTTTACTTAATGCATCAGTGGGATGAATTGATCAACTTTTGGTGCAAATCCGGAAACCGGAAGTGGTAGTATTAGCGATCGACGATAGGAAGGGAAGGGTTATTTTCACACCAAATTTCACATGAGGAGAATTTTTTATATATCACCACGAATCATGCACTTTGTATTGGTTTTATCCTCGGGAAAATCATATTTATTAGTTTTTTCTTAATTTAAAATTATATGACGTCATCCAGCCATTCATGACGTCACAACCTGGTCTTGCATATATATTATAAATAAAATAAAATTAAAAATATTTATGTTCTATGCCTATCTGTTTTTTATTACATTAATAGATATATTAAAATTATTTGAAATTGTTTCTGTAGCTGGAAATTAATTTACTTCAAACCGTCCGTCGGTTCGGACCTGGCCACAGGTCAACTTATTTTAGTACTAGCTCGTAAGTCACTAACATTAAAAATTTTAAAATAAAAGTCTGATCGCAAAAATCATTTGATCTTTTTTTTTTAGAACCATGTTGAAAAAATTTTTTAAAACAAAAATCGAAAATCAGTTTGGCCACAAAATATATATTATCTTATATATATTATATATTATATGAAAATCGTTTATTAAAACTTTAAGCTGATCATTATTCATTTCCTACTTTTAAATCTTTATTCTTTATTTTTCATTTATTATTTATCCCTTCTATTTTATCTCACATTTAAAAGTTTTCAATTCAATTTCCCTCAAAGTAAATTTGAATAATAAAAGTCATATTTTTAAATATAGACATATAATATACTTGTATTAGATTTAAAGAAGGCATTGTATTGTTGTTATGAATTTTGTAAAAAAAATAATAATGAATAAAAAAAAATGTTTAGGGAGACTTGGAGTCTTATTTCGTTGAGAATTTCACCCCAGAAAAATCAAGAGAGAATAGGAATCATTAAAACCAGTTTTCCCTACTAATACTTCCGGACATTGTATTTCATTCATAGATAAACGGTTCTCCACCTTACAAATAATAATAATAATAATAATAATAGTGATTTAGGGAAAGTAAGAAATGGACACCTTTTACTGTATTAATTAATATTAATATACTAAAGAGATTTCATAAAATATCAAATTTCATTTATTTATTCCAACGTCGAATTTCCATAAGAATTTTCTATAAAAATTTATATATACTTAGTATTTCAACAAAATAAAAATATGTATAAATAAGTATATAAACTTACGATTTTTTATTATAATCTGATATTCAAATTTCAATGATCAAATTATATAAGTATATCTATATCAGTGATTCTCAACCTATGTACCGTGGCACTTTTGTGTGCCGCGAGATTTTCCAACATGTGCCGCGAGATCATCAAAATGTTCTGACAAATTATTACAAATGTAAGGCACTTAAACATTTCCGACTTTTTTTCTAAATTTTTTTCAATTTGGTTCTAAAAAAATGGTAAACCGTTTTTGGAATCACTTTTTTCAATATGGTAAACTTTTACACTTATCTTTTTCTTTGTGAGCCGCCAAATTTTTAAACCGTTAAAAGTGTGCCGCGGTAAAAAAAATATTATTATTTCAAATATTTATTTACATGAACAACTGAAAATTTATATATATATATTTTATATCTGAATGAATTTAATTTAATAATTTAATAATATCTAGAGTATAAATTTGATTTTTTTTTATTTCTTTATTATCAGAAATATCATATATTATTACATACCTGTAGTACATATATTAATTAAAATTGTAAATTGAAAATTTAATAACTATTAATAACTAATGAACTAATAATAATTTATATATATATATATATATATATAATATTAATTTATTTGATTTTTAATAAATAATCAATGATTGTATTAAAGTAAATCACATAATTAATGTTTCTTAAATTGATTGATTATATTTTCAAAATTTATAGAGATTATTTATACTGAAATTCAATATGAACTTTTGTCTATCGACAGTAAATTTTAAATTTTTCCATTCTAGTCAACTTAATTACGCCAATAAACCATATTTTGGAAAGATTCAATTTTAAGAAATATCATTCGAAATGGGTGTAAAATTTAAATTAATTCATAATTTTAGTAAAAGTTTTGCAATCCTGTTCGCTTTAGGTCCCTTGCGCTATAAGATGTTATAAAACATATAAAAAAAAAATTAAAATATGTTAGAATAATTATATTAAAATTACACGTTTATTTTTCAAAATTTTACTTTTAAACTATCAATTTTTTCAATGCATTGAGATTTTGGTTTTGAATAGAATATTTTAGATTAAAGATTTATTTTAATTAATTTTTATTTTCAATGAAATAAGTATTTTATTTGTTAATTTTTTAAAAAAAATTAAATAACTCTATTATAATATTTTTAAAAGAAATATTTAAAATGATTTTTAGAAATTTAAGAATTTTTTTTTTTAATATCGTTTAGAATTTAACAAATTCTCATTAAATGGTCAAATATTTTAACCATGAAAAAATACGACTCAGTAAATGAAAAATTTTATTAAAATCATTTGAAATTTTCATTTGAAATCTCAGCTTAATTGTTTTTTAATAAATAAAACATTAGAATTATATTAATTAAAGAAATTAATTTTTAATAACAATTTTATTTTTAAATGATTAACATTTTTATAAAGATTTTGTGAATGTGTTAGTGAAATAGAGTGGGGGAAATTGTCCTCTAGCCTAGTCTCAGCCTAGCTCAATAAAATCTCTCCATAGTATGAATGTACCACACGTACGCGATATACCTATAATTTATTAAATATTTAAGGTATATAAATAAAATTTCATTAACATCTGAATTAATTTCAATAGATTCATTCAAAATTGTATTTTAGACAGCCACCTGTTATTTTTTCGATTTTCAATTAATTATAATAGAAATAATAATATTAATAATATTTAAGTATATAATGATTAATTTTTATATAAATTGAAAAGAATCATGATTATCTTTTAGAGATAAAGATAAAGAAAAAACAATTAATAGATTTTGATTTCCAATTTGAATTAATTCTGTCTGGTGTAAAATTTGAATGCGTTCTAAGGGAATGTAAGTGATTGATCATTCTCTCTCTCTCTCTCAGCGTGGTTCAAATCGGGAAGAGTTGAGTGGGCTACCGCGCTGATTGAGCCATCATGCCATGCAAGAAGTGTCGGCCATTAGACCCCCGCGGAGACTCCACTTCATCCATCTCTCTCCCGGGTCGCGAGGTGTCGAAACTGCATCACCATGCAAGTCCATTAACAAAAACATATCGACATCTTTATCAAAACTTTCAAATAATATTATAAATAGGTATATCTATAAGCATACCAACAAATAACCATTACTTCCATTATTTACTTCAATGATATTATATCATTATATGTACATGTACATATTTTCTAAATAATGAAATTTTATTTTATTTTTCAATTTAAATTTCAGATTATTTTAATATATATATATATATATGTACGAGATTTGATCAAAAGAAAAGGTGAATTTTGAATTATTTCGAAAAGTATTTATTTATTCATCGATATCCATTTTGTTCAATTCTGAAATTTCGCTTTTCTGTATAGCCATCAACTCGTTCTTCGATTTCGACTTTATTTAGTCAACTATGACAAAATGCTTTCCTTTCATTGGTCTCTTTAGTTTTGGGAATAGAAAAAAGTCTCAGGGAGCCAAATCTGGTGAATACGGTGGTCGAGGCATGATTACAGTGTTGTTTTGGCCAAAAAATCACGAACAAGAAATGATGTGGGATTCACACCGCATTGCTTAACACAAACGTTGCATAACTTCCTTGAAGTATTCCGTATTAATAGTAAGACCTGTTGGAAAGAACTGATGATACACCACGCCATTGTAATCGAAGAAAACAGTGAGCAAACCTTCACATTTGATTCAACTTTTAATGAGTATATAAGTATATTCATTTTATTTTATATATTTTTTAATCATGGATATTTAAAATACTTTTAAGTAATTATTTAAAAATAAATTTGAAATTGAAATGAAAAAATTTTTGATTTTAATTTTTAATTAATTTAATTAAATATTTGTAACTACGCGTGTATGGGTACCTCCTGTATCTTCTATGTATGTACTCGTATTATAACGTAGAATACAAGTTCTATTTTGTATTGTATAAATTCAATAATCAATTGACATTCCCATGAGAAACAATTTTCATTTTAATAATGATAGCTTGAAGTTGTATTCAATTTATTTGTACTAATTGATTCGCTAATCCGCTTGGTATTAGTTTTTAATTAAATTCGTCGATGTGGAGGGCTTGATTCAGGCATTGAAAGTGATCTGGAGGGCGGGGTCCCTGCGTGTCATCATCTACGTATTCAGTGGAGGGGTTGTTATCACTCGGTGTTTAATCCATCATGGAAGAAAAGGCAATTAAAAGCATGTCGTATGGAAAGCTCAACTTGAAAGCAACAGGGAGGTGGTACTCTTTCTTTAGAAAAAGGAAGCCATAAGTCAAACTAATAATTACCTCGTCTTCATTTTCAACAATGAAAAAGGGTTCGTTCGTTTCAAAAACTGAAGACCTGTCCAGTGAGGATGCCTTTTTCAGATCTTTTGTTTCAATTGATTTAGAATATACAATATGTAGATATATATACGTATACATGTTAAAAATTTTCTATATTCAATCTGAATTCATTTTGAATTTGAAATTTTGAAATCATTCCATAAATAATTTAATTTTTTAATTTTTTTTTCACACACATATACATTTAAACATATATAATTTATAAAGAGAAAATTATTTGGCTCTTTGTTGATGACACTGTTGGTGACGTACTGGCGCGTGATTGGCAGTCAACGTGTTAAAAAATTAATTCAGGTACTTTCAGCGATTTACTCAAGCGGAAATTCTATATATAGCAGTTTTATACAATTTTTAATCATGTGAAAAACTATCAAACATATATCTTTATTTTTACGGTCAGTTTAGAAGAAAATAAAATAAGTTGACCTGTGGCCAGGTCCGAACCGACCGACGGTTTGAAATAAATTAATTTCCAGCTACAGAAACAATTTCAAATAATTTTAATATATCTATTAATGTAAAAACAGATATGGATATAACATAAATATTTTGATCGCTAATACTACCACTTCCGGTTTCCGGATTTGCACCAAAAGTTGATCAATTCATCCCACTGATGCATTAAGTAAATATACCAAATTTCATCAAAATCCGTTAAGCCGTTCAGGCTGTACACATCTATACGGACGGACAGACGGACGGACAGACGGACAGACGGACGGACAGACATCATGCTAAAAATACTTTTTTCTGTTAAGAAAATGCATGATTCGTGGAGATATGTAAAAATCTCCACATGTGAAATTTGGTGTGAAAACAATACCTCCCTTACTATCGTCGGTCGGTAAAAAATGAAAACGTGGTAGGTAAGTAATGGTCTTCTTCCGAATGAGCCACATTTCACAAAAGTTGTTAGAAAACTACAAAGTTTTAATAATGCCCGTGTTTCAAATTTCATAATTCTAAATAACTCAAACCGTTTTTGAGTAATCTTGTCTACATACATACACACATACACACACACATCCATGCACACATAACAAATACACAGACATTTTTCTCAACCTTAGTGAAAATGACTCGGGGGCCTTCAAAACATAAAAAACATCAAAATTTCGACATTCGATAATTGACGAGATAGTAATTATTTATTTGTCAATTTTTTTTTTAATAAAAACTAATTTACTTACTATTGTAAGTAATTTTTTAATTAATAATATAAAATTATATATTTTAAACAATTACTTACCAATCTCTGTAATCAGAAATCAATATAATAAATAATAATATGACAAATTCATAATATTATCCCCAAATTGAAAAACGTTTATTAATATTTGAATTTAGATGAATAATACCAACAACACCTATTACACATTTTTTCTTAATTTTCTATTATTTGACTCATTTGCATAGTCGTTCATAATATTAATATAATTACAATCAGCCTTAGTGAAAATGACTCAGGGGCCTTCAAAACGTATAGAAACATCAAAATCTCGACATTCGAAAATTTTCGTGATCGCAATAATAAAACGAGATAGTAAAAATGTAAATTATACAGATTAGATATTTAAACTTTAAAAAATTTTGATTTTATTCCCATATATTCTCCAAAAATGAGTCGGATGATAATCTCGAAACAGGGGATGAAATTTCTTATATCTGCTATCTACTTTTTCTACTAACGAACAATCTGCTCTTTCACAGCTGAAGAAAGAAAAAGATTTCCTATCATAATCTCACATCTCTTCCCTGCTTATTATTGTATCTGCCCACATTTTTAGTTAAAGGAATAAAATTCAATTAGTCTGACACGTTTGTCACATGTATCGTATTATTCTATTAGCTAAATGTCAGGTTTCAATTTCTTCACTAATAATCTTCTTTTCTCAGTCCTATTAAATCTTCATTTCTTAGAAATGAAAATATTTCTACTTAAACTTATAGATCTTTTTCAATATATATTCTTTTGACGTGGAATAATCGGTCCTTTCTACAAATATTTATTTTCTACCCTCTGATATATATATATATATATATATATTTAGACCCGAAGATTTCTTCCCCTGTAGCCAGCCACAAATGAAATTTATTACTTTCTGGTTATTTAACTTGCTTATCTGATTTGATCGTTGA
Source organism: Labia minor (assembly GCA_963082975.1). Classification (NCBI taxonomy): domain Eukaryota; kingdom Metazoa; phylum Arthropoda; class Insecta; order Dermaptera; family Spongiphoridae; genus Labia; species Labia minor. The sequence goes on from OY720344.1 coordinate 105,120,357, forward strand.
GGTAGAATTGCAGTGGAAACTGATTTTAAGCTTCGCTTAATACATTCTTTAAATTTCGAAAATGGGGATTCAAGGGAGTTGATGAAAAATCGATTTCTATCAAGATGAAAGTGACCCCAGAGTCAATATCTTCAATTGTATTGAATGAGTGAACGTTCTGGTCATTTGTCCGTCTGTTTTGTGCATTCGAAAAGACACAAAGGGGCTATTCTTAAAGAGTGTAGGATGAGGGGTGAGGGGGGAGGGGGTTGAGATGTGGGAGTGCACGGAACCCTTGTGGAACAATTCTAGAGTAGAAGACAAGGGCAGATGTTCTCTTTATCTGCCACACGTCTTGTTAACACAATACCCAGTCAAACTAACAACTTCACCTGGTCGGTTTTTTCTGTTAAGCTTTTCTTTTTCTTCATTCCTCACCAATATTTCACAATTATCTCTATTAAATTTTAATTAAGATTATAGAGTCAAGTATAGAGATATTTTTTTTCCAATATTAACTTCGATTTAAGCTTTTTCAATTATTTAGTCACCTATATGTAAGCTTTTTGTAAAAGAAATTTGGTTTCATCACTTAATGTTTACTATTTCGCCAGAGATAGTATTGCGATCACGAAAATTTTCGATGTTGAGATTTTGATGTTTTTATACGTTTTGAAGGTTCCTGAATCATTTTCACTAAGGTTGAGAAAAATGTCTGTGTGTGTGTGTGTATAAATGTGTATAAATATTATTTATTAATTTTAATTTATAATTTAATTAATTTAATTTAATTTAAATTAATATATGTTATTTAATCCAATTCAAATTTGCGAGATAGTTGAATGGAGACACTCCAGATTTTTTTATAGATCAACAAAACTCTCTTTACATTCTCTCAAAAAACGTTTTATTAGGTCAGCTAAGTTGTGTACAATTAAGTATAATTTACAATTAGATAACAATACAAAAAAAACACCATTTTTAATTCTTAAATTTGTTACTTTCTACTATCTCGCCAGAGACAGTATATCATTAAAGTTATCGATGTTGAGATTTTGATGTTTTATACGTTTTGAAGGTTCCTGAATCATTTTTACTAAGGTTGAGAAAAATGTCTGTGTGTATATATATATGTGTGTGTATGTAGACAAGATTACGCAAAAACGGTTTGAGCTAGAATCATGTAATTTGGTATACGGGCATTATTCAAAATTCGTAGTTTTCTATCAACTTTTGAGAAATGTAGTTCAACCGGAAGAGGGTCATTACCTACAACGTTTTGATTTTTTTCCCTCTAAACTGACCGTAAAAATAAAGATATATGTTTGATAATGTTTCACATGATTAAAAATTGTATAAAACTGCTATATATAGAATTTCAGCTTGATTAAACTGCTGAAAGTACCAGAATTAATTTTTTAACACTGCAAATCACGCGCCATCACGTGACGTGGTGTCATCAATAAAAAGTCAAACATGCGCTGGTTTAATAATTATTATTTATTAATTTTAATTTATAATTTATAATTAATTAAATTTAATTTAAATATAATATATTATGTCATTTAATCCAATTCAAATTTCGAGATAGTCGAGGGGAGACCCTCCAGCTTATTTACTAAAAAACACGTGTTAAGTTACTCACAATCAGTTTATTCAAACATACACATTTATCTATTACTATTCTTAATCTTTGCTAATTATAGTTTTTAATTAAGGGTCCGAGACTATTTCAACAAAATATATTTTTTGTTCTAAAACAAATCAATCTTTTGTCAAGGGTCAGATTCATTTAAAAAAATTATTATCTACACACACACACACACATGTATATATATATATATATATATATTGCTTTGTCATTAAATATCCGTGTTAATTTGTTTTAAATACAACCAACAAAGAAATATTAAATTTGAAAAATAGTGGAAGGAGATGTTTTTGTTAAATTTCCCACTCGAGAAAAAAAAAGATCAATCGGTGTGAACCGAGTCAGGAGAGGAGCAGCAACAAAAAAAAACCCCGAAGATGAAGGGCGTGCAGACGAGGCTGTGTGTTTAACCTCTCTCTCTCTGTCTCTCATCCTCCCCCTCTCTTCATCAGGAGTTCAGGGCTCACGTCCCGTTTAAACCTGTGTTTAAAACACAATAAATTAACGTTGTTTAATCTAAGGCTCCTGACAGCTCGTTCTAATCACAACACGGTAATTATAAATTCTAAATTAAACCCGATGGGAATCTGCCCATTAGTTTATTTACTATCTATAAAGACCATTATTCATGACTGTGAGAGATAACATGAGAATTACATTCGTTGAAAAAAAAAAACACCAGAACCTCTTTAATAAGCTAATGTTTTTTTTTTCTATTTATTAATTAAGTAGGGCTGCTGACCAGAGGCGAGAGGGGCCCAGCACCTCACAACCTGGAAATTAATTAAGAAATACAAATTGAAGCCTGCATTGCATTGTAATGCCCGATTAAATATGAAAAATCAGAGCCATTTCAGAAAGGTGATTAAAATCAAATGAAATGATCAAATATTAATAGGAAAATTATTAACCTTTGCTCTTTATAATAATATAATTGGATTAAAAAGAAAAATGCAAAATTTACAAAAGGCGTTAGTAACTTGTAACAAGCATATTAAGTGAAAACAACTAATAAATAATAATTAATGACCACATGGGAATGCTAAAAAGGGCAAATGCTTTCTACCGTTGGAGAGTTGCTGTCGATTTAAAGGCTTTAGAAAAGGTCACGAAACAAATCACAACCATCAATCTATTCTAATCATGTCGAATGTGATAATCCAAGGGTGAACACTGATTAATATTATATTATAATAATATATTACTATATCAACATTATATATATATATATGGTACATATATAAAAATGGTTATTTATTTATTTTAATTCTTTTGTTTTAGAAAAGTGACAGAAGAATCAGTAGTGATCATTAAACTGAACAATTAATTTATCATTATGAGTATTATTAAACATCAATTTAAGTAAATGTAATAAGATGATAGAAAATGTTATGAATTTTAATTAATTATTATTAATTTATTTATTTATTTATTTTTATTAATGGTAATTGTTTACCAAAACAGAAGCTTCAGGGATTTGGATAAAACTTTACCAGTGGATTCTTTTTTTATTTACAAAGAAACTTTCCATATCCAACATTTCTAGGTCTCTTCTAATTTTCGAGATAAACATGATTGATAAATTAGTTAAGAACGTCAAAATGAGTAGCCATTTAGTAATGTTTTATTGACTAATTCACTAATTATTCACTAATTTTTGTTTTTTTTCGATTCAGTTTGGATATAGGAAAATTAAAAAATTAATTAATTAAATAAAAAATAAACCAAACTGAAATGAATAAACCGAAAATTAGTGAAGCCCTCTACAGGCCAAATGAATAAAACATGGAAGCTAAATTGAATGTCAATGGATTTATATGCATATTTTTATAAGTTTTATCTTGGAGACTAAATTCAACCGAGAAATATTGCATAAGGAAAGTTTCTTTGGAATTAAAAAAGGAATCCACTGGTAAAGTTTTATCCAAAACCCTGAAGCTTCTGTTTTTGTAAACAATTACCTTATTAATTTGTTATTATAGTTGTTGTTTTGTTGTCTTGCTTATTTCAACATGATTACTGCCAAATGAGAGGAAGCACATATTCCGTTGTTTAAACAGAGATTATTCAACGCTTTTGAAAATAAGTCCTACTCTTTTCTTGCATTTTTTTTAAATATCTATCTTATAATATAATAATATGTACTAGCAAAAATTGTAAATAGGTACATATTATATATATGGATGCCTATGTCATTGTGATCTTGAAAAATGTCCACAAGATTTTTATGAAATTCAGGTAAGAATCGATCCTATTCCTATCGGTATCATTTATTCAAAAAATAATTTTAATTATTAGATTTCTTAATTAAAATAAAAAAAATAAAAATTAATAACAACATAAAATTTTATTAAAGATTTTATAAAAAATATTAATTTAAAGTTTTTAGAATATATAATTAAATGATTGACTTGTGTTTTATAGAAGAGAAAGAGACCTTAAAAGACACAAAAACATTAAATTTTCAGTTAAGTAAAAAATTACTTTTTTTTAAACTACCAACACGTGCATCTATTTTATTTATGTTATATCAATAAATTAATTGGCTAATTTTAAATAAATTTAAATTTAAAAAACTCACGTAAAAAATGAATTTATAAAATATTTTTTTTTTTTTTGAGATTAAAATTTAATTCCTTGTGTATCTTGCAAAAATTGAAATAATAATGATGCCCAATTACAATATTCTCTAATTTCTTATAAAATTATTAAACTATAATTAGTATACATTATTAAACAAGTAGAATGAATAGAATTATTTTTTTCATAATTTTCTTATTTATTTTTTTTTTTAGAAAAAAAATTCTTTTCCATCTTAAATTAACAAATTAAATATTTTATTTATTTAAAAATAAATCATTAATATATGTATTATAATTTCGTTGCTTCTTAAATGCTCAAATACACACATACATGTGCATTAATCTTTTAAAAAAGCAGTCGTTTTTGTATTCTGCCCATAGAATGGACTTGTTCAGCAATTAATTATAATTTATTTTACAAAAAATTTTTATTTCAAAATAGAAAAAATATAAATTTCCTCCCCCCCCCCCTCTCCAAAAAAATAAAATAATAATATTACTTAAAATATTATAAAATTAATTTTCAAAAGTATTTATTAAAAATTGTTTAACTGATTAGAAGCACATGTTTTCTCCCTCTCCTCTCGCACTTGTATATATATATATACTTTTTTGTACTTAACAGATAGCAAAAAAATTAATTATTCATATTGACAAAATAATAATAATAATAATAATAATAATAATAATAATAGAAAACAAAAAACAATTTAGATCAGAACAAATAGGTACCTAATTATAAATCCAAATAGTTCCGCACTGATTGATCGCAACTTTTTTTTTTTTGTTTTTTCATTCCAACCCATTCATTTAATCAAGTTTTATTTCAAATTTGGCAGCCAGCAATCAGCCTATCTGACATCAATTATCCAAGAATGCCTGACTTCCAATATATGGGCGTTAGCCACAGGGCAACTCACACATCTAATCCCTAGATTTGCCCCGCCTATTAAAATGCATTATGTTAATGAATTATGTCACTTGATGGTATTTCTTTCTTTATGATAAATCGCCTGTAATAAACTTCGAGTCACCAAAAAAAAATAATTCAAACAAAAAGAAAAGGAAAAAAAAATTGATAGGGGCGGAGTATTAGAGCGGCGTGGGGGGGGGGGAGGCTTCGTTAACATTAATTATAACGATGTATCAATTCAACATCCACAGTGCTTGTTAGATGATATTGTTCAACTGATAACAATTAACGTTTGGACTTGAAAAAAAATGATGGATGATCGATGCTTCGATGGACCGACCCCGCCTCCTCCTTAAAGGACACGCGCCATTCTTTGGGAATGCCTGAAAGGCAGTTTTAGTTCCAGAAAAACAAGAATATCTGATAACTTTAAAGGGTACTCATCATTTTTAATAAATTAATTAATTTATCGAAAATATATATTTCTTAAATTCTCACACAATCCATCTGTCTATCAGTTTTTTTTTTGAAATGGTCTTAATGAATTTTCAACTTAAATATAAAATGATTTTTAAAAATTAATTTTCAATCATTTGAGAGATAAAATATTAAACAAAAATGAACAAGAATGAATATTTGAATGCCTCTAAAATGTCATTTAGAACAATAAAGATATATCAGCAGATATTATATATATATATATATCTACAAGAATATAGTAAGTCCAGTGTTGAGATACGGGGCAGAAATAAGGAGTGAAGAAACTCCCCGCATATCAAGCAAATTTTAAGAAGAACAGAATAAATGAATATAATCAGAAGAATTAATAGGTAAACACTCTGAGAGACCATCTTTCTACAAGACATATTAAAATGGACTAATTTGACAAGATGATAACCAAGAGGAGATAAAATGGAGGAGAACCATCTTGCCAAAATTACTAGATGATCATCCACCTGGAGTCCGTAGACGAGGAAGACCCAAAATGCTTTGAAAAGAAGATATCGACACAGCTTTATCGTTCTGAAAGCCCAAAATAGAAGAAGAAGAAGAAGAAGAAGAAAAAGAAGAAGTTTAATTCATAAACTTCTTTTAATTTGACCTTTGAGAAATATATACGTTAATAAATTTGACTCAAAATTTTTCAAAAGAAATTCAAATGGTTATAAATCTGAAGAACTGTATAGAACAACGGTGGCCAAACCGTGGCTCTTTTTGAGTTTATTGTGGCTTATTTACAAATTACAAGTTATTACAAATTAGAATATACATATATTAAGCAGAAAAAAGGCTACGTCATGACACATATTTATTTACATATAATTATTTAAAGGAAATTTAAAATTTAGCTATTTCCGCAAGTTTTAAAAACTTTATTGTCGTAAAATGTATCCGATCTATCCCAACTCTGTCTATTTTATTACAATAGCAACAGCATAACTATTGCATGCGGGGTTATTAATATAATTAGGTATTTAGGCATTATTAATATAATTAGGTATTTTAATCGTGCACATATTCGTAATTTTTGCTTCTGAGGTTACGAACCACCCCCCCCCCCCCGCCCCAAAGTAAATTTTTTTTCCGATTTGGCTCTTAAACATTTTCGATTTTTCAATATGGCTCTAAGTATCACCAAGTGTGGTCACCCGTGGTATAGAATATTTTTATACTACCTACCTGCTTCTAATCCCCAATGAGTGTTCTTAAAAGATTGAATTTCAATCTGCTAAATAAGCACTTACCTATATATTATATTACATATGTTCTTAAAAATTAGATAAATTGATTAATTGATCCTTCAAACTTAAAGAAATACTAAAATATCATAAGTTTATTTTTTTATCATAATTGGTTGATTACTTATTATACTAGATATTATATTTCTAACTACTGTTAATAAGTACTCTCATTCTAGACTATTTCTTTATCTTATCTATCCATTTTAATTTTAATTTTAATTATGTCTATAAAATAATTGTGCTAACACTTACTTATTTATTAATTTACATATGTTTAATTTAAGTAATTGTAAAAAAAATAAATAAGCTTACAATATCGTCATTATCATTGATAAGTTACCAAACTCTGTTTCTATTGCGATTTTATCTCTTTCTCTAGAATTAATTTATACATCGAAAATGATATAAGTTTAAATTATACATTTTTACTATTATAATATAATAGTAAAATTATTCGTATAATAATAATAATAATAGATAATAATAATAATAATATGAAGTTCAAATTTCATATATATTTCAAATTAGTACATATATAAAATAAATGATGAAATAAAATGAATGCATTTGGTCTTACATTTTCTATCAAAATATTTATTTATTAAAAGTTTGCATTACTTTAATACTCATAAAAATGGTAATATATGCCAATAAAAAATTTTTTATATTTTTTAATTTTTATCAGTATACAACAAGTAAGGGAAACCTTTTTAAAGTTGTAAAAACAAAAATCTTCCATTCATCTGGTGATATCACTTTAACGTTTAACCCAAACTTTTTCGATTTCAGGCGCACTTAATGTATCAAAATTTGTGCCAAATCTTAGGGCACACCTTATATTACTAGCCATTTTTATTCATTACCAAATCAATTGTAATAAGCATTGATATATAGTACATATTTATATCTTTTTTATGTTATATTATAATAAAGGTAGTACCTGGAACACCGAGCTATTCCTTGACCCTTTATACAATTTATCATTATAAACTTTAAATAATTTTCAAATTTTTAATTATTTATTACAATTGTTAAATAGATTTTCTAAAAATGACCCATAAAAAATTTATTTCTTAAAATGGTACAAAATTATTAAAATAACTCGATTTCCATTTCAAGACGTAAAAAATATTCCAATTTACTTGATAAAATATTCGATCCTATATATATATATGTTAATTATTTTTAAAAAGTTTCTTCCTTTATAATTGTTCATATGTATTAAGATATGTTGCTAGCTTCATGAATCATTTTTTTTTTGGTGGGGGAATGATAAATATATTTCGTAATTTTTTATTCTAAAATATTATTAAAATAAATATTTTTAATTTTTTTTCTAAATTAAATAAAAAATTTTAAAATATTTTACATATGAAAAAATATTAATATAATATTAATTAAAAAAGTATATAATGGAAGGTAAATTTCAATATGGATGGCGTAGTTGCAGACGGCATTTAAATTTCCTATTTTAAATTTAGAAAATAGTAATAAAGTTGATTTTTTCTAAGGCTGAAACCAATACAGATCGATTTTTTTTTTTATAAATATTATCTATGTGGTGGATTTCAAAAAAATCCTTAGAGCGGTTTAATATCTCAAAAATATACAATTATATATAAGTATAGGTATATACAATTTTTGCTAGTATAATAAGATAAAATATAATAAAACTCCAGACTTTCATGTTTTTATTTTTTGACTAATCACAAAGTCTTAAATATAAATGTTAGTTACCATTGAAAATGATGAATTTATAAATTGATACTTTATTTATTGATTATTTTTTGTCAAATATTTAAGTAAATATCAAAAATTCATTTTATTGATTCCTTAACAAAACTGATCTATGAATAAGAGATGAGTAGCAAATGTTTTCCATAAATTTATAAATTATTCATTGAATTTTCTTGTATATTTGTAAAAAAAGAAAAAGAGATTCAATTATTTAAAGTGATCATTGTCGAAACAATTGTATAAAAAATAAATTATATTTTTAAATGGTTAATAGTTATTTTTATGATATTGATTTTAACAAACTCTTGATATATTAACATTGAAATTTATTTGATTTTCTCATGATTATACAAGTACAATAAATAGTCATTAAATTTTTTTTTTTTTATGAGACAAGGGATGAAGGAAAAAGAGATAATAATAATCCTACACTTTGTTATTCAAATTTCATTCATATTGGGCTGCTCGATTGGTTTAGTGATCAGCGATGGGGGAGATATTTTTCGTTTTGCGTTCACACACAAGAGCCAAGCACTATGAAGTCAAATCATGGCCACAGGTCACGACAGACGGACTGACATCCAATTACACATCTGGTCACGAAGCAAGGACCAATGAAGATGTGTAGTTCACAGTCATTAGGGGGAGATAATAGCCGCCAACATATAATCAGTATCATAATCAAATTTCAATAAAACTACAGGGAATCCTTTTTTTTTAATTGGACATTTCAAATAAGTATTTCATTCAAAATTCGGTAACTTTATTCGTTGTAATGAAAATCTCCTCATTTTTTTTTTAATAAAAAAAATGAGCTGTGGCCAGACACAGAACCGACCGACGATTTGAAATAAATTAATTTCCAAACAATATTATAAATATAGAAAGTATAAAAAAAAAATATTTTTAAAACTTTAATTAAATTGACTAAATTATATTATCTTGGTTTTTATTTTTAATTTAATTACTCAATTATTAATTACTACTATATTTTAAGTGAAAAATTTCCGACAATGAATATAAAATTAATTAATTACTTTGGAAACTACAAGTTCCGGTTACCGGATATACACCAAAAGTTGTTGGATTCATACTACTGATGCATTAAGTATAAATATATCAAATTTTATCAAAAACCGTTGAGCCGTTCAAACTGTACACGTCTATAAGGACACAAAATGGACAGACGTCATGCTAAAAATACTTTTTTCTGTTTTAACAAAATCTCCACTTGAGAAATTTGGTGTTAAAAAAATACCTTCCCTTCCTATCGTCGGTCGGTAAAAAACAAAAAAATGATCAATTCATTTAAATTTAATTTTGAGTAACTTCTTTATTTATTTGGTTTCATTTCGATTTGTTTTTTTTTTTTTTTATTTTTTTAAAAACACTTTGAAGACAATTATTTTAATATAAACAAATTTAAATTAAAGCCTCTCTATTTTTACCGACCGACGATAGTAAGGGAGGAATTGTTTATATTCAAAATAATACATAATACATATTAAAAAAAATAATCTTTATTTTGATGATATGAAGAAGCCATTTTTACGTATATTTAATATACAATTTATTTTTTTTGTACGATATGTTAATCTTCCATTGAATAAGTATAATTTGATATGTATTTCAAATGTCTATTATAATAGTAAATATATGTATTTAAAATACTTTGCTCCTGAATGTATGCTCCCATATGTGTGTAGATTGTTTGAAGAAAAAAAAAAACAATGGGGTCGATAGAGTGCTTGGATAGTTATCAGCTCCTCTTGCCCAGTGGGGTACATCCTAAGAAGGTGGCCCCCCCGGGATGCCCCTCGTTAAGCCTGCCCAATAAATAAATCCATCTACACATCCTCACACACCTCTTTACTCAGGGAACACGTGCATGGGATCTATCTTGATGCTCGGATAGAGATGTTTGCTCGAATAGAAGGGCTTATGATGTATTTGTTGACCTGTCGAGTGTCAGTGAAGGAAATTGGCTTTTGATAAAGGATAACCAACCAGAGATAGACATTTGGAATGAAAATTAATCAATAAAAAAAAAATAAAAAAATAAAAAAGTAAATTCAATAAAACAATCCACACAATATTTAATATAAAGAAATATTGAAACATTGATAGCAAAATATATTTATGTCTTTTTGTTTTTACTATCTCGTCACGAAAATTTTGATGTTTTTATTTATTTTAATATTTTCTCTTATTACTATCTAGTATTGCGATCACAAAAATTTTCGATGTCGAGATTTTGATGTTTCTATACGTTTTGAAGGTCCCTGAGTCATTTTCACTAAGGTTGAGAAAAATGTCGGTGTGTGTGTGTATGTAGACAAGATTAAACAAAAACGGTTTGAGCTAGAATAATCAAATTTGGTACACGGGTATTATTCAAAATTCGTAGTTTTCTATCAACTTTTGAGGAATGTAGCTCAGTCGGAAGAGGACCATTACCTGCCACGTTTTCATTTTTTTTCCTCTAAACTGACCGTAAAAATAAAAATATATGTTTGAAAGTTTTTCCACATAATTAAAAATTGCATAAAACTGCTATATATAGAATTTCAGCTTGATTGAATTGCTGAAAGTGCCGGAATTAATTTTTTAACACTGCAAATCACGCGCTAGTTTTCTATCAAATGTAGCTCATTCAGAAGAGGACCATTACCTACCACGTTTCCATTTATTTTCAACTAAATGATTAAAAATTTTATAAAACTGCTATAGATAAAATTTCAGGTTGATTGAATCTTTGAAAGAACCGGAATTATTTTTTTAAATTTTGACTTAAAAATGAAGGTAAAGGTTTTAAATTTAAATTGAATATATATTAATTAATTAATTAATTAATCCAATTTAATTATACTTAATTTGTAATTTATTAAATTTAATATAAAATTACAATATATATATGTTAATTAATCCAATTCAAATTTGCGAGATAGTCGAGTGGAGACACTCCAGATTTTTTATTTAGAATCACGAATACTATGTACTAAGTTACCTTAAGAAGGAATAAATAATAAATTCATCACTTTCATCATGATAATATATATTTTTCTCATTTCTTTTCAAGCTGTAAACAACAAAATTATGTTAATTTGTTAAATTAAATTATTTTAAGTTTAAAATTTGAAATATTTTTTTTTATTATGTACCACCATATTTATATTATTATTAAGTTTATGATTTATTCATTTAAAAGTTTATTTTATATATATATATATATATATATATATATAGGTAGTATATTTTAAAAAATTTAAATTTAAATTTCATATTATATTCATTACTAATATTTTTATTATTATTCATGATATTTATATAAAACTTCTCTGTTCTGAATTAGTAATAATAATAATAATAATAATAATAATAATAATAGATTATAGTGCTTGTTTATTTCCTTTTTTATTTTTTTTTTCGCTTATAAATATCGACTAAGATCTTAAATGGTTTCGAGTGAATGATTTCTTTCTAGATCGAAGCACCTCCCGTTTGTTTACCTTAAGCCTTCTAAACGTGAAATTAACTCTGACCTGATAGAAGACGCCTCTCGCGATATCCGTTCAACTTCTTTTTGATTTATATAGCCTAATTACAGAGATGCCCGTTTCGAAACAAGGTATTCTTTTTTTTTTTTTTTTTTTTTTACAAAAGATCTCTTTTTTCTGGAGAAATGATGATAATTATAATTATTGCCGGGACATTTAGCGGTTCGCGTGGTTCTAATTAGCATGGGATTTAGGATTTTAAGGATCCTCGAAAAGCAATCGCTAGTTAATTATCATGTTTTTACTCAGATAACGTTACGATACCGCGATTTATTAAATGCACGCAATGGCTACATTCACTTCCCTATCATCCACAAGTCAAGTTTATCAAACTGACTTTTACTTCTTTCCAATAATATAAATTCACTAAACACTAATTTAAAATTTATTTAATTAATTAATTTAACGGTTGCTTGTAAAAAATTAATCAAAATGATACCTCTCCAGATTAAAGATGAAACGAAAGCAAATAACAACTTATGTTATTACAATATATATGTAATTTACCTTTCTCCGCGGTATATTTTAAATAAAAATTTTTCTTTTTTTTTAATCTGCTCTTTTCAAAAGTTTCCATACTGCCATGTATTTGATGTTTAGTTCCTCCAATATTGATATTATTCCACCAATTGCAAAATTCGTTTGAACCAGATCAAAAATGACTCTCTCACAAATTGTCCTTCACAAATAGTCATAATTATCAAGTATAGTGGAAAAGGAAAAAAATAGAAAGGTTTGTGCATATACAATGAAATGTCCATCGTATTCTTTTCCTTTCTCTATATGTTTGGCGCCTTGTTTGTTTCATCTTTTAGATATAATTAATTGTAAGGAAATCGAGGTGCGTCTGGAGAAATATTTTCTCCTTTTTAGTGCATTTAAATAAAAGCGTGTTTTTAAAAAGGTTTTTTTTTATTTCTTAACTTTTAGTCTTGACAAAAATTTCAGGTAAGACTTCTATCTGTCTAAACATTTCAAAATGCGCGCTATAAGATAGTAATTCCTTCTCTATTGAAGATGTATAAATATAAAAGTTTTGAGTCAACATCTGAGTAAACGTAATTACAATTACTTTTTATAGAATCGAACAACTGGATATTTTAATATTTTGTTCTTCGAATGCTCAAGGAGGCAAATCACTAAATTTTATGTTTGTTTTTTTAGTATTGAGATCAATATTAAATATTATTTATTGAATGTTCATATTTTTTAATTTCAAAGGTGTCAACTACTGGTATTTTAGAAGCTAATGTTAAAAAAATATAAAAAATAAAAGAAATAGAAAATTTCATTGGTTTGCAGATAAATTCTTCATTAATAAATCATGTTACCCAAAACTCAAATTGATATCTGATAAAAAACAGAAGATATCAAATTTTTCTCATAAAGTTGTTCTTATATTGTCAACTACTGGTACATTCACTTTTAATATTATATTATTTGGTTTTCTAAAAAAATTTTAATATTATATTATTTGGTTTTCTAAAAAAATTAAAAATCCTAATTGAATGCAAAATGAAATGATTTTAGAAGGAACTTTACTAAAAAATACCTTCTAAACTTATCTCAGTCTATGTTGCAGGAATGAAATTTACTTCAAGTTAATTTTTAATGAGTAACTGATATTAAAGTCATATAAATGAGCTCATATTTATACCTTCTACACCAGTGATTCTCAACCACTGTGCCGCGGCACTTTTGTGTACCACAAGATTATCAAAATGTGCAAATTTTTACAAATGTATTTTTCAATATGGTTCTAAAAAGTAAAAATGTTTTGCGATCAGGCTCTTAAACATTTTCGACTTCTTTTCACTTTTATCAATACGGTTCTTAAAAAAAAGGTGAAAATGTTTGGGAGCCTGAACGCAAAAACATTTTACCTTTTTTTCAATTTTTTCAAAATCGTAAATAAATAAATAACTTTTACACTTATCTTTTTCTTTGTGTGCCGCCAAATTTTTAACCCGTAAAAAGTGTGCCGCGGTAAAAAAAAAGGTTGAGAATCACTGTTCTACACTATTATATTAATTTTTTAGATATTTATATCATAATTAAATTATAATAAAAAAAATCTTTTTTTTTCTTTAATTATATATATATTACAGGATACATATGATAAATGATTAAATTTAGATGAAGTTATAAGTAAATGTGTTCATTTACATGGAAATTGTATCATTTCATAAGTTCTTCTTATGAGACTTTTGTTAGCGATTGTAATCGCACTCAACAAATGTGCGATCATTTCCATTAGTACTAATCGCAAAACGCATTAAACTAATAGTTGGAAATTTCGAATTACCCGGAGGCATTAGAGCCAAGAGGGAAGATTGGAAGGTAGACATAAACAACGATTACAGGGGTATTAATCGGTGAAATTAACGTTACGTTCTAGGACCTTGAGATGTTATTGTGGTGGCCTATCGCGGTTTAGCATCTAACAACCATGACCGCCTATTTTCCCTAGCATATTTAGATAGATATTCTATATATATATAACACCGACTTTTTAAATAAAATTATATAATCTAAATTAAAAATTAACAATTTTGATTGATTTATCATTCTTATTTTAATAAATATTTTAGTTAGAATTTTTATTATTATCCACATTTAACGTTTCACTTTATTAATTAAGTAATAATCATTTTAGATAATTTAATGACCTAAAAGGATAATAATAGACAGACTGATAACGATATTAATGAATAATTATAGGCTACTTATATTATTATGATAAGATTTTCATTTATTTTATATAAAGATAAATATATATATATATATATATATAGTCTATAAATTTTATAAATATAGGAAAGAAAGTTTAACGACCGAGGGAAAAATTTTAAAATTTATAAACATTTTTCACATAAAAACAAATGAAACTATTAATTATTTATTAGAATATTATATTATATTATTCAATAGAAAATTTAGTAAAAGTGGTCGTTGGAATTGATATATTGAGAAAAGAACATATGGAAAATTTATCATTTATAATATATATATATATATATATATATACCCTTCTATTCTGCCTGTAGTACAGTGACCAATAATTTGTATTTTTATAAAAAATAGCACTTGAAAAACTCGCATAAATAATAGAAAAATCTGGAGAGTCTCCACTTGACTATCTCGCAAATTTGAATTGGATAATCAAGCTTTTCTATATTTGAAAATTAATTAAAACTGTATTCTATTAGATCATAGCATATAAGGGTTTTAACATAATTTTCACTGGTAACATTTTATTCAAATCAAATGACATTGTTTTGATTTTTTCAACGTAAATAAAACCTTTACCTTCATCTTTAAGTTAAAATTTAAAAAGTTCCGGTACTTTCAGCAATTCAATCAAGCTGAAATTCTATATATAGCAGTTTTATACAATTTTTAATCATGTGAAAAACTATCAAACATATATCTTTATTTTTAAGGTCACTTTAGAGTAAAAAAAATCAATACCGGTCAGTTTAGAGGAAAATAAATGAAAACACACACACACACACACACACACATGGTAGGTAATGGTCCTCTTCCGAATGAACTACATTTCTGAAAAGTGGATAGAAAACCCCCGTATACCAAATATCATTATTCTAGCTCAAACCGTTTTTGTGTAATCTTGTCAATATACACACACACAGAAATTATTTCCTCAAAAGAATATTTAAAAAAAAGAAAATTATGTGTAATAAGTATTTCCAATGATTGAACAGAGAATATTTGATTGATGGCTTCAGAATCCTTTTATTGCTTGTGATACATCAACTAAAATATTTTCTTTATAAAAAGTAGAAGAAGAAGAAGAAGAAAAATTTCTTCAAGTTCTGATCTGGAGGAATTTCGAATTCTTCTACAACAGAAATATCTGTCATCCTATTTGTTTGACTGAGTCAATATTCTCAACATTAATAAACATAAAAATAATTACAAATTAATATTTAATATTTGTATTTTATAAATTACTATATTTCAAAACATCAATAAATTTTATCATTAATAATTTCCCCTGTCTTGGAAAATTTGTAAAATAAAAACAATTTCGCAATTTAAGAAAAGTTTTTTTGTTGATCTAGTATTATTTTAGTGTAAGTTTTAAATTTACATTACAAAGAAATAATACAATATAATGTAGAACCAAAGACTCTTGAAACAGTTATAATTTTTCTCATTGACATAACCCTTCCATATAATTCAATTTTGGAATCTTTTTTGATTCATATACTTAAATTTGCAAAGGATAATTTATTATTATTATTTTTTTTTTTGCTTAACGTCAATCTTAAAATAAATTATTTACTAAAATAATAACACAAATATTCGTATTAATTAAATCTGAAGATTGTATGAGAAATATTTGCATTTTATTTTGTTTTTGTTTTTTTTTTTTTGCTTTTAATCATACTAATAATCCATCCATAACCTTGACTAGCTGTTGGATAATTGTTTTGTTAACCAACCTTGACCATTAATCAATTATCTATCCTTCTCTCGTATTTTTTTTTCATGCGATATCGAAACTTCCTGCATCATCTGAGAGAGGAGAAGAGATAATTTCTGTTCAGCTCCGTTGATTGATACCTCATTTCCTTGTGACGGCATCGCAGGTGGTTGAGTGAACAGGATGTGATAGGTAAATGTTGGAAACCAACAACAATTAGTTGCCGGGAAGACAATGTTAAATAGACATCTAATGTGCATCTATTAGATATCCCTTATTAGGTTGAAAAAAAAGAAAAAGAATGTTTAGTCCAATTACTGTAGTTTAGAGTTGAACTAATTGGACAGTAAAAGAATGTTGGGGTGTAAGGATGAAGCGGGAGGGGGATGGGGGGAGGGTTTCTCGCAATGCAAACCGATGACACGAATGAGATGAAGAAGAAGAAGAAGTCTTCTTCTTCTTCAGAAAGACCTATCGCACCTGTTTTATCTGCACCTCTCAAGTTTCGAGCTCGAGATGCCCAACCGTGATATGCCCGTGATTTACACTTTAATAGTGAGTCACGAATTAATTGAGTTGGCCAGGAACTTGCTAGCGGCGTTCACACCTTCCAATGCAACATACCCCGATTGAATATTTAAAAAACATGAAGAAGAAAAATCACGGACCATTTTATTTGTCTTATGAAATAAATAAAACGAAATTAACGTTTCTAACACCTGCTATCATCCTCTCTTATTTACTTTACAGAAAATCATACCCATTAATTTTATTTCATTTTTTTTTTTTTTAGTAAAATAATTAAAACGGGATAATTAATCCACACCTGACTTAATCGAATTAGTCAATCAGCCCACCTGACGTTTCTGATCCGAAAAGAAAAAAAAAACATTGAAAACGAAAAGCTCCCCAAAACATCCCGCAGCGATGCTTTAACGGTTATCCATACATACCTGAAAATGATACTGATCTGGAATTCTGGGAATGAAACAACTTTCAAGTGGACATATGGCTTGTTGGAACATTCCTGTAAACTTGGTTATGATCCTTAAAAAACATCCTACGCACAACGCAACACCAATCAATTCCAATATAAATATATAAATGTTGACACCTACATTTAAATATTTAAATAACCATTTAAATCGAACGCGAAGTAAATTACATTCAAAAACGAAGGAAGGGAAATATTCAAAAATGAATTATAGTGTGCTAATAAATTTGAATACCAAACAAAACAACAACAACAAGAATAAACCAATAGAAAATTTATTTCTTTCCCAAAGAGAAATTTAATGATTATTATTCCATTGGGGATATTTTATATTTATAGGTGTATATTTAAAGATTTATTTCAATCTAATTAAATTTAATATATATATTTTATTTATTACAATGTTTACAAATGAGAATCTGGATAAAAATATCATTAAATTATTCAAAAAAAAAAAAAGAGAAAAAAAAAACAAAAACAAACTATATACATATATAGTAAATATAAAACTGTGTGTTATGATAGTACTTATAATCAAGAAGCTATATTAAATTTTAAAAAATTATAGAAATATTAAATTTTAATAATTTATTTCTTACCTTTATGATAAAAGCATAATTGAAATAAAAAACTACTTTATAGGGATTAATTTAAAATTTAGTGAAGAATTTAAATAATTTATTTAATAGTTTTTTTATTTTTGATTAGAATGTTTTATTTAATTAATTGAAATATTGAAGAACATACATTTTAATTTAAAAAAAAAAAATATTGAATAAAATTTTTTTCTAATAAAAGTCAAATAGGTCTGATGCTAATCACAACATTAAATATTCATTCATAGTCTAAAATTAAATTAATAGAACAAAATAAAAAAAAAATATTTTATTTAATTAGACCCTATTGATATAAATAAATTAAAATCCAACAAATAAAAAAAATAAGCTGGAGTGTCTCCATTCGACTATCTCGCAAATTTGAATTGGATTAATTAACACATATATTTTAATTAAATTAAATTTATTTAATTAAATTTTAAATTAAAATTAATAAATATATATTAAACCAGCGCATGTTTGGCTCTTTGTTGATGGCACCGCGTCACATACTGGCGCGTGATGTTAAAAAATATATTCCGGTACTTTCAACGATTCAATCAAGTTGAAATTCTATATATAGCAGTTTTATACAATTTTTAATCATGTGAAAAACTATCAAACATATATCTTTATTTTTAGGGTCACCTTAGAGGAAAAAAAATCAAAACGTTAAAAAAATCAATACCGGTCAATTTAGAGGAAAATAAATGAAAACATGGTAGGTAATGGTCCTCTTCCGGATGAGCTATATTTCTGAAAAGTTGATAGAAAACTACGAATTGTGAATAATTCCCGTGTATCAAATTTCATTATTCTAGCTCAAACCGTTTTTGCTTAATCTATACACACACACACAGACATTTTCCTCAACCTTAGTGAAAATGACTCAGGGACCTTCAAAACGTATAAAAACCTCAAAATCTCGACATCGAAAATTTTCATGAGAGATAATAAAAATTAGTCCTTGAACATAAAAGTGCTATCAACTGTGTATTTAATAAATAGATAATAGTCATTCAAAGTCTATTAATTTAATTTAGTCACTTTTCTAAGTGTGTAGGAAAAACAAAACAAAAATAGCATTCTCTATTTTTTTAGATTATATATATATATTGTATTTTTTTTTAAAATTGATAATAATCTACAGGTATAAATAAAAGATAAAACAACTTTTTCTATTTTTATTTTCAATTAATAAAAATTGTTTTTCTTTTAATAAATATTATATATATCAACAAGGTTAATTTTTACAATTAGCTATTTTGATTTAAAGCTATCATTATGTAGATATTTTATAATATTAATTTAGTACAATGTATGTATGTATGTATGATAACATAGAAAATTTTTGCATATATCTTTACTCTTATGAGATAAAATAATAATTAATTCTATTCGTTATCTATTTATTATGACTATGTACAACATTTATATAATATTTAGGTATATGAAAAAAAAAATGAATTAATAGAAGTAGAACTTTTCAACTTGGTATTAGAGGAAAGGGAACTGCTCGAAAAATTCTCGAGGCCTGTTCAAGTCAAGGTTTCTTAAACGATTAATCAAAAATTTCCTTTTCCTATAATTTTGTCTGTCCACTTTGAACAAATTAGAAAAATCTCGTTTTGAGATTAAACAAATATAATATCGATCATCATATTATTATTATATTTTAAATGGATTCTTCCATATTTTATATAATTTAACATTTATTAGCCTATCTATAATCATATATATATATATATATATATATATATATCTAGAGAGAGAGATTTATGATTAATCGAGTATTCATTTGAATATTAAATAAATATTTGAAAAATCATAAATTATATTTGAAATTATATAAATAGAGAGAGAGAGAAAGAGAGAATGGTATATTTATAGAATTCTCTCTTTTTCCTATAAAATGAATACTAGTTGGTATACCATTTATGCCTACTATATCCAGTTGGTCGAGTTCCTAAATATCCATATTTACATAGTATACGAGGTCTGTTCAAAAGAAAAGGTGAATTTTGAATTTTTGCAGGCTGTGTATATTTGATTAAAGAATTTTTTTTTTTGTTATGTTAGTACACATATATTTTTTTATATGTTGTTTTATATGCCTTTTTGAATTAGTAGTTTGTTTTTGACAACTGAAAAAGTTTTGCTTTTGGGTGTTCTTCGATTTTTTTAAAGAATCTGTATTCAATTTTTCATTAAAAATGGAATAAAGTGTTACAATGCACTTAAAATGTTGACTGTGGTATTCTACTTTGTTTCAAAAAATTGTTTATAAGAGGTACAGGCGCTTTAAAAAAGCACGCCAAGTTCAATCAAATCTTAAGGTTTAAATCACTGTTTTCTTCGATTACAATAGCGTGGTGCATCATGAGTTCTTGCCAATAGGTCGTACTGTTAATAAGGAATACTACAAAGACAACAATATGCAACGTTTGCGTGTAGAAATATGGCTTAAACGATCGGAATTGTGGAAAAACAAATCATGGATTCTGCATCACGATAATGCACAAACACACACATCATTGCTTGTTCGTGATTTTTTGGCCAAAAACAACACCGTAATCATGCTTCAACCACCATATTCACCAGATTTGGCTTCCTGCAACTTTTTCCTATTCCCAAAACTGAAGAGACCAATGAAAGGAAATAGCGCATTTCAGAAGTGCTTGAACGATTCGAAGTGCATTATATCTGAGGGGAATTACTTTGAAGAGGATATAATGGATGTTGATGAATAAATAAATACTTTTCGAAATAATTCAAAGTTCACCTTTTCTTTTGAAGAAACCTCGTATATACAACATATATATTCAAATTATTGATAATGTTCTATAAAGTAAGAAATAAAATAAAATATTTTTCTTTCCCTCCCCCCTTTTTTTTTTCACTGATACTCCATTCCAGTACTCATCAAAATGACAAGTAAGCGTCAAGAGAGTTTCTCAATCGTCCAATTCAATCGGAATTTTATATATTTTTAAGTGTAATAAATACAGTCTATTTAGCCAGACTAAACTGATGTTTCTATTTTTAAATTAATTTGATTTTATATTATTTAATCTTTTTGATTAATGAGATAGAAGAGATGAGATAAGTCATTTAAAAGTAAATAAAAATAATCGTGTTAATGAAGTGTTTTTATTGACATATAATATTATTATGTTTATAATTATAAGAAAATTTCAGGTCCATTTATTAAAATTAAAAACATAAAAATGTTAGTTAACATATTTTAACTAAATTTAATAAAATTATTAAGTATATATATATATATATTATAGGATAGATATACACATAATTCACATACACACATATACTAATATATATATATATATATATATATATTCATATTTATAGATAAAAATAATTCAAATTATTGAATAAAAATCAATTTTATTTATTAGAAAAATTAATTTTATTTATTTTCTATTTACTAAAATCTCTCATTGTGAGGAAATAATGTTATTTTATATAGAAATATTTTAAAAAATAAAATAAAAAAAAAATAAAAGAAAATCAAGAAAGAAAAAAGATTCTTCATCTCCGGTCCATTAAGGCTGGTCTACAATTACGTTGCTTCTTAGAGGTCACCATGATTGATGGCGCTTCATAACCGTCTGCGTTAAGATAAGCGATAGTTTAATGATGTTTGATGAACTATCGTTATGTTCTTCAATGTTAGATGGATTCGGTTTCTAAATTATCTTTGATGTAAATACAACAAACGATGCTAAGAGAATATCTTTCTACATTTCAAAGATCACATGTCACATTAAATGTTTGAAAATTATCTCGTTGGTTTTTCAAAATTAAACATCTCAAAAGAACCATTTACTTAGTCATTCATTTATAAATAAATCGTATGCGCAATTTTTTTTTTAATACATAGTAGGATGCTTTGCAATTTCTTTACTAAATTTAGTTTCCTCGTATCATTGATTTGCTCTCAATTTTTTTTATTAAACTCTCACTTTCTCTCCTTTTCTCTTCTTCTGGATAAATCTTATTGAAATTTTATAAATATGTATACTCTTTTATTTTTACCGACAGAAAGGGAATTTGAGAGAATTTTACGTATCTCCACCAATCATGCATTTTGTTAACACAAAATTTAGCATAATTTAGGTCCGTCTATCCGTCCGTTTGTAGATTGTGTGTCCGTATAGACTTGTATAGCTTGAACGGCTCAACGGATTTTGATAAAATTTGGTATCTTTACTTAATGCATCACTAGAATGAATTCATCAACTTTTGGTGTATATCCGGAAATCGGAAGTGGTAGTTTACAAATTATTAATTTTATATTCATTGTCGGAAATTTTTCACTATAAAATATAGTAGTAATAAATACTTGAGTATCTTATCTTATTATGCTAGCTAAAATTGTATATATCTATCTATCTATCTATTTATCTATAGCCATTGGTTCTCAAAAACCGCTCTAACGATTTTTTTCAAATTCACACTAGATATAGTATTTATAAAGAAAAATTAAGTTTTAAATATGATATCTCTTGAAACATACAGCTTCATTATTAATTTCTTAATTGAAAATTATATATGGAAAACGTCAAAATTGGCATCCATTTTTATTTTTTAACTGAAATTGTATTAATATTTTTTTTTATTTAAAATATTTTAAAATTTATTATTTAATTTCGAAATAAAATTAAAAATATTTATTTTTAATAAAATATATATAGATATTTATTAATCTCTCTCAAAAAAAAAAAAAAAAAAAAAATAAAAAACATCAAATACTAAGACAGTAAAAAAATGACAATTTTTTATCTAAATATATATAGTCCAGAGGTTAGAGTGATGTTTTAACGAGTGGATTTCGTCGGTTCGAAACTCGCCGGGTGAATCGTTATTTAAAAATGAAAATAATGATTTTGTTATTTTTTTTTCTTTTTATCTATTGTTTACTTTTTAATAAATTACTATTTTATATTTATTTATTCATTGTTCTTTTATTAATTAAGTTTTAGATAGTTTTATAATTTTTAATATTTTTTCAATAAAATATTATTCAATATATTTATTAATATTATTTTATTTATTATTATTGAGTACCCGAAGTTCCATTCATTTTAATCAGATTGATGCAATGATGCAACAGTTAATAATTGTAAAATTGTAATACATTTCTATCTTGAAAATTGTTACATATTATTCAGGATATTTTAAAAACAATTTCTTTCTTTAATTAATATTCATTTTTTCTATAAGTCAGATATATTTCCAAATATTAAATAATTTTTGAAGTGAAAACTTCTTTAGCGGCGTTGAGCACTTTTGCGGGATGGGGAAAAAGTATAGAACTCGCGTGATCGTGACCAACACCATGAAGCTAGCGCACATTACGTCTGCTTTCAAATTTCTTATAACAGAGCGCGAAATTTGAATTGTCATTAGAACTGTTTTATAAATTATCTCTAACATATAAATATATATTTATTATGTAAAGTTCATTTCATATATACATATATAATCAAAATTATACGAAATGAACTTCACATAATAAATATATATTTTATGTTAGAGATAAGAATTATAAAACAGTTCGTATTGCAATATTTTAAACAAAGTTGTGTATTTATATATATATAAATATAAGTTACAAATTTGTTTAAAATATATGTTTAAAATAATATATAAGTTATATATATATACATGCATATGAAATTCATCTTTCTCGTGAAATAGCGCGAATTTCGTCTGTTTTAAAATTTCTTACGCAGAAGTTTTCACTTCTGTCGACCAGTCCCACGACTGCCAATTTTGCTTTTTTAATTCCGAAAAGTTGCAAAGCACGTTTTTTTGTCTTTAGTTTGTTTTATAACCACTTGGGGCGCTAAACACTAAAAACACTATAGAAAAAAAATATATATACCTATATATTATATATTTATGTATTATTGAGGAGCACAAGTTCATTCATTTTAATCAGATTGATGCAAATGTGTAACATTTAATAATTGTAATAAATAATTAAAGAATTGTATATCAATATTTTTTAAAGGGTAGAGCGAGAGCTCGGTGTCCCAGGTATTAATATTACCATCCAAATCCAATAATAATGAATCATTTTTTTTAACTTAAGTACCGGGCCGAGGCTCGGGGTCCCGGTACTTAAACTAAAAATAAAATCCAAATTATTACAATTTAGTTATTTTAATTCAAGTTGTAAAATTTTTTTTG
Source organism: Labia minor (assembly GCA_963082975.1). NCBI lineage: Eukaryota > Metazoa > Arthropoda > Insecta > Dermaptera > Spongiphoridae > Labia > Labia minor. The sequence continues at coordinate 105,144,774 of OY720344.1, forward strand.
ATACTTTATATATATCATATATATATTGTAATATATAATCCTAAAAAATACAGTTTTTATGTATATAAGGGTGAGAAAGCTAGAACTTTCATTTTTGAACACGTGCTAAATTTAAGAAAAAGACGATTGGTCATGGGACATGTTGTCTGCACATGTACAGGGACCCATCCATGTGTTCAAAGTGGGGGAAAGGTTTCATTATTGGTGAAAATGATATTTGAGTTAGTCTTGATCAGGCATTGGAGGGAGACAGACATATCCCTGCAGGAAGGACATCATACACAACCCCTTTTTGAGAAATGTTGCTGCACAATAGATGTTCCAGTTAAATCCGCAGGAAGACAATCAGGACTCAAGTCTCCAATGAACTCTCCATTCCTTTCTTTCATGCTAAGTGATAACACTTTCATAATTAATAATTAATTATAATTGCAATTGCTAAAATATAAATTAAATTTCTTTTAATTTATATTTCTATTTTTACGGTACCTTTCAATATATTTAATTTCATATTAATTTCATTATTATCTATTTTGTAAATTTAAGTCTCCTAGTTTTATTAAATAAATAATTTGTTATAATTTTATATAAGCATTTATTATTGAACCTATTCAATCTTATTATTTCCCATATCAACCTACGCGGATTCAAAAACCCATTTAATTATTCTAAATTCAATCCAGAGTGCTACCAATTTATTAAACCTTTTCAATAAACCAAATTTTCTTATAAAATACCAACCCCCTTATATTTTATATACGACAATATGTATAATGTTGTTTGGAAATTAATTTATTACAAATCGTCGGTCGATTCTCTGCCTGGTCACAGCTCATTTTTTATAAATGGTATTAATTTATGATTTTCTATCATTCTATAGAGACCAAATCAAATATAATTTAACTTTAAAAATCGGATATTTGAAACTGATATTATATAGGATTAAAACGCTACTCTTATATAGATAATCTATTTTAAATTTTTAAAAAGATGGAAAGTATTCGTTCGAATTTTTAAATATAAATACCTCTTGGAAGGAAATTGGAATCTCAATAGGAACGAATACTTTGGTATGCCTGGATTAAGAGACTTGGAAATTTATAGAAGATTCTTCTAAAGGAGGATGGGCAACTAAGGTCAAATCGCGAAATTTTCATAAAACAAACAAATACCCAAATGTGAATCAATTAAATGTTTATATTTTTTAAGATTAGCTAGAATTTCATAAAACTTTAAAAACGTTAGTTTTAACTTTAGAATAAATATAAAACTATTAATTACATTTAAAACTTTAATCAAAATATCTATGCGCACGGCAGTGCGCCGGCCAAGTTCCAGCAAGCCGCGCGCATGCCGTAAGTATATTTACACGAATGGTTTGGAGTCACTTTTGATCCCCCTGTATCTCAGTGCCTATTGCAAGTACAGAGATAAAATTTTATCTACGTAGTCATATACTAGAACTAAAGCAGTATGCCAAATTTCATAGTTATAGCTTCAGTAGATCCTGAAATATGACCCTGTGAAAATAGCTTATTTTGGAACTGATTCACTGATTGGTCAACAAAATTCTTAGGGTATTTCCAATTGTCCTAGCGCTATGAAATTTGGCATACAGGTCGTGTGTTATAAGTAGGTTAACAAAAAATTATGAAATTTAAGAAATCGGTCAAGCTTGAGTTGTTATAATCGAATATCAATGCGATTTTAACGAATTCAAACGAATTCATTGGTTTTGTCAGAAACTAATCAAGCTAGGACTTCGAAATTTGGTACACCGATATTATTCACAGTTTGTAGATTTCTTTTAAAATTTCGTCAAAATCGGTTAACCGGAAGTGGTACTTTACCTACACTGGTTGCGTTTACCTTTCAAGTAAAGTACCAGTTTGCTTCGAGATATTTGCTTCCTATTTTGTATATAGATTTAAAAATATGAAAAAAATTCAGATACCAAATTTCATCATGATCTGACTACCGGAAGTGACATTTTACCTATACAAGTAGCGTTAGGTGTAAATTATAAATATATATAATAGTGTTAAACCATTTTACTTTATAATTTAAATTAATGTTTGTTTATTTTTATTGTTATAACTTAACAGTTTCTATATAATTTTCAATTAATATTAATAGTTCTAATTATTTATTATTCAATACAAGTTGGAAATTCAGAAATATAAAATAAAAGAACAAATAAAATTATTATAATTAATATATAAACAAATATAATTTTAATTTAAAAAAATTTGCAATTTTTTTAAACACAAAATTACTTCAAAGGCTAAGAATGGACGCGGGAGCGGCACAAAAAGGAAGCTTTCTTAAAAAAAAGTATTGAAATCTAATCAAAAACATACCTGTTAAAAAGGGGGCCAAGTCCCTATCGGCTATTTGTTTGCCTAAAAAAGGGTTCAAATCCATCCCAATGCCAAGTTTAGATGCACTTCAAAATCATTCATAATAATTTTTATCAACAGCCTGATCCACTGGTATACATTTGGCATTCCAAAGAATCGCCACCACACCCAGTCCTCCGCCTCCTGCATCCAGGCACGCCACTTTATTCCCGTCAACGGTCCATCTGGCCGAAATTCACTTTACCATACACCCAACTTAAAATATGGTATAGTTGTTAAAATACGTAGGTACATGGTTTAAAATATCTAAAATTATAATACTTAGAAATTTGAACTTGGCAGGTTTTCGTGCTGTACGTAACACTAGATTAATTGTATAATTATATTTATTATTTAAATATATAAATTAACCTGCTAATTCTAAGTATTAAAATTGTAGATATTTTAAACCAAGTACCTACGTATTATAACAACTATACCATATTTTAAGTTGGGTATATGGTAAAGTGAATTTCGGCCAGATGAACCGTTGACGTGAATAAAGTGGCGTGTAGTGTGCCTGGATGCAGGAGGCGGAGGACTTGGTGTGGGACTGAGTGTTTTGTACAGCACGAAAACCTGCCAAGTTCAAATTTCTAAGTATTATAATTTTAGATATTTTAAACCATGTACCTACGTATTTTAACAACTATACCATATTTTAAGTTGGGTGTATGGTAAAGTGAATTTCGGCCAGATGGACCGTTGACGTGAATAAAGTGGCGTGCCTGGATGCAGGAGGCGGAGGACTGGGTGTGGTGGCGATTCTTTGGAATGCCAAATGTATACCAGTGGATCAGGCTGTTGATAAAAATTATTATGAATGATTTTGAAGTGCATCTAAACTTGGCATTGGGATGGATTTGAACCCTTTTTTAGGCAAACAAATAGCCGATAGGGACTTGGCCCCCTTTTTAACAGGTATGTTTTTGATTAGATTTATTTTACACCACTCCGGGGATACAAGGTCTAGACTCATTATATGTATAATCATCATAATCAGATTATAAATAATAATTTTAAAGAATGAAAAGATATCGATACTTGATTGATTTTATGAGTATTCATATTAACTTATTTTAAATTTATTTTTTATTATCTTGCTTGAAATTAGTATAATGCACAAATTTACTATAATATTTATTATTTATTATATAAATGATCTTCAAAATATATACCTTAATAATTATTTATTGATTTTTTTTATAATTAGAATTAAATATAAATTATTCAATGAACTTACACGATTTTTAATTTTTACATTTAATATTAATTATTGGCTGAAAATAAATTTTATTAATTTATCTTAAATATTTAATGTTTCAAAATACAAATCAATTTTGGTTGCATATTATTACCTCCGCTCCACAATAGTTGTCACATTTGAATACTTGAGGTAATACTATTGAAAATGTATAATATTTGAGTAATTTTTTTAAAGATTTGCTAAATTTGTATTGTATTAATTATTTTCTAAAAATTCAAATTTAAGAAAAAAAATTATGGATCCGACGTGGTATTAGATTATTAGAAATATATATTTATAATTCAATTTAAATTTATAAATGTTCAAATATTAAAATTTAGCTTTAATAATATTATTAACATCAGGGCCGGTTCTAGAATTTTAAGTGCTCCGAGAAAAACAAAATTTGGTACCCTTTCATACAAGAATATAAATATTCACTGCAAATTAAAAAAAAATAATAAAAAAGATAAAAAATAAAAAATTACACTATAAAGAAATAAATTTAATTATTCATCTATATTACGTGAATACTTATCAAAATTTATGTAATGAAAAAATAATCAAAATTAATTTCGCAACGAATACCTAAAAATATTTTTTTTTTATATTTTACTTTAAAGCACGGTAAGAGATGTTAATGCAAAGTAATTTTATTAAATTATCTTTTCAAAATAAATAAAAATAATTTTTTTAGAGATTAAAAAGCATTGGTCTGAATCATTGTTGTGTGGTAAAAGTCATACAATTACTTAGGTTTCATTATTTTTATTAATAAATTTTTGGTTAGTCTCTTGAAATATGCACAATATTAATTTATAAAATCAATGAATGTAAAAAAATATTTTATTTTTAAATCGGCGTCCCTCAAAATTTGGCGCCCGACTTGCTCATCCCTTTATCCGGCGCTGATTAACATAACACTATTAATCCGAGAAACTTTTGAATAGAAAATTCAGTTTTATTGTAGATAAATATAATATTTATATTTTTATTAAAATGATTTTCCTACAATTATTTGAACTAATTGTAAGTATTACAATTTTTACTATCTCGCCAGAGATAGTATTGCGATCACGAAAATTTTCGATGTTGAGATTTTGATGTTTTTATACGTTTTGAAGGTTCCTGAATCATTTTCACTAAGGTTGAGAAAAATGTCTGTGTGTGTGTGTGTATGTGTGTGTGTATGTGTGTGTGTGTGTATGTGTGTGTGTGTGTATGTATGTAGGCAAGATTACGCAAAAACGGTTTGAGCTAGAATGATGAAATTTGGTACATGGACATTATTCAAAATTCATAGTTTTCTATCAACTTTTGAGAAATGTAGGTCAACCGGAAGAGGGTCATTACCTACAACGTTTTGATTTTTTTTCCTCTAAAGTGACCGTAAAAATAAAAATATATGTTTGATAATTTTTCACATGATTAATAATTGTATAAAACTGCTATATATAGAATTTCAGCTTGATTGATTCGCTGAAAGTACCAGAATTAATTTTTTAACACTGCATATCTCACGCGCCAACACGTGCCATGGTGCCATCAACAAAAAGCCAAACATGCGCTGGTTTAATATTTATTATTTATAATTTATAATTAATTAAATTTAATTTAAAAATAATATATTATGTTATTTAATCCAATTCAAATTGCGAGATAGTCGAGTGGAGACACTCCAGCTAATTATTATTATATGCACTACAAAATCATTTTTTACATTTTTATTTTAATCATTCCAAAAATTGTAATATATCATGAGTATAATGTAAACAGTAAGCATTGATAAGCATTCGATACGATCGCGTACGAAATGTTTCCAAAATAGTTTAAGAAAATCATACTTTGCAACCAGAAATTTTAACAAACTTTTCCAAACTGATCTTGTAGAGAGTTGAAAATCTTTATCAGATGTCATCAAAGAAGTAAATTAAATATTAATTGAAAATAAACTTGTTTAAAATTACTATGTAATAAAGAATTATTATTGTAATTACTCAAATAGATATTCATTGTCTTTATAAATTGTAAGAGAAATGTTGAATGTTGTTAGAATAAAAATTGATCGGAGAAGAAATAAAAGTAAAAAATCTAAAACAATTTGGAATCCAAAGTATTCTTGCTCCAATTAGAGGCTCTAATTCTCGACAACTGCAGCGACAAGATTCCGGTTTGCATTCGTGGCTGCAATACCAATCCATCTTGTATTAATATAGTAATCGATACTATATACAAGAATTTCGTATCCATGAGGGTAAAAAAAATCCAAGTTGCCATTAAAATTAAAGTATAATAAAACAAGCAACACTGACTTGAAACAATTTACCTATTCAAGGTGAAAAAATGAACATTTCTTTCATAGTACCTAAGAATTGATTTATTTTATCCGATTATTTTATTTAATCAATTAGAAATTCAATAAATTTAAATATATACGATGAATGTATAATAAATAAATAAATATATATTTATTATATACAAATTAGAAAATATTATAAATATATAAAAGGAAAAGATTTAGCATGTAATAAAATTTCTAAAGATTTTCCTTATTATTTTACTTTATAATTATAATTCATAATTAATATAAAATTCATATTTACTCTTAATTGAAAGTTATTTTTCATTTTTACACATTTTATAATATTATAAAATAAATTAAAAATAAAATTATATAAGTACATAAATGTTTTTTTATATGCTTTTATTTAGTTTCATATCGTGTCCTGACGTCAAATCTTCCAAGGTGAATTTGATTCACTTCTAGTCGAGCGATTTCGCGGAAATTTGAAACGTATATTGAATGTCGATGACACTGCAATAATCAAAAAGAAATATTTTGAATTTTTCAAAAAATACGGATTTTTAAAATTTGTGAATTAAAATAAAATAAGTTGACCTGTGGCCAGGTCCGAACCGACCGACGGTTTGAAATAAATTAATTTCCAGCTACAGAAACAATTTCAAATAATTTTAATATATCTATTAATGTAATCAAAAACAGATAGGCATATAACATAAATATTTTTAATTTTATTTTATTTATAATATATATGTAAGAACAGGCTGTGACGTCATGAATGGCTGGATGACGTCATATAATTTTAAATTAAGAAAAAACTAATAAAGATGATTTTTCTCGAAGATAAAACAATTACAAAGTGAATGATTCGTGATAATATGTAAAAAATCTCCTCATGTGAAATTTGCTGTGAAAATAACCCTTTCCTTCCTATCGTCGATCGCTAATACTACCACTTCCGGTTTCCGGATTTGCACCAAAAGTTGATCAATTCATCCCACTGATGCATTAAGTAAATATACCAAATTTCATCAAAATCCGTTCAGCAGTTCAGGCTGTACACATCTATACGGACGGACAGACGGACGGACAGACATCATGCTAAAAATACTTTTTTCTGTTAAGAAAATGCATGATTCGTGGAGATATGTAAAAATCTCCACATGTGAAATTTGGTGTGAAAACAATACCTCCCTTACTATCGTCGGTCGGTACAAAATAATCAAAATAACAAAATGATATTAAACAAAATTTAATTAAATTCCAATTATAAGTTCATTTAAATAAAATTAAAGCTATTTAAATATTTCAAATGATTAATAATGAATAATATTATATAAATAATTAATTTAACATAATGCTAAATATCTTTATATAACTTTTATAAATTTATAATAATAAAAATATAAAATAAAACTTTTTTTTAATAAAAAAATGTTCTAAAAAAAGAAAATAAAATATTAATTAAATCTTGAATATTATCCTTTACAAATGCCGGACAAAAAAACTTGGGAGCATATGAACATAAGTAGTGGGCAAAGAATTTAATATTATTATATGCGCTCCATGCTTTTTTGTTAGGCATATGTAAAGGATAATATTCAAGGTTTAATTAATATTTAATTGTCTCTTTTTTAGAGAATTTTTTATTAAAAAGTGTGTATATTAAAAAGTTTTTTTGTTAATTTATTTTTTTAAGTTTTTAGTTTTTTTCATTCTACCTTATTATATATATATATATATATAGCAGGTAAATGTATTTTAAAATAGGTACACATATTAAAAGAAAATTATTATTATTAATTATTTATTTATTTTCATAATAAAATTTTGATTACTGTAATGAGAATTTTTATGATTATTTTCGATGAAATATAAAGATACGTATCTATCTACCATTTGATTTGATGTATAGAAGAAAAAAAAAACGATTGAATATTTTATTTGTCTCAATTAATTGATCAATGAATAAATTTCTCAAAGGAATTTAATTACTGTCGTAACAATTTAATACTGAATGAATTCCCCTTTATAATGATTTAATTGGCCAAAGCAAACTGGCTTGAATTTAATTGGTCCTGTCATTATGAAGCGCCTCAAGCTTATAAAAAGGTTGATCCTTAAGGCCTTAATGATCTTTTATTATACCTTTTTATTTATCTTTTAGTATGGAGAATGGAAAAATCCCTTAGCCATCGAAAATTGTCCCTATAACTGATCAAAAAATATATTTTCATGTTTTTTATTTTTTTGTTTTTTTTCTTCTCGATGAATGATAGTTATTATTTTAATAATCGTGTATTTAATCCAAATATTTACATTGTAAATTGAATGTAGCTGGTTATTACAGGCGGTTTCGTGGGGACGTGAGGCAGTAAAGGCGAAGGCAGCCGTGAAAATAGAAAGGGAGAGAGGATGAAATGAAAAAGCGAGGAGGCGAGGTAACAAAAGGTTAACAAGGCCTTGATTCATGATTGCCCCGCCGCGAGGTGTCGGAGGGGACGAAGGCGATGCCCGCCCGATCTGCTGCCTAACTAACTGGCTGGATGGGCTTTTCTTCTAACTTAACGAATGTGTGGAGCGTGATAGAATGACACCCATTCTTGTTACAGCTCACTCGAGCCAATAAACACACACATACACACACATACATACACATACATACATAACTATATATATATATATATATATATATACATACCCTTGGCTAACATCACTCTTACATATTAACATGAAAACATGAAATCAACCTCTTTACTTGTTTTGTATATATATATATATATATATATATATATATGTGTGTGTGTGTGTGTGTGTGTATATATGTTGATAAATCAAAAATAATTTGACCACAAATTGACTAGGTTTTGATTTATGAGTTAAACGGTTCTTTTTCGTTGATGAGCCGGAAAAGACAATCGAGTTTAATCACATCACAAACCAATTACTAAACAATTGATATCTCTAATTACATATGATTTCACTATTTATTTGTTATTAACAATTCATATGATAAAATAAATTAATTAATATGAAATGAAAAGAAATGAATAAATACTTGAAAGCAATAACAAATAAATGGATTTATTTATTAAAATACATATAAAAGTAAAATAATTATTATATTGAATGGGTTGATATATAGAGTTTTAAAAACAAAGGAGTATAAAAACTTTGGATAGAAAAGGGTTTAAGTTGAATTTTCCTATTTTAAAATTGATAAAAGAAATGATTTGATTTTAATATGAAGTACCTGGTTCACCGAGCCGCCGCTCAAATAATTTAAATTTAAAAGAATATAAATTAAAAGAAAAATAGTCATAAAACATACAGCTCTTAAACGTGCCTATTAATGCACTGAAAGACAGAAAAGTATGGCCAGTGTGGCGCTGTTTGACGTAGTTGCTGACGTCATTTAAATTTCCTATTTTTAAATTTAGAAAAAACTAATAAAGATTATTCTTCCCGAGGCTGAATCCAATCCAGATCGATTTTTGTTTATAAAAATTATCTATGGTGTGAATTTACCAATTTTTGCTAGTATAAGATAAGATTTAGATACGAGAGGAATTATGCTATAATAATCTTCTTAAAAATCATTATTATTATTATTATTATTATTATATATAGAAATCATTTAAAACATATTTTGGACCTGGTATATTATTTATACATATAAAGTTTAATAAAAAATACTTCTAATTATTAAATAAACTAGGAAATAATTTTTTTTTGTAATAAATTAGAAATTTGTAAATAATTGTGTTATTCTCTTAACCTTTTGTCTTCTAAATAAATAAGCTGGAGTGTCTCCACTCGACTATCTCGCAATTTGAATTGGATTATATAACATAATATATTATATTTAAATTAAATTTAATTAATTATAAATTATAAATAATAAATATTAAACCAGCGCATGTTTGGCTTTTTATTGATGGCACCATGGCACGTGTTGGCGCGTGAGATTTGCAGTGTTAAAAAATTAATTCTGGTACTTTCAGCAATTCAATCAAGCTGAAATTCTATATATAGCAGTTTTATACAATTATTAATCATGTGAAAAATTATCAAACATATATCTTTATTTTTACGGTCACTTTAGAGGAAAAAAAATCAAAACGTTGTAGGTAATGACCCTCTTCCGGTTGAGCTACATTTCTCAAAAGTTGATAGAAAACTATGAATTTTGAATAATGTACCAAATTTCATCATTTTAGCTCAAACCGTTTTTGCGTAATCTTGTCTACATACATACACATACACACACACACACACACACACAGACATTTTTCTCAACCTTAGTGAAAATGATTCAGGAACCTTCAAAACGTATAAAAACATCAAAATCTCAACATCGAAAATTTTCGTGATCGCAATACTATCTCTGGCGAGATAGTAAAAAGATAAAATATAGAAGAGTGTGTCTTGGAAAAATACCGATTCTATGTTTACTAAAAAAGAAAATTTAATAATTATAAGGAATATTAATTAATGTGTAGTGATGTTTGTTTTTTTAGTTAGTTTCTTACTGAATTAATTTTTATCTTTCTTTATTTTTGTTATATCTGATATCTTCAATCTTTCCATCCTTATGAAATGATATCTTAATTTTTAAATATAGCTGACTAAATATGTTATTGGTGTTTTTTTTATATTAAAGTGATTTTTCAATAATAAGGGATGATAGGGATTGGTTTTTCTTTCCATTTGCCCCGATTGTGATGTTTCAATTTAAAATCAAAAAATCGAAATTAATCTCAAATGATTCACACACACACACAGCTGCTTACTAAGCAATTTTCTTTTAAAAATTATTATCAAGAACACAATTGAACATTAGTTGTTGATTGATTTATACTCTTTTTCTTATTCTTATTCTGTTTCTATTAAATGAATCTCATATGTATTTTTTTTTTTAAAGAGAGACCACAATTATATAACACTTCTTCTTCTTAAGGTGCCGTCTCTCTTCGGAGTTTGGCCATCATCATGACTAGGATAGAATTAGAAGCTGCTCAGCTTACTATTAATGCGGTGGTTTCCCGTTGCCTTCCGCATGTATAGAACCAGGAACTGACAATTTCTGGAGCCAGAGGCAACTGATATTAATTGAATTTATTAGAAAAATTTGTTCTTAGTTGGAATCAAATGCCGACTTCTTGTGTAAAAAATCGCCACACTACACTCTCGGCTAGCTGCCTCCTATACACTAATATAGATTTATTATTGTATTACCATATACTGTTGAAAAATCAAAATTTAAATAAACAATACCTTCCCTTCCTGTTGTCGGTCGGTAAAAATGATTGAATAAGTATTTATATATTCTGTCAAGATCACGAGTTGAATCATATAATTTTGAAAGATATTTAATTAATTTCTCCGATTTTTGTATTTATATTCTACGAAAGAACAGCGCCTATCAAGCCGGTTATCATTTAAGCGGGATAAAGTTGTTGTAAGATCAGTAGAACGGATCCTCACAACCTTTATCTTGATTTTCTTGACCGAATGCGCTAATTTTATCAAGGGACCTCCTTTTGTTTATATTGTACAGTTTATTTTAATTTTTTTCTTTTAAATATTAAACTTTTAATTATGTAAATCTAAAGAGTAATAACTAAATTAATACTTGAAATAAAAGTACATAATGCAATCCACCCAAAATTTTGAAATCAGGATTTCAAATGTTTTAATGTCCTCTCAGTTCAAAAAATGTAATGCGCTCAACTGGCACATTTCAATATATGTAATATATGAAGATTTTATAAAAATTAATATATTTAACAATTTCATTTAAATTTAAATCTTTTATTTAATTTCATATTTGTTTGAATTAAAATTAATTAATATATAATTTTAATAAATTTAAATTAAAAATTCTCTTTATTAACTGATGTAGAAAATAAAAGTAATATCACGCACTAGTTTCACCTACTACACTTCATTTGTGTCAAAGTTATACACTAAAATTTAAAATTATGTACATTTCATTTAATTCTATAAAATGATTAATGGAATAAAGTTATTAAATTGATTGTTAAATTGAAAATTCTTATTAATTTGATGGTAATTGCAATGCAGCGTCATTGAATGTCAATTTACAACAAAATTCATCCAATTCTACATATTTAGTGTGCTCAACTACCTATAGCAACCAATTTTGTGGTAAAAGTTGATGTGCTACAACTATAATTAATAAGCTGGAGTGTCGACTAGCTTACAATTTGAATCGGATTAAATATTATTATATTTAAATTAAATTTAATTAATTATAAATTATAAATTAAAATTAATAAATAATATTTATTAAACCAGGGCGTGTTTGGCTCTTTGTTGATGGCACCACGTCACGTGCTGACGCGTGATTTTCAGTCGTGTTAAAAAATTAATTCCGGTACTTTCATCGACTCAATCAAGCTGAAATTCTATATATAGCAGTTTTATACAATCTTTAATCATATGAAAAATTATCAAATATATATCTTTATTTTTACGTTCACTTTAGAGGAAAAAAAATCAAAACGTTGTAGGTAATGACCCTCTTCCGGTTGAGCTACATTTCTCAAAAGTTGATAGAAAATTACGAATTTTGAATAATGCCCGTGTGCCAAATTTCATTATTCTAGCCCAAACCATTTTGGCGTAATCACACACACAGACATTTTTCTCAACCTAAGTGAAAATGACTCAGGGACCTTAAAAACGTATAAAAACATCCAAATCTCAATCGAAAATTTTCATGATCGCAATACTATCTCTGGCGAGATAGCAAAAATAACTAAATATTACAAATTACAAACAACTTTAATTGCGTCTAAAAATATTTACTATAAAAAATGAACATAATTTTAATCAGTTAATAATTTTTTTTTTCAATACAATTATTTATTTATTTTTAAAATCAATTGATTTATGTCTATATTACTATCTATCTTTTATATAATATACTTTTATACCTAATATACACAATATCGTATATTTTATTGTGTCATATTTTGTTGTTATTAAATATCAATTTTTTTTTATTTGTATACCCGTATAAAACATACCTAATAATTTAACATATTAATTAATGTGTGTATGAAAGGCATAAATGATAATCAGCCAAAGATGAGAAGTTATAATTAGTAGTATTATACCGGTTTTACGAGATAAGTAATTCAATAAAACAAGCATGTTAAGCAGTTTTTCCTGTGAGTGTGATTTTTTATTCTTCAGTCAACTGTCAGTTTGGATGTTGTTGACTCATCTGATGGCCTGTCAGTTGTTTAGTTTTTTTAAATTTTTTTTTAACCCAATCTAATTAGTTGACAATTTTATTTTTATTTTTTTTTTAATAAGAATTTTTCTTAATCAAGTTGGCTGAAAAATATGACATCTAGTTAATAAACATCATCCATTACACTTGTCTTTGCTTGGTTCATAGATATTATTTGACTTTTTTTACATCTTTTAATTAGAGGATTACTTTTCCCGTAGTATTTTAGTTCCCGGGAATCGGGAAATTTAAAAATGCATTTCCCGGGATTCCCGGGAACCCCGGGAAATTATAAAAAATACTAAATTTGAGATGGAAATTGTTAAAGTTGTACGAAAAAGTTAAATAAATGTTGTTTTTGCCAAAAAATAAAATAAACTTTCTAAAATAAAAAAAAATTCAGAAATTATAATATATAATCATTAAAATATAACCATAATTATTTTCTTTAACTTGTTTAGAAAATAACATTTTAGAAACGAGAACCAATCAAGGGAAATGTCGCCTAAAACTGAGATCCTTCATATTAGAGAAGTAACGATTAATTATTCCTTTTTATTTTTTATTTTTGTTTCTGTGTGATTTTTTTTTTTTGCATTATTTTCGATTTATTTTTGTTTTTTGGCATTATTTTTGTATTTACATTTTCTTATTTTGGTTTTTCTTTACTGTATATATCTAAAAAGATGGAAAACTGAAACTCTGAGTCTGTGATTATGTGTGCCCTCAATTAAAGACATTTATGATCGTTGATTACAGAGTGTTAGTTATTATGTAAATATGTAAATTTGTTTTGCTTTTTTTTTTGTTTTTGTTTGCTTTTTTGATGTTTTTGCTATTTTTTTGTCACCACCCAAAAAGGTGGACTCAAATAACTTACAGAATGATTGTATATATATTTCTTGAATAAATAAATAATAATATTTATTTATTTATCAAAAAATATAATTAGGTATTTACCTTACTCGCTCTCAACGACAGCTTCTTTATATTAATTTAAGTTAAGGGGCAGGAGATGGAGAGGGATTAATTTGAAGGGTGTAAGGAAAATTACTATCTTTCCAAATGGTCAAGTGCAATAGTGTATTTTATTATTGTTACCTATTCAAGAACTATTTTAAATGAACGCTTACCAAGGTGTCAGGTATGGCAATTAAAACTTGTGAAATCGAATTTTAAGTATATATATATATATATATATACAAAAAAAGTTAAATACAAAATAATTTGGCAATGGCAACTGCCGTCTGCCAGCGTTCACTGTAAAAAAACTCAAAAAATAGAGAAATTATAGGGAGAGAAAAAAAGAAATGGAAAAAAAATTATAACAACAGACAAATGAATGTACACTTGTATTTTATATTTATTACGATTATTTCAGTTAATAAATAAAGATTTCGGCAGTATGAAAAATAATTTGTTTTGTTTTCCCGGGAAATGTTTCGTTTTTTTGGAAATAAAAATTGAGGGGTTTTCCCGGGAATTCCCTCTACTTCTAATATTCAAAATTATTAAGGTATATTCTATTATTTTTGTTTATATTAATGTAATATATAAATTTTTGTGTGTATCCATTTAAAATGAGTAATTTTTTAAAAACCGTGAAAAATAAAAACTTTTATGAATATTTTCAATATTTCAATTTAGGATGAAAACCCTTCATTTCTCTCAAATACAAAAAAAACAATTAATTATTCTATTTAAATGTTCAAAAACTTTTTTCTAATAATTATTGTATTATGGAATTCATACATAAATTAATAAAATAAAAATGTGCTGTAGTCAGGCAAAGAACCGATAAAAATAATTAAAAACAACATTATATATATATTATTTCATAAGTTAGTTTAATGTAATAAAAAATTTCCGACAATGAATATAAAATTAATACTTTATAAACTACCACTTCCGGTTTCCGGATATACACCAAAAGTTGATGAATTCATGCTACTGATGCATTAAGTAAATATAATAAATTTTATCAAAATCCGTTCAGCCGTTCAAGCTATACACGTATATACGGACACATTACAGACAGACGGACAGACATCATGCTAAAAATACTTTTTTCTGTTTTAACAAAATACATGATTCGTGGAGATATGTAAAAATCTCCACTTGTTAAAAAAATAATAATTTGGTGTTAAAAAAATACCTTCCCTTCCTATCGTATGTCGGTAAAAAATTGATAATTTGTTGAAAAATATTTCTTCACCAGGGATATTTATGATTTTTGATTGCAAGAGTATATAATTAAGGGATGTTTACTTAATTTGATAACAAATCTTCCGAATAAATACTCGTTTTAATAAGTAAAGTTTTTTTTTATCCTATACACACACGTGTTTAAGATTTATTTTTATTATCGAATTATAAATTATTAATGATAATTGGAATCGTGCGTTTGTTCTGATAATGATTTTTTTTTTCAAATTAAAGTTATTTTCACAAAAATAAAAGAATAAGAGATAACAATTTTCTTTTTCTTTTACTGTATACTCGTATATATTCATTTTTAAAAAAATTAATTTTGTTTTTCTATTAGAATCTTGAATCTTAATTTTGTGATGACAATTTGAACGTTCAAATTTTGTTTCACACTGAGTTTGAAGATTGAAAATGGATGACTAACTTGCCAATTGCGTCGACATTAAAGTTAAATAAACCAGTCGAGCAGCAGGTAGATGAAGTAAGAATCGCCGGAGGGGGGATTCCTCTACTTCGGACCCCAGACTCAAATTAAAACATTCCATCCATGCGTTACCGTCTCTTTCTCTTCTCCATCTTGACTCGAAAATGTTTTTTTTTTCTTCCTCCCCGAAACGTGAACGAATTAATTTTCACAAGTGTGAACCACGCGTTCGTCGTACCTTTTGGCGCTTCCCCGTGGTCCTCGTGCCCGGCCAATGAATAAGCAATCAGTCTCCAGTCGGAACGAGGTGAGACTGGGAGAAGAGATGCCTTGGGGAAGAAGAGGCAGCAGCAGGGTCAGCGATCCCGCCAAGGATCTCATTACACAAGTGATGTCAAGAAAACTAGCTATTATAACGGTCCAATATCTATATTATTTAATTGAATACACACAAGAGAAGGTAGAAACTATTAATAAAATCATTTTCTCGGGATTATCCAATTAAAAATTTTCTATTAGGCAGGTGCGTGTAATTTCTTCATGCCAACCAAGATTCATTTAATAAAATGAATACAATCGATCATTTTAAGTTTGCTCAACCTGATTACTATTAGCATTTTATTGAAAAATATATCTACTAAATAAACTCACGATTTTTATGTACTTTCATATGAATGAAAAAAAACCGACTAGAATTTTATTAGTCTAATAAAAATAAAATAAATAATTTATCAATAAGAATCGATTTATGGGGTAGAGAGGCAGGGAAGAGGAGAAATAATAAAAAAAAAATTTTTTTATTTCAAAATTATATATATTATTATAGATAGGCTAAAGAGATGATAGAAAACTATCATACATTAAAATTGTTATTTAATTGAATCAGAGTTAAAGAAGAAAATATAACAAATACTCTTTTATATCGAGTGTACATATATTTAATTCATTTAACTTTAACATAAATATTGTTTTTTACACTTTTTTGAAACGCTTTTATTTAGTTTCATATCGTGTCCTGTCGTCAAATCTTGCAAGGTGAATTTGACTCACATCTAGTTGAGTGATTTCGCTGAAATTTGAAACGTATATTGAAAGTCGATGACACTGCAATAATCAAAAAGAAATATTTGGAATTTTTCAAAAATACGGATTTTTAAAATTTGGGAATTAAATAAAAAAATAATAAAAATAAAAAATTTATATTAAATTTCAATTACAAATTCATTTTAATAAAATTAAAACTACTTAAATATCTCGAATGATTAAAAATGAATAAATAATTAATTTTTCATAATGATAAATATTTTTATATAATTTATAAATCAAAAACTATAAATTTATAATAATAAATAATTATTATTATTATATTATTTCTATAGATTCTTTTATTTGTATTTTCCACCAATTATTGTGGAAAATAAAAATAAAAGAATCTATAGAAATTAATAATCATCCCAACAATATTAATAAAGAGGATGGATATAGACTTAATAAGATGTGGAACATAGTGTTGGATGAGCAAAATTTGTCAGATTGAATGTTATATAATTAATCTTATGCTCATGCGACCTTAATTGTACAATCGGTACTAAATAAATAACATAAGAGAGGGAAATTATATAAGAATAATTTATATAAAAAAGAAAGAAAGAAATTTTATTATATTTAGATATCAATTAATAAACAAGATATATTTACAAACTTTGATTCATATTACGGTACACATATGTTTATTGTACAATTTCAGTTACACAAATAGCCTAAGCTCAACTTAGGTTGCTGGATAGAGACTCAACGGGGGGATCTACTGGTTTTTATTTATTTTATAACCTTTAACACGAGACACTTAATAGATAGACGTTATTAATAGAAAAAGTCAGTACGATACGGTAATGCTGTGATGATATAGGAAGTAGGTGTATTTTCTTCGTTTTCCAACTAGAGACAAAAAGGCATAACGAAAAGCGATATCCGGAAACGGCGATGACTTAAAACTTGCACGTAACCTGAACTTGCGGTAGTCTAAAACAGCAGCTAACCGGAAACTTGCGGTAGCCTAGAACTGGCGGTATCCTAAAACTTGGCCGTAACCTAAAAACTTGGCCGTAACCTAAAAACTTGGCCGTAACCTAAAAACTTGGCCGTAACCTAAAAACTTGGCCGTAACCTAAAAACTGTAATAACTCATTAATAACAGGTACGGGTATTATTATAAGCGTTATTCATAAAGACATATATTATAATTCACTCTTACCGGTACGATATCTGATATGGGCGGTATTTATTGCAGGTAAATTTCACAACAATATATATATTTTATTCTTACAGACACTACTGGAGAGAAACGTTTACGGTAGAATTTTCGGTAAGATGCAATACATTAATTAATTCGATAGCGAGACGATAATATTTCATCCATTGGACAGGCGAGAATATCTCTTTCTTTTCACTTCATCCTATCACTAGGCTATATCCCCTCCCATCCATTAGTCAATCATATTGATTCCGATAGATGGCACGGGTATGTCCGTTTGTGCTTGTACGACTTTTCCTCTAATATTCAATCTCGGCGTTACATACCCCCTTCCAGAGGGAACGTCGTACAGAAAGTTTTGTCGGAATGGACCGGTACGGAAGTGTTTGATTTCAATCGGTACGGGACTCTCGGTAGAACTTCAAAGATACGATACATGATTCTTCCACGTGAATGGAGAAACCATGAGCTCACGTGAGGGCAGGGTTGCCAATCCCTGAGGTAGATTTCTTTTCTATTGGCTTGATAGAAAATATCCACCCGTTACCCGTTCGATTCCAAAGAGACTTCAAGACGAAACGATACATGATTCTTCCATGTGAAATGGAGAAACCATGAGCTCACGTGAGGGCAGGGTTGCCAATCCCTGAGGTAGATTTCTTTTCTATTGGCTTAATAGAAAATATCCACCCGTTACCCGTTGATTCCAAAGAGAACTTCAAGACGAAACGATACATGATTCTTCCATGTGAAATGGAGAAACCATGAGCTCACGTGAGGGCAGGGTTGCCAGTCCCTGAGGTAGATTTCTTTTCTATTGGCTTAATAGAAAATATCCACCCGTTACCCGTTACTACAAAGAGACTTTCAAGACGAAACGATACATGATTCTTCCATGTGAAATGGAGAAACCATGGGCTCACGCGAGGGCAGGGTTGCCAATCCCTGAGGTAGATTTCTTTTCTATTGGCTTAATAGAAAATATCCACCCGTTACCCGTTGATTCCAAAGAGAACTTCAAGACGAAACGATACATGATTCTTCCATGTGAAATGGAGAAACCATGGGCTCACGCGAGGGCAGGGTTGCCAATCCCTGAGGTAGATTTCTTTTCTACTAGCTTAATAGAAAATATCCACCCGTTACCCGTTGATTCCAAAGAGATCTCAAAGATACGATACATGATTCTTCCATGTGAAATGGAGAAACCATGGGCTCACGCGAGGGCAGGGTTGCCAATCCCTGAGGTAGATTTCTTTTCTATTGTCTTAATCGAAAAGAATCCACCCGTTACCCGTGTATGCGTAATGTTACGTGACTCTTCATCGGCAACAGGTACTTGTAGCAGGACTTGCTTCATATCAAGTTTAGAAAATTACTAATTCATACAGGTAGGCTCATTCTCCACTGATGAGATCGGAATATCATCACTCTTCTCCAAGGGTGACACTTTAGGTTCACGAAAGAGCGAGACAGTTTTGTCCAACGGCAACGGTATTGAAGTTTTCCCAGTAGGTAGTAAGGTATTATCGGTTGGTGGCGACACGGAAATCTTCTTAGAAGGAGGAAAGGTATTATTGGTTGGTGGCGACACGGAAATCTTCTTAGAGGGCGGAAAGGTATCATCGATTGGTGGCGACGCGGAAATCTTCACAGAAGGCGGTAAGGTATTATTGGTTGGTGGCGGTACGGAAATCTTCGCAGAGGGCGGTAAGGTATTATTGGTTGGTGGCGGTACGGAAATCTTCACAGAGGGCGGTAAGGTATTATTGGTTGGTGGCGGTACGGAAATCTTCACAGAGGGCGGTAAGGTATTATCGGTTGGTGGCGGTACGGAAATCTTCACAGAGGGCGGTAAGGTATTATTGGTTGGTGGCGGTACGGAAATCTTCACAGAAGGCGGTAAGGTATTATTGGTTGGTGGCGGTACGGAAATCTTCACAGAAGGCGGTAAGGTATTATAGGTTGGTGGCGGTACGGAAATCTTCACAGAAGGCGGTAAGGTATTATTGGTTGGTGGCGGTACGGATCTCGAGGCTGTACAGGCATCACTTTAGGAACTCGGGACGGAAAGGAAACTGGACCTTTAGAATCTGATTTGCTAATAGCATCACCACAACCACTGTTATCTATCTTCATGAGCTCCGCTACACGGCTACGCTCCGTTACAAACTCTATGAGTAACTCATAAGTCGGTATGGTTGTCGACGACTGCTTGTCCTCGAACTCTCTCCTCGTGCCAGAATCTAAGTTATTTAATGCTATCTGTAATTTAATAAAATCTCCCACATCCGGTAAATTTAGGGACATTAAGGCACTCATATTGCTGACATGTCCACTGAGAAATCGTTGAAGGCTACTATGGGATGAATTTGTTAGCGGTAGAAATTCGGTAATTCGAGATAAATATAAGCTATTAATTCTTCCGCCATCGTTAAGGAAAAACTCTATTATAACCAGCAACCCAGTACAAAATAATTATTAAAGAGAATAAAAATTTACAATACAAAACAAGTAGATAATCAATTACAATAACGAAATTATTATATAAGGTATAATACCATATACTACAGACAAACAGTTGTTGAATTATTTATTCAATAATAAATTTATCATAACCAAACGAAATTTGAAACCATTTATATTGTTTAAAAAAAAATAAACAAATAATTTCTGACTTAATTTTAAACAAATCATAAATTTATTTATAACAACTGTATAAACCCTTAAAGATAAAAATAATTATTTTCAATATAATTATTTTAGAATTGAATAATATTAATTTTTAAAATTATTAGAATCTTATGATTAATATTATTTTGTTTACTAGATACGAAATGAATTAATGTATTGGGGTTACATTTTCAGAGAACAAACGATAATTATAGGTAATACTTAAATTCATTCAACAATAAACTTATCATAATTAAACGGAATTTTAAATAATTTATTTTATTTATAAAAAAATTAAATAAATTATTTCGGAATTATTTTTAACCAAGTCATAAGCTTATTTATAAGCATAAGTTTATACAACCTTTAAAGATAAAAATAATTATTTTCGATAAAATTACTTTAGAATTGAACACTATTAATATTTCTAACTATTAATCTTATTCTTAACATTATTATGTTTTAAAATACAAAATGAATTAATGTTTTGAATATATTTTCCAAGTATAAACGGTAATTATAGGTATCCTTGAATTTATTCAATAACAAATTCATAATAACTAAACGGAATTTTAAATAATTTATTTTATTTATATAAAAATAAACAAATTATTTCGGAATTAATTTTAAACAAGTCATAAGCTTATTTATAATGATTGTATAAACTTTTGAAGATAAAAATAATTATTTTCAATAAAATTGTATCAGAATTGTATAATATTAATATTTAAAAATATCAATCTTATTATTAATATTATTATATTTATAAATACAAAATGCATTAATGTGTCTTAGTTATAATTTCTAAGAACAAACGATAATTATATTATAGGTATACTTAAATTTATTCAATAATAAATTTATTATAACTAAACGGAATTTCAAATAATTTATATTATTTATAAAAAAAACTAAATAAATCATCTCTGAATTATTTTTAAATAAATCATAAACCTATTTATAGCAATTTTATAAACCTTCAAAGATAAAAATAATTATTTTCAATATAATTATTTTAGAATGGAATAATATTAACATTTAAAATTGTCAAGCTTATTATTAATATTATTATGTTTATAAATACAAAATGAATTACTGTGTCTTAGTTATATTTTCTAAGAACAAACGATAATTATAGGTATACTTAAATTTAATCTATATTAAATATATAAAAAAACACCTCCAAATAAATTATATCATCCAAAATCAATTACAAGTTCATTTCTTTAATTTTATATACTTAGATGATTTTATACTTATTTTCATTTTATTTTATTAATTAGTTTATTTTTAACTATATTAATAATTAATATCGATATATTTATGTGATTAATAATCAATAAAAAGAAAAACCAATGTACCAGCTGTTTGGGGACCATATATTTATGTATAATGAAAAATCAATGTCCCAGCTGAACAGTCATATATTTATGTATAAAAAAACAAAAACCAGCGTCCCTGTTCGGGCGCCATATGCTCATGCGACCTTAATTGTACAATCGGTACTAAATAAATAACATAAGAGAGGGAAATTATATAAGAATAATTTATATAAAAAAGAAAGAAAGAAATTTTATTATATTTAGATATCAATTAATAAACAAGATATATTTACAAACTTTGATTCATATTACGGTACACATATGTTTATTGTACAATTTCAGTTACACAAATAGCCTAAGCTCAACTTAGGTTGCTGGATAGAGACTCAACGGGGGGATCTACTGGTTTTTATTTATTTTATAACCTTTAACACGAGACACTTAATAGATAGACGTTATTAATAGAAAAAGTCAGTACGATACGGTAATGCTGTGATGATATAGGAAGTAGGTGTATTTTCTTCGTTTTCCAACTAGAGACAAAAAGGCATAACGAAAAGCGATATCCGGAAACGGCGATGACTTAAAACTTGCACGTAACCTGAACTTGCGGTAGTCTAAAACAGCAGCTAACCGGAAACTTGCGGTAGCCTAGAACTGGCGGTATCCTAAAACTTGGCCGTAACCTAAAAACTTGGCCGTAACCTAAAAACTTGGCCGTAACCTAAAAACTTGGCCGTAACCTAAAAACTTGGCCGTAACCTAAAAACTGTAATAACTCATTAATAACAGGTACGGGTATTATTATAAGCGTTATTCATAAAGACATATATTATAATTCACTCTTACCGGTACGATATCTGATATGGGCGGTATTTATTGCAGGTAAATTTCACAACAATATATATATTTTATTCTTACAGACACTACTGGAGAGAAACGTTTACGGTAGAATTTTCGGTAAGATGCAATACATTAATTAATTCGATAGCGAGACGATAATATTTCATCCATTGGACAGGCGAGAATATCTCTTTCTTTTCACTTCATCCTATCACTAGGCTATATCCCCTCCCATCCATTAGTCAATCATATTGATTCCGATAGATGGCACGGGTATGTCCGTTTGTGCTTGTACGACTTTTCCTCTAATATTCAATCTCGGCGTTACAATCTAGTGTGTATATATGTATATATCTTGATTATAGAAATAATTTACTATCTTTATTGTAAAGACATAATGCACTGTCTTTGATTTTTTAGATATAATTGTAATCATGGTGTGTGTAGAAAAATGATCTCCTTTTTAGTGGATTTAAATAAAAGCGTGTTTTTAAAGTTTTTTATTATATTTTTTTTATTTTTAAATCAGTTTTTAAAAATTAAAACTAAATAAAATTATTCATGAATTTACAAATGAATAAATAAGTTAAATTTTTTTTTAAATAATTCTGAATACTAAAATCCACATCTGGAAATTAAAAATCAAAAAAATGGTTCCTGTACATTTAATTTGGCTGGAGGCATTTCTCCTAGAGAAAACTTAATCTATATTTGTTTATTTGTTTAACATGATAGTTCCTAGGTGCTTGTCAGGTATGCCCTCTTTTGTATTTCAATGACCGGCAGTCTTTCTTCTATCAAGCCCTACCAAAAGTCAATCATCATAAATAAACCATTTTCCATTTGGCGTTAGATGATCAACTAATAATAAATGAAATTGTTGTATAAATAAATAAAGTGAATAAATATTTGCCATCCGATAAAATCATACACGATTTGTATTTGTATTTGACTCGAGGGCAGGAAGTCACCTGCCAAAGATCACCTAATCAAGGGATGATATATTTTTTCTAATTTATATGCATACCTAAAAAGAGAATGAATTAATAGTTTATGCAAATTCAAATTTGGAAATAAATAAAAATAGAAAAACATTCAACATTTAGTTACATTTCATATGACAGAAATTAAATAAATTTGTGAGAAAAATTTTCACTTTAATTTTATAATTCACAAGTCTAATTAATTAAAACTTTTGAATTAATGAGAATATAAAATAATAAATTCAGTATATATAGGGTGACCATATTTCGAAAATACTAAACCGTACAAGCCTTTTACCTTTTTTTTATTTTAGAACCAAATTGAAAAAATTTAGAAAAAAAAGTCGGAAATGTCCTAATTGTTTGATGAGCACCTAAAAACGGGACAATCCCGGCAAACCGAAACGTTTGGTCACCCTATACATTCAAGATATTTATAATAAATTTTAAATAAAAATAAGTATTTTTATAACGAAATTATAATAAAAAAATTTGCTGCCTATAAAATGATACTTGTTTGTATAATCATTAGATGCATAGAAATGTTATAGAATTGTTGGTTGTTTTACTCCGAAATCAAACATAATAAATAAATATAAAACTATTATAGAGTAACAATATCATTTAAATTAAAAACATTTTACTCAATATACATTGTAAACACATAAAATTTATTATTATAAAGGAAAAAAATACACTTGAGAATTTTTAATGAATAGTTAATAAGTTTTTTTTTTTTTTTAAATAATTCTTGTTTTTTTTAAAGAAAATTATAAAACTAAACAACAGTATTTTTACTAAAGTCTTTTAAAAAAAATATTTACTTTTACTTTGTAATAAATTTCATTACCTATTTTCTGTTGAAACATTTGGAATTAAAATTTTCATTATGATGGTTGCCTAGATATTAAGGCGAAGGGACTAATTTGTTGGACACTTTCTTCGTCTTTATTATCTATTCATTCCTATTAAATCAGTTTGTATTATTATTTTAATGAAATGGAAGTTCGAAGGGGAGGCTTATCCTTGCCCACCTAAGTGACCTCCCTAAATGTTTAAAATTCTTGAAATTGCCTATACAAAAATGAAAGAGTAGAGCAGTGGTTCTCAACCAGTATGCCGCGGCACTTTATTGTGCCACAAGATTATGACTTCCGACTTTTTTTCTAAATTTTTTCAATTTGGTTCTAAAAAAAAAGGTAAACCGTTTTTGGGACCACTTTTTTTCAATATGGTATACTTTTACACTTATCTTTTTTTAAACCGTTAAAAAGTGTGCCGCGGTAAAAAAAAAGGTTGGGAACCACTGGAGTAGGGGATTGAACTTGTACCTTGAAGAACACCACTTGTCGTCTTAATTGATTTTTGATTTAATATTATCCCTTATTAATTTACGCAATTTTACTCTTTTTTAGACTTTTTAATTATTTTAATAAATTTTTAATTGGTATTGATAATATTCCTGAGATTCCTTTCAATCCGGCCCTATTTATCTAAAATTCATTCGAGATAAAATAATAAAAGACGAACTATCATCAAAATGTAGTAAAAATGACTTAAATTAACATGAAAATTGTGTGTTCTTATAGACGTGAACGGTTGAAAGGATTTTGATAAAATTTAGTTTATTTACTTAATGCATCAGTAGCATGAATTCATCAACTTTTGGTGTATATTTCGTGTGAAACCGGAAGTGGTAGTTTCCAAAGTAATTAATTAATTTTATATTCATTGTCGGAAATTTTTCGCTAAATAATTAAGTAATTAAACTAAAAATAAAAACCAAGATAATATAATTTAGTCAGTTTTAATTCAAGTTTTAAAAATATATTTTTTTTTGATACTCTATGTATGATATTGTTTGGAAATTAATTTATTTCAAATCGTCAGTCGGTTTTGTGCCTGGCAATATAGTTCATTCTTTTTTACAAAATTATCAAAGTTTATCCTATTCAGTTAAGTTTTTTAGAAATAATTTGAAATGTTTTATAGAACTTAAAGTTAACTATAATAGAAATTTAAAGCAAGCCAATCAATTAAAATGAAATAATCTAAATATAAAATTAAGATTCTAATCAGATTATCAATTATTCTACATTAATGAACATTTCTCTTATTAGGAACAACCACAAAACAGAATGAAAGAAGATATTAAACTACTCCATCCGAACAAGAATCCAGTAAAAACCAGTCAGAGCGACGCGAACACCATGTTTCATACAAATTAAGAATCCTTTACACCAACTTAACATATTATACATTAATATTAACAAAAATGAAAATGTTTTTATGTATGGAATATAATAGAAGATCATTAAAAGATTGACAAGGAAAAATCATCAAATTGATTAAGGATTATTATTTTTTTTTTTGAAAAATTTAGGATATATTCAAATTGTAATTACTCTAAATTTAATTCATTAAAGTTAATATTAAATATTTAATTTAATACAAGATGGATGAAGAGAAATTATATAGTATGGCATTTTTATTGAAATTTAATGATCGATATTCTAAAAAGGTAATCTAATCATAATTTGTTAAGTACTCAAAAGTTTTTTTCTCTTTTTCTCTCTTTTTCTCTCTTCCTCTTCTATTATATACCCCGATATATATATATATATATATAATATCAACAATCTACAAATATGAATGCATCCATTGCGAAGTAATTTGTTTGTACTTCAAATTAGATCTGAATTATAATCCCATTTGTTGTTTAAATTTTAAATCGATTTGAATGTGTTTATTATTTATTTATTTATTTTAACCTGAAGCATTAAAAATAATAATTGTAGTAAATCGTTGAATTATTCATTATAGAAATAAATGATTTTTTTAATGAGAGGTGAAGTCGCTCGCCTGCTAACCACTCAATTGCCAACTGCGGAATGCGTTTTCGTGATACAAATTAAAACACGAACAAGATTCTAATCAATTAGTGACTGACGTAAGGGCTCAACAATGTGTTAATTACAGGGCTGTATGGAGAGAAGGAGGATGGGGAGAGCAAAGGGCATTTGCATAGGGCCGGAAGGCCTGGCCCTGTTCTATTCAAATAATCCCGAGCGCATTAGCTATACATAAAATATACATTAGATTGGCTAAACGCGTGATAAAAACACGAAAGATATTTCCTCACCCAATCGCATTAGCATAATTCGACTATAATTTTATTTATTCTCAGCGAGCACACCAAACTAGGAGTTAAGCCATAGAAGTTAATTTGTATTTTCCCAACTTCACACACAGCTTCACTTTATGGCCATCTCCATCTAATTAGAGAAGATACTAAACACTCGTTTATATCTTTAATTGCGGGTTCACCCCCCCCCCTCCCCAACACGCTCCTCTCCTTCTCCAATATCACTTCACCTCTCAGTTATTTCTCGTCTCTTTCACAAAAAAATCTGGAATGTCTCCATTCGACTATCTCGCAAATTTGAATTGGATTAATTAACACATATTTTATTTAAATTAAATTTAATTAATTCAATTTTAAATTAAAATTAATAAATATATATATTATTAAAGCAGCGCATGTTTGGCTCTTTGTTGATGGTACCATGTCACGGGCTAGCGCGTGATTTGTAGTGTTAAAAAATTAATTCCGGCACTTTCAGCAATTCAATCAAGCTGAAATTCTATATATAGCAGTTTTATACAATTTTTAATTATGTGGTAAAAGTATCAAACATATATTTTTATTTTTATGGTAAAGGAAAAAAACTGAAAACGTGGCAAGTATGGTCCTCTTCCGACTGAGCTACATTTCTCAAAAGTTGAGAGAAAACTACGAATTTTGAATAATGCCAGTATACCAAATTTCATTATTCTAGCTCAAACTGTTTTTGGATTATCTTGTCTACACACACACAAACAAACACCCAGACATTTTTCTCAACTTTAGTTTTAGTTTAGTCCAATTCAAATTAGTTTATAGAAGTTTTATACAATGTTTAAATATGTGAACAACTATGAAACATATATCTTTATTTTTACGGTCAGTTTAGAGGGGAAAAAATGAAAACGTTGTAGGTAATGACCCTCTTCCGGTTAAGCTACATTTCTCAAAAGTTGATAGAAAACTACGAATTTTGAATAATGACCGTGTACCAAATTACATTATTCTAGCTCAAACTCTTTTGGCGTAATCTTGTCTACACACACAAATTATTTCCTCAAAAGAATACCAATAAAAAGAAATTTATATGAAATAAGTATTTTCAATGATTGAACAAAGAATATTTGAGTGATGGATTCAGAATCCTTTTATTGCTTGTGATACATCAACTAAAATATTTCTTTTATAAAAAGTAGAAGAAAAAGAAGAAAAATTTCTTCAAGTTCTGATCGTACTTGATGATCTGGAGGAATTTTCTAGCTCGAACCGTTTTTTGGGTAATCTTGTCGACATTTTTCTTAGTGAAAATGACTCAGGGACCTTCAAAATGTATAAAAACATCAAAATCTTGACTTCGAAAATTTTCGTGATCGAAATACTATCTCTGGCGAGATGGTAATAAGATAAAAATCTTGAATTCATTAAGTTTTGCGAATTTTATTATTTATTTTATTTTTGTTTCCGATTTGTTTTTTTATTTTTGTTTTTTTTTTTTTTGTTCTTTTTGTTTTATTATTATTATTTCTTTTTTTTTTTTTATTTTTATTTTTCGTTCACTCGCCCCACGGGGAAGTTTCGCCCGATAATTAAGCCATTATTATTTACAGCCAAGCCAAGCTTATTTAACCACTTTACGACGCTTGTAATGTAAATATTTATTACGTCTAAACATATACCAATATATTTTATGGCAACATTAATTTGGCCCGTATAAAAATGTCGGTGCTTGGATGGCCCGCAATAAGCATTGGTCCCCTTCATCCTCCTCTGGCCCTTGTTAGTGATGTTCAGATTATGTGGCACTCATAACCTGTGCACGGGACACATTAGCTGAACCACCTTGGGCCATAAATGCCCTCCGGACTCAGCTCATTTGCACGATCCAACAACCTTTCTTATGGAAGTCAAGTCAATAGAGGATGATCAAAAAGAGCTGAGTGTTGCCTAGTACCAACTAATTGAGCAATTTAGAATAAAAAAATTATCTTAATTTATATATATATATATATATATATATATATATATTATATAAAACGCATATGAAAAAAAACAACAACAGGATCTTGAAATAATATCGTTGCAAACACAATCTGGAAACTTTCCAGAAATTATTTTTATTTCAGGTAAAGAAAAAAAAATTATATTTCAATTAGAATTGTAATAAAAAGAAGAAAAAAAAAAGAAACACATAAAACAGTGCTTAATATTTCATAATTGCATTATTAATTAGCAATAAAATACCAATGAATAATAAAATTGCATTTAAAATATACTTTTTAATATTTATCATTGGAATTTTTATTTATTTTCTTAGTATATAATAACTTGTATAATAAATTGTTAGCTATCAATTTTAATAATACATATTTATTACGACGAAATAAAATTTCTACGTGCGAAAACGTTAGTTAATAATATCGTTTTGATTTATTAGTATTTAGTTTTCTTTTCTTTTCCTTTTGTGTTATTGCCATGATTCATATCTTTAGATATTAATTAATTAGAATAGAAAAAAATAATTACTATATAATAAAATAATAGAGGATATCCTAGAACAGATAAATATGAATTAGAGAAGACGAATAGAATTAAAAAATCAATCTATTTATTAGATGCTTTCATGTATTCTGATCATTTTTTTACTTTAAAAAGGCATTTATGCAAAAAATTGGTACAATATATATTAATTAAAATATTTTCCATCATTTTCTATAACTTTTACCCATTCTTCTTGCAAAATGGATATAAAGTGTCGAAAGAACGATGTTGGTTTGATAGTGATCCATTCATCGATCTATTTTCGCACTTCTTTAGCATTTCGAAACCGTGTGTCCTCCAAGCCATGTTGCATCCATATTTTAACAAGTGGTAATAGGTCTGGTGAGTAAGCTGAGTGCAGCAGAACTTCGCATTCAATCTGCAATAGAGTATCCTTCACTATGCTTTCAACTGGTACCCGAGCAAGACAATGAGTTTGCGTCTTTTACTCACTATTGATGGTCTTTTTTGCTACAATACTTTGTTCATTTTGTTCAGTTAACGTCTGTAGACATATGCAGTAACAGTTTCATTAGTTTTTGGCAGCTCATAATACTCTATTCCTTGCTGATCTCATATATGCACATCAAGACTTTATGACGATTAATATTTCGCTTCGATTTCGATGTGGATGGCTCTCCTAGATTATCTCACGGCATTTTTTGCTTGAAATTTTCATCGTATATCCACTTTTCTTAGCCATTGACATCAAATTCACCACTTTTAAATTGTTGAAACCGAAACCGACAAAGGGGATATGACGGAGCAGTATCACCATAAGTTTCTAAAATTATTTTATCGGTTTCGGCAGCAGATTTTTTCAAATCAAATAACAAAAGTAATGAAATTGAATATTGATCTTTCCATGATTAGCGTCTATATTCACTGAATAACTCAATAATTCTAAATGAAAATCCGTTATTTTATGTTGCGAAATGTCAAAACCATTGAATAGTTAGGTTTGTTTGTTTGTTTGCATTGATACTTCGTATCCTAACCGATAGATGTTACTGATCAAAATGCATACATACATACATACATTTTTGCAATCGATTGAATGAATACTTCTTCAAGAATATTTTTAGTATCCAAATAAATGATATTCTCACAAAACAAGATCACAGCTCATTAAGGAAACCGGATTTCAATTCTACTACATCAATAATAAGAAAACAAAATTCTTCTGATGAGGGAAGAAAATTTTATAAGTTTTTTTTTTTCTTTTTTTTTAAAGAAATACCAATTAAGTTCTTGGAGAATACCGCTTGAGAAATAAATGTTTAATTAATACCTACAAAAAAATGATCATTTATTAAATATTCAGTTTAAATGTTTTTTTTTATTCTTTAATCTTTTTCTAAATCACATGTTTTTCTAAATAGTATAAGTTTGTTTTTTTTAAAAACATTAATTATTAACGTGTGAATTTTATTATTATTAATATTAGTAAAATTCTTTGTAAATTATTGTGTTTTAATAAAAAAAAAATACTTCACTTACTTAGTAAAAGAATATTTTTATAAGTTCAGAAGGTTTAGTGAACAAAAGAGGGGAGGGGCTATGCGAAGATTTTGAGGTATATATTTAACATAACCAATAATTTTATAAAAAAATATTTTTTTGCACATAATAAGAAAAGGTGTTAACTAATGTTATGTAATTATTTATTTATATAATTATCTATTTTTGTAGTTGTTCTGAACTCGAAAATTCTTAGACATATCTTCTACATTCCTTCAACAAAAGAAAAAAGTTTAAATTTATTGACTTTAATATAATATCCAATAACATTAACAATGTAAGAACAAGAAAAAAAAGGTGTTTTATTCATATATTTTATCTTATTATACTAGCAAAAATTGTATATACACCATATGTATATATATTTGTATTTTTGAAATAATAAACTACTCAAAGAATTTTTTTGAAATTCACACCATAGATAATATTTGTATTAGTTTCAGCCTCGGGAAAAGTCATCTTTGTTAGTATTTCCTTAATTTAAAATAGGAATTTTAATAATAAAAATATGACGCCGGGCAACGCCGGACAGCGCTTCCTAAATACAAAATATTATAAATAAAATAAAATTAAAAATATTTATTTTAATAATATTTTGTAATCAAATTATTAAATATATCTTATCTTATTATGCTAGCTAAAATTGTATATTTGTTTGTATATATATATATATATATATATATATATATATATATGTAAATGAGTTCTCATAAACCGCTCTAACGATTTTTTGAAATTCACACCAGAGATAGTATTTATAAAGAAAAATTAAGTTTTATTGATCACATCTCTGGAAAAAATCATCTTCATTAGTTTTTCTTTAATTTAAATGTATATATGTAACGTCACAGTCACCGCCTGTAAGATATATCTATTATTAAAATAAAATTTAAAATATTTATATTATATTCATAATTGTTTCTTATTTCATTAATAGATACATTTTTCACAACGTTTAGAAGATTTACCTTTATTCGATTCGATATAGGAGAATTAAATGACGTCTTCAATTTATTATACATCTACTCCGTAAATAAAAAATATTATACTATACTAGCTGTTCAATCAGTATATTAGATAAAACATCTATTTGTTTTTGTGTTCTTACTTTTAACATATTTTAATTTAATCAGTAAATTAATTATATATTATTATTGTAAATATGGACAAATGATAATCTATGGTAGTCGAAAGTTCTTGGCCGCAACATCCACATTTCTCGAAGTGTCCCTTCATACATTGTGAATCCACCCATAATAATATCTTACTTACTTGAAAATGAAAATCCAATTATGAGATCAACATTCAGGATTATCTGAATAAACTATTACTATTATTTTTTATTTCAGTATTTTTAATGTTAATACAATAATTTTTATTTTATAATCTATAAAATAATTTAATTATTTTAAAAAACGGCGGTCTGTTTAAAAGTGGAAGGTATAAATTTTATCATTGTCTAATATAAGAAAACAGAATATATTATTTTTAATGTTTTATAAATACAAAAATATTTTCAAAATGTCAATTAAAATGACTAAATTATATTATTTTTGGTTTTTGTTTCAATTAATAATTACAACTATATTTTAAGTGAAAAAATGATTTCTTGGTTATATAAAAATTAAAATATGATTTTTTAGACAAATGATAAAATTTATACATTTCTCTTTTAAATATATTATATTAAATTATATTTTTTTTTATTAATAGGCTTCTTTTCTTATTTTTAATTTTTAATAAATTCTCTTTTTTGATATGATGTTTTATTAAAAAATAATATTAAATTGTATATAAATTTAAAAATTAGAATATTTTAATTTGTTTAAATTTTAACACATGTAATCAATTATATGCATAAAGAATAGAAAATTTTGAAAATCAACTTCTCATTTCATAACTGAAAATAGTGTCGAATAGAAATAGGATTGGATTAATCTTATTATGCTGGCTAAAATTGTTTGTTTGTATTATTGAGGACCCCAATTCAATTCATTTTAATCAGATTGGTGTAATGATGCAACATTTAATAATTGTAATAAATAATTAAAGAATTGTATATCAATATTTTTTAAAGGGACGAGCGAGAGCTCGGTGTCCCAGGTATTAATATTATCAGCCAAACCCAATAATAATTAATCATTTTTGTTTAACTTAATTACCGAGCCGAGGTTCGGGGTCCCGGTACTATTATGTTATATCCACAGGCCATACTTTTCTGTCTTTGGGTGAATTAATACGTACGTATATTTAGGGGCTGTATGTTTTATGACTATTTTTTTTTAATTTATGTTCTTTTAAATTATTTGAAATTGTTTCATATATTTTGTCGTTTATTTATTTTAAATAATAATCTTAATCTTAAATAAGGAATGATTTTTTAAAGTAGCTAATAGCTAATAGTTTAAAAATCAAGTTAATTTTTTTTAATTACTAATTCCTTGTGTAGTTATTTTAGTTTTATTTCTCATTTTACATTCACTTTCTTTCATTTTAATGTGAATAATGTTTATCTTTTTTTATTTCAATTTTAATATTCCATGAAGAAATCATTTGGAGTTCAAATATGGAAAAGATTAGAAAACAAAACAAAAAAAAAAAAAAAATTTGTTTAATGACGGCAGTCATCTTTACAATTGAAGTCTCCCATTGAAATCAAATGATAGGAGTAACAATACTGCAAACGACTCTCTACCGAAAATGGGAATGTTTTGCTTAACCCACATCGCATCCTCGGCGTGATGGTGAACGACGGGACGAGGGACAGGAAAGGGTAAGTGCCGGTTGGGCTGGTGCACGAAAAGGTGCTATCTCGCCATCATAAAACCTGAGCGTCTCAATTATAATTTAATAAAAGCCAACGGAGATTATCTCTCGAGGGCCGGCCGCGCCTATTTGCTTTAGCTTGGAGGTTGCGGGTCCAAACACTAACATCTGGCGCACCCCCCCCCACACCTCCTCCACTCTCACCTTCTCTCCAAACTCCTCTTCTTCCTCTACGCTCTCCGCCGTGATAATGATATAATTTTTATCCTCTCGACAAGTCGCTGGCATCCATTGTTCTCTGTTTATTCATTTAATAGGGAAGGCGTGGAGTGTTTGGATTCTCACCTGAGGATCAACAAACAACCACAGTCGGTATTAAATCTTGCGTTCTCATCCTGGTCTGGCGATTGGTGGAGGCCCCTCCCGCCCATTGGCTACGTCCCGTGCCATTAGCTCAATAAACTTTATTTATTTAAGACTCCGCCCAAAAGTCCCATGAACCGCCAATCGGAGAACACGGTGAAGAAATACCGAAACCGGCTACCGCCGTAAATGGACCGTTTAAATCATCAAATGGATCATTTATCAGGAACTTGTTAAGAAAAATTAACTTGAGACCATAACTCATTTAGCGCTGATTTTTCATTTCTAAACTACTTAACTAATAGTTATCACCATTAAATAAACAAATATTTTTAGACTAAAGGATACAAAGAAACAAAATACTCTTATTATTCTCGAGAATTTTCAAAAATTGTCATTATCTCCAAATTTTATATTGGTAATATTAATTATTGTCAACTCAAACGCTCAAACTTCTTATCCTTCTTTGCTGAACCTCATCAGGAGGAGTTTTACATTTGTTTTAATATAAAATTCATAGGATAGGTCGTTAAAGGGTATATTACTTTTAATGCTCAACATCTTCTTCGTTCCCATCACTTTTTTTAAAGTTTGAAATGTGACTTTTAATTTAGTCATTTTTAACGTGTGAGTTAGTGTTAGGTATACCTGGCAAAAGGTCACTTTGGGACTTGACTATTCAATCTTAAAAACTGTTTCACCGGGAAATTAAAACCTAATAAATTATAAAACTAAATTTAAAGTGTTTTTATTTTTAAAAAAATTCAAGTGAAACTATCATTATTTATCTTATATAATTCTAAAAAATGTTCAATTGAAAAACTTATTTGTATGAAATGTTCAATAAATTCAAAAAAATTTTCTTAGAAGAAAATTTATTGAAAAAGAGATAATTTATCTATAAAAAAGCTGGAGTGTCTCCACTCGACTATCTCGCAAATTTGAATTGGATTAATTAACATGTATTATTTATTTAAATGAAATATAATTAATTATAAATTAAAATTAATAAATAATATTTATTAAATCAGCGCATGTTGGCTCTTTGTTGATGGCACCACGTCACGTATTGGCGCGTGATTTGCAATGTTAAAAAATTAATTCCGGTACTTCAATCAAACTGAAATTCTATATATAGCAGTTTTATACAATCTTTAATCGTATGAAAAATTAACAAATATATATCTTTATTTTTATGGTCACTTTAGAGGAAAAAAATCAAAACATTGTAGGTAATGACCCTCTTCCGGTTGAGCTACATTTCTCAAAAGTAGATAGAAAACTACAAATTTTGAATAATGTCCATGTACCAAATTTTATGATTCTAGCCCAAACCGTTTTTGCGTAATCTTGGTTACATACATACACACAACATACACACACATACATTTTTCTCAACCTTAGTGAAAATGATTCAGGAACCTTCAAAACGTATAAAAACATCAAAATCTAAATATCGAAAATTTTCGTGATCGCAATACTATCTCTGGCGAGATAGTAAAAATATGATAAATTATTTTGTTTATCAAAAAAATTGGTCAAATTTTAGTTTATAAACATCTAAATTTCAAATAATGTCCAATCATTATAATCCAATTAGTCCCTTTAACAAAAACAATTTACAAAAGATTAGGGCTCTATTATATTTAAATACTAAAGGATATCTCCATTCTATTTATGGATATAATGATAATCAAAATTCAAGCCATCCTTTAATATCATGTCAAGAAAAATTATTTCAGACATTTCTTTTTAAAAATTTAAATTAAATCTTTATTCTACTCCAAAAGATTATTTAGACAAGGATTATTATCATTATATATTATTATTTTATTTTGTGAATTTACCATTTACGTTTTATTGTAAATAAATACATATTCTATTAAAACATAACAAGTATTAATTTAAAGTTATTATTTTCAACTTTTTTTTTAGTTGATTACATATATATATATATATATATATATATATATATGCCACAATCTAGAAACTGAACTCTGATATAAAAGGTTACGTTGAACAGATAATTGCTGTGTTGAATTACAATGTCCATTATAATAAGACAACAAAAACTAAATATGGATAAAATTCGGGTATTCCTTGAATTTCTTGGTACAAAGTATACATGGATTAAAAATGCTCAATCTAATTTTTGTGGCATAAGCCAAACGTCTCTGATTATTGGGCTAAAATTTTAATTAGAGAAATTGTTTCTTTGTTTGTATCAAAAAAAAATGCAAAAAATATATATTGTACTATATATAGTTTTTTTACCAAAAACGCATGTAAAAAAAGTTAGGTATAAGTATATAATAAAAGATTACGCAAAAACGGTTTGAATTAGAATAATGAAATCTGGTATACGAGCATTATTCAATATTTGAAGTTTTCTATCAACTTTTGAGAAATGTAGCTCTCTAAACTGACTGTAAAAATAAAGATAAATGTTTGATAGTTTTCACATGATTAAAAATTGTATAAAACTGCTATATATAGAATTTCAGCTTGATTGAATCGCTGAAAGTACCGGAATTTAATTTTTTTTAATTTTTTAACACGTTGACTGCCTATCACGCGCCAGCACGTGACGGGGTGTCATCAATAAAGAGCCAAACACGCGCTGGTTTATTATTTATTAATTTTAATTTATAATTTATAATTCATTAAATTTAATTTAAATATAATATATGTTAATTAATCCAATTCAAATTTGCGAGATTATCAAGTGGAGACACTCCAGATTTTTTTTTTTTCGTTAAAAATAAATTACTTACTCTACTTTGAAAGAATTTTTAATCTTTTAAAATATTTTTTTTTATTATAAAATAACATTTCTAGAAAAATTTATTGCCTAACAAGATAAATAAATCTATGAAAAATGTATTTAGCATGTATGTTTTAATATCTTAGTATTTTAGTATATATATATATTTTAACGATTCTGACAAGTAGCAAGACCCTTATCAGACCAACTATCATTCCACCTCCCTCGTCCATCATGACAATAAACAAAAGAAAATAATAATGAACTATACAAGATAGTTTTTCTCTTTATACTGAAAAATAAAATATTTTTATAATTAGCAAGCGTTTCAAAACAAAAATCTTAAACCAACTTGTTTAATTTTAGTTGAAATAAAAAAAAAATAAGCGGGAGTGTCCTCCCCTAGACTTTCCCGCATATAAATAGGTATAAAGAGTTGTGAATGAATATTTAGAATGTAATAAAGTGCTACTTCTGGTTAACTGATATTTTAAATGTAAAAAAAAACAGATATGGATATAATATAAATATTTTTAATTTTATTTTATTTATAATATAAAGGGCTGGCTGTGACGTCATGAAGTGCGGGGTGACGTCATATAATTTTAAATTAAGAAAAAACTAATGAAGATGATTTTTCTCGAGGATAAAACCAATACAAAGTGCATAACACGTGGAGATATGCCTTCACGTGAAATTTGATATGAAAATAACCCTTCACTTCCTCTCTTCGATCGGCAATACTAGCACTTCCGGTTTTCGGATTTGCACCAAAAGTTGATCCATTCATCATACTGATGCATTAAGTAAATATACCAAATTTCATCCAAATCCGTTCAGCCGTTCAAGCTGTACACATCTCTACGGACACACAGCGGACGGACGGACAGACATCATGCTAAAAATACTTTTTTCTGTTAAGAAAATGCATGATTCGTGGAGATATGTACCTAAAAATATCCACAGGTGAAATTTGGTGTGAAAACAATACCTCCCTTACTATCGTCGGTCGGTAAAAAGGAAACGCTACTTGTATAGGTAAAATGTCACTTCCGGTAGTCAGATCATGATGAAATTTGGTATCTGAATTTTTTTCATATTTTTAAATCTATATACAAAATATGAAGCAAATATCTCGAAGCAAACTGGTACTTTACTTGAAAGGTAAACGCAACCATTGTAGGTAAAGTACCACTTCCGGTTAACCGATTTTGACGAAATTTTGATAGAAATCTACAAACTGTGAATAATATCGGTGTACAAAATTTCGAAGTCCTAGCTTGATTAGTTTTTGAGTAAATTTGCTTACAGACATTACATACATACATACATACATACATACATACATACATACATACATACATACATACATACATACATACATACATACACACACACAGACATAATTCCAAAAATGGTATTTTCCGACTCAGGGAGGTCTAAAACGTCAAGATCTATCAAAATCTCGAAGTCGAAATTTTTGACGATTCCAATACTTCCCTTATACAAAGTATGCGGGAAAGTAAATATATATATTTTTATTATTGGATTTAAAAATAATTTCATGAGGACTTTTTACTATCTCGCCAGAATAGTATTGCGATGGTATTTTCGATGTTTTTATACATTTTGAAGGTTCCTGAATCGTTTTCTCTAAGGTTGAGAAAAATGTCTCTGTGTGTGTATGTGTGTATGTATGTAACCAAGATTACGCAAAAACGGTTTTAGCTAGAATGATGAAATTTGGTACATGGACATTATTCAAAATTCATAGTTTTTCTATCAACTTTTGAGAAATGTAGCTCAACCGGAAGAGAGTCATTACCTACAACGTTTTGATTTTTTTTCTTCTAAATTTGACCGTAAAAATAAAGATATATGTTTGATAATTTTTCACATGATTAATAATTGTATAAAACTGCTATATATCGAATTTCAGCTTGATTGAATCGCTGAAAGTACCGGAATTAATTTTTTAACACCAACGTGGTGCCATCAACAAAGAGCCAAACATGCGCTGGTTCAATAAATATTATTTATTAATTTTAATTTATAATTTATTTAATTTAATTTAATTTAAATTAATATATGTTATTTAATCCAATTCAAATTTGCGAGATAGTCGAGTCGAGACACACCAGATTTTTTGAATTGAAATTAATTTTTTTTTTAAATTTTAGTAACGATTTAAAAAATATTCATTATTTTAAATTAATATCATCACAAACAAAATGAATTGTTTGAAGATTTCTTATCTTACAAATTTTCCTGTTTAATATTTACTTTTTAAAATTGTCATTTATTATTGTAGATGATTTGTTTTAAAAAACGCCTGATTAAATGTTTTTTAAATTAAATACTACTACTACTAAAAAAAATAAGAATTTTTTATTTTAACTAAAGTTAAAAAAATTGTTTATAACAAAACGTTTAAGATATTTGTTTTGCCCAAATTACTAATAGATTGAATTCGATTGATAGCCTGTTATTTTTTAGGGTTTCGTAACCGACCCTTTTGATGATCTTCAACACCCTGTCTCTTTAGGGCTGTTTTCTCTACCTGTGCACGTTTTCTGTTCCCAGGACTCCTAATGACCCATGTCCCACGCCTGGCTTGGACACGGATTGCTCTGATTACAAAAACACATGTCCCGCCTGGTCAACTAATAGACCCACAGGGCCACCCTGTTAATGACATATGACACTTGATTCTTAAAATTACAGGGTCCGTACGTCATTTGGTTAGTTTAATAGCCGAATAATTATACCATTATCTTGTACAAAAGTAAATAGAAATCAAACAGGCATTCCCATTAAAAACAAATTCCACGGTCATTTCCATCAATTGGCTACGAATTTAAAAGATGTCATACAAAGGATAGGCTTGCCTCTACCTTTCTATTAATATATTACCAAGTTCTTTAAATTATAATTAATTGTATTAAAAAAATAATTCACAATCATTCATGAATTTCTACAATGATAAATTAATAATATATAAAAATAATTTAGATAAATTTTCAACTTTTCTTATACCTTACAAAAATTACCTGGAAGAGATGGATGACATAATTTTCATTTATTAGACATTTTTTTCCCTTAACAAACATCTCCGGAATTAGTGAACACATCTTTCTTATCTGAGAATAATAGAAACTAAAATTTTCCTAGCAAGCTTAATTAAGTCGTCTACAATGTAAAGAATGTTGGAAAAAAATTTAAATATCTTTTTCAAAAAAAGAAATATTTAAACAATTTCTTAAATGTAAAATATTTTAATAAATGTATATTAGGTAGGCTTTATGCAAACGTTCGTACCACCAGATTCGATTTGGGACATTTATCAATTGGGACTGAAATGCCAAACGAATGATAAACTTGGGGCCCCGGATGAAAAAAAAAACTGATTTCAAACGGAATGTTGGGAGATCTCTATTAAGACAAAACCTCATCCTGATCTGAACCTTTCCCTTTGGATGTTGGAGAGCCTTTTGCATTCCGATTGCTGTCACATCAGCTCACCGTTCATAAATCTTTAGCCATCCATCTATCTATCTCAAATCTCTTGTATTTCCTTGAACTATTAAAAAAAAGACATTCCCGTGTTTTGTTCTGACCAAAATATAAATTATCCGATCATTAAAATACTCGTTTTTTATATTATATTTGTTTTTATTAAGTTAAAAAAAATGCATTTTTTTTTCTTTTTTTGATAAACATAATTTCTAAATGTTACATCTCCTCTCCACCACCTTCACAAGTATCTTGGTTCACTTCTTCATAATCTTTTTCTAAGGCAGCAAGATCCTCTCTAGCTTCCGAAAAT
Organism: Labia minor; assembly: GCA_963082975.1. NCBI lineage: Eukaryota > Metazoa > Arthropoda > Insecta > Dermaptera > Spongiphoridae > Labia > Labia minor. The sequence continues at coordinate 105,185,594 of OY720344.1, forward strand.
TCGCCCTCTTCCATTCCTTCACCGACATACCAATGAACAAAAGCTCGTTTAGCAAACATTAAATCAAATTTATGATCAAGCCTTTGCCAAGCCTCTAAAATTGCAGTTGTATTGGCCAACATACACACAGCCCGTTGAACTTTGGCTAAGTCCCCACCTGGAACTACAGTAGGTGGTTGATAGTTGATGCCCACTTTGAACCCTGTTGGACACCAATCTACAAATTGAATTGTTCTTTTTGTTTTTATGATACTAATAGAAGCGTTCACGTCTTTTGGAACAACATCTCCTCGGTATAGCACACAGCAGGACATATATTTTCCAAGTCGTGGATCACATTTTACCATTTGATTTGATGGTTCAAAACACGAATTGGTTATTTCATTCACCGAGAGTTGTTCATGGTATGCCTTTTCAGCTCCAACAATTGGAGCATATGTCACTAAAGGGAAATGTATACGAGGGTAGGGCACTAAATTGGTTTGAAACTCTGTCAGATCCACATTTAACGCACCATCAAATCGCAACGAAGCAGTAATCGAACTCAATATTTGGGCAATTAATCGATTCAAATTAGTATACGTTGGTCGATCAATATCTAAATTCCGTCGGCAGATATCATAAATTGCCTCATTATCGCTCATAAAACAGCAATCCGTGTATTCAAGCGTTGTATGTGTACAAAGTACGCTATTATAGGGTTCAACGACAGCAGTTGAGATCTGAGGAGCTGGATAAATAGCCACTTCTATTTTACTCTTCTTTCCGTAATCACAACTGAGTTTTTCCATTAAAAGAGAGGTGAAGCCAGATCCGGTACCGCCGCCAAAAGAATGGAAGACCAAAAATCCTTGTAGGCCATCACAAAGATCAGAAAGCTTTCGAACACGATCCAAAACAAGATCAATAATTTCCTTGCCAACTGTATAATGTCCACGTGCATAATTATTAGCCGCATCTTCTTTTCCAGAAATAAGCTGCTCAGGATGAAAGAGTTGACGGTAGGTGCCAGTTCGTATTTCATCTATAATTCATTAAAAAAAAGGAATTAATAAATATATATAAAAAAAAATTGATCTCGAAATAAAAATTATTATTTTAATTATTTTCTTAAAATATCAACAATCCAATCGAATTTAAAATATTATCTATAGAATCTAAGAAAATGAAAATAACATGCTTCACAATGTGAAGGATAATAATATAGATATAATAGTTCCTGACCATCTTTTATGAAATTAAAATAATTTTTAAAAAATCATAAATATTAAATCTATTAATATTATATATTATTAATTAATATTATATTATATTAATATTATTAAAATTAAATCTAATTCCTTCAAACATTTATCATATATATTTGAATCTTATTTTTTCTTATTTTAAAAAATACAGTATTGATAACACATGGACATTTATAATAATCATATACTAATAAAGTAGTTTAAAACATTAATTAATTTAAGTTTAAGAATTGAATATTGTTTTCCAAAGAAAGAATAAAATAAATAAAATTAAAACAAACTATTTGAATTGAATGATTGTATATAATATAATATTCTTTTAGAATAATTAAATGTATATAAAATATATTCAATTATAAGTGAAATACTAACATACGTATTAGTTTAATTATTAAATGCAATTGAAAATTAAATGTTGTCTTTTTACAAATTATACAATACAATAGTTTACTTTTGAACTGCCATAGGGAAAAACAAATTTTTGTATTACGCCAAAAAATCAAATTTATTAAATATTAATAATAATCGCTCGATTAATAAAAATAAACATGAAACAAACTAAAAAGAGTAAGAGATTCTGAATTTTTTATAACATATTAGAGAAATATTATAATTCATAACAAAAATCCGATGTCAAACCATTATAATTTTTTTTAAATCATGTAAATTAATCCCATCCTACAATCAATAGTGCCCCTAGCACCGCTTTTAAAAACGCATTTTTTCAATTAGCCATGTTATTTTTTTTTCTCTACCCCAAAAGACCATACGGTCATTTACACAGAGAGGAAAATCTCATTAACCAATATTCAATTAAAAATCTAAATAAATTCATATACGAATTAAAAAAAACAAAAAATTAAAATATTGAAATGAAAAAATAGAAAGTTAATGTTTGTTTATTCGTTTAAATATATATATATATATATATATATATTGTAGATTTACCAATGTATGATATTTATTTATTTTTTCTAATTTCAATATGATAACAACAGGATTTTTAATTATTAATATATATTTCAATTAAAAAAGATAATATTAATAATGATAAAAAATGAAATAAAAATATTAATTATATATGAATATGTGTATCTGAGAGCACAAACTATGATTACTTTTTAATTTAAAAAAAAAATAAATAAATATTTTTATTATATCATAATTAATTATTTTTCATTCTAATATATATTAATAAATAATCCTTTTTAAATTAAAAATAAATAAAATAATATTAAAATACATTAATCCTACAAAATATTTCACATATTAATTCTTAAATTAACTCAAAATATTTTTGAAATTGATGCAAAAATTTATTTTTTTAAATTTTTTTAAATTATATCTATCTATCTCTGTGGTTCTACTGAACTCGAAAGTTCTTGACCGCAGCAAGCACACTTCTCCAACTATCCCTATCCTGAGCCACAACCCTCCAATCTCTACCCTCTTCCATCTCTCTCACTTCCCTTCCTACATTATCCACTCACCGCATCCTTCCAAGCGGACGTTTCCCATTCGGTTTCCCCACCAATTTTTCGCCATTCTTCCTCTCCCATTCTAGTCGCTACGTGCACTGCCCATCGCAGCCTTCTTCGATTTTATAATCCTATGTCTGGAGATAGAGGTCATGCAATTCCTCGTTATGCATAGATATGAAAACTAGAAAGGTTTTAATTCTTTTTGATTGCCCCAATCAAATTAATTTTTCATTGAATCAATTTCATTGAACTAATTAATAAAAATCTATTGGGTCTTCTCGTCTTTTTATAATATTTTTGCCTTTTTTCATTTAAGTCTCCGCCATTCCCCGGTGACCTCATCTTTCTTTGGCCCATAAATGCTGCAAAAAATCTTATTCTAAAATACTGTAAATTTACTCTGGTCTCCTAAGGTCATCGACCATGCCTCACACCCATATAACACAACCGGCAAAATAATTGTTTTAGATATTCCAATTTTTATCCCCCTTGATAATACTTTTGACGAGATAAGCTCCTTTACTGCATGATAAACAGGCGCTTCCCGATTGCAACCTCGCTTTAAATTCTTCTCGAATATTATTATCCTTCCTAAGTGTTTAAATTTTTATACATTTTCGAATTCTACATTTTGTCTGTTAAGGCTTTGTGTGTGTTAATACTATTCCTCTCTGTTACTAATTATTTTGTCTTAGCACTATTTCTTTTTAATCTTTTTTTTTAATTGCAAATTTTTTTAAATTATTAAATATAATATTTAAAAATATGAAAAAGTATAATATAATATAAAAAAATCGAACGAATACAAATATTAGCAGATGAACTCGTCTACTCTGAAATAAATGAAAATATTTTATGATGATTGGAGTGAGTCAGTTGATAATTTGAACAGACATTCTCAACAATTAATACGATGGTTCTATTTGGTTTTGGCTGACCACACGGAAGACTGCCCAAGGGCTGATTGGAGTTTTATGCATTCATTAACAAGTAGACAAAGAAATTCCCTTCCGGATAGAATTGTCTAAGCATTTCGGATTCCTAATTTTAATAATTTCAGGGTAAGAGCTAGGTGGTCCTGGAGGATCGTATCGGACACCTTAACCAGTGCCTTTCAATTAACCACAATAAATGATGATAGGACTCTTAAAAATATCATTCAACTTTTCTTTATTCATATTATAATTATATACCCTACACTAATTATATGTTTAATATTAAATATTAGATATTTTTAAATAATGTTGAAGAAGATTTCGATAATAAAACTTATATAGGTGGTCATCTCATCTAATGATTTTCGTTAAAAATATTAATGTAATGGTTTTGAGTTAGAATTTAATATATATATAAAATACTTTTTTTTATAAATATGATATTTGTTAACTGAATTTAATTTAAATTTAAATTTAATAATTATTTTTAAATAAATTTATAATTTAATCATAGAATATTTGTGTTTATATTATATGATGATTTATTATCATTAAAATATTTAAACACGTATTGGTTATCAATTGATTATTGATTACAACAAAAGTTTAAAAGATGGATATTGTTGTTATATATATACGAGATGAGATCAAAAATTAAGGAGCTCTTTTTGAATTTCGTGGGAGATCTACAGATGATTTTCGTTTTTATTAAAAACTCAAAACATTTATTCACAGAGTTTCACCTGTTCAACATTATTTGTTAGTTTGTAAAATTTATTAAGATTAGAAGTGTTATATGTTTTCGGCAATTTTCTGCTGTTAAAAAATCATTAAAGAATTTGGGATAATTGTTCAGGAGACGAGTCACCTGTCGGATTTTGATGAAACTTCGCCAGTGGATTCTTTGTTTAATTCTAAGTAAACTTTTTCCTTAGGCAGTATAGAATGTCTAATTTTCAAGATAAAAAGGATTAAAGTTTGAATATACATCCATTGGACACACATATTTATTTCTATTGATTTGGCCAGCAGAGGGCTTCACTTTGTGTGTTCAATGTATATGTAATGTCAATATTCAAACTTTAATTAGACTTAAACAAGGAATCCAATGGCGAAGTTTCATCAAAATCCGAGAGTTAACCCGTCTCCTCAACAATTACAGAATTTGGAGCGAATTTTGTGTAGAAATGAAATTAGATGCTCAAAAACACTCTAAATTTTGATAGTGGTACACAAAGATTTGATTCTGGTTAAAACAATGTTTGTAAGTAAAACAAGCTGATTCCAAGAAGGCTGAAAAGATGAATTGACGTAGTTGGCCTTGAACATCGGTTTTCGTAGTGTATCTGGAGTTCTTGTTACAAGGTCGTATGATTAATAAGAGTTTTTCCTTATTAGTTATGGGTCTTTTTTGATAGAAACGAAAAAAAATCCAGGAATTGTAGGAAAATATTCATGGATTTTACTTCAAGATCCTTCCTTGTGAATAATTCTTTAGCCAAAAACGTCACAAATATTCACAATCATATCCACCAGTTTTGATTCCAATTTCCCAATTTTCAAAATCTCAAGAGACCCATAACAGGACGACAATTTGCAACGATGCGGAAGATTGAAGAGCTCAAAGCTATACCAAAAAGTACTTACAATTAGTAGAAGAGATTCAACGAACTAGAAATGGAAATAACGCTTAGTTAATAGTTAATTATTTCTTAGGAGGGAAATAACATAAATATTGATAGATAAATTATTATATTTCGATAAATATAAAGACCCTTTGCTTTTTGATCACACCTCGTATATATATATATTAAAATTTACCTAGCACAGTAGGTTCTAAGTCAATAAATACTGCTCTTGGGACATGTTTTCCAGCTCCTGTTTCATTGAAAAAGGTCATGTAGCTTTCATCACAACCCATAACGCAGGCATCACAAGGCATCTGTCCATCGGGCTGAATGCCATGTTCAAGACAATACAATTCCCAACAGGCATTGCCGATTTGTCCTCCTGCTTGTCCGATATGAATGGAGATTACTTCACGCTACAAACAACAAGAGTGTAAAAAAAAATGTTTTTTAAAACTCTATGTAATATAAAATTTCAAAATTTGAATTTCTCTAATATTATATATATACCTTAAGATATAAAATTAAAAAAAAATATTTTTAGACTAGTTAAAACTAATTAAAACGATTAACGTGGATGTAAATAAATATTTTGAATATCAAAATTAAAAATAAAAAATAAAATTTAACTTAAAGAAACTAAGAGAATAAAACTAAAAAATTAAATTAAAAGAAAAATCCTTTAAATATAAAACACAAAAGATGTGTGACTATTTTATTTTTTTAGTAATATTGAAATTCCGACATCTCATTTTTTCTTAAAACACACAAATACACAAATAAAGCAACATATTAATCATTTTGGCAATATTCTAAATGAAAATTAAATATTATAATTTTCTTCTATAAATGAGCCAAATAAAAAAGTCTGACCAAAGGCATAGGTTACATTGAGCCTACAACCCAAACTGGTTATTCTAAATGATTATAAATTGGTTCTGATTTTTTATAATTAAGGCAGCTATCCATAAATTACACTCTGCACCTGGGGGAAGAGACATTAGCGTTACCTGAATAATCAAAAGAGAAAGAGAGGAAAAAAAAAATTAGAAATCGTCTTGAAGATATGAAATCATTAAGAACACTTTGTTGGGAAAAACAAAGATTCTAAAGATTAAAATAAAAACTCAACAAAAAATTACCAATTTTAAAGATTAAATCTATAATAAAACATTTATTTTTAATAATTTCTATTATATTTTTTGCAAAAATAAAAAAAATATCTCATCAAATCATGACGAGGGGGGGATTCAGGGTGATTTAGCTTTTTCACCTTTTCCTCATCCATTCAAACTAACGAAAAACAAATAATTCTCTGTTTTTTTTTAATATTCTTATGATAAAAATTTTTTTTAAAAAATAAATACATGATAAGACTTGATTGAAAAAAATTTACAGAAACTATCATTTCGAAATATTCAAGAACTATATCAATAAAAAGAAAATTGTAAAATAAATTTTAATGAATATTATATTAAAAATTAAATGGAATTGATTTATTTTGTATGGTTTGAAATCAGCCATCTATGTTTAATGCATTTCTGAAATGATTGAATTGGATCTGTCAAACGAAACTGGAAACAAATTTATCTTATTTAATATATCTGTAATTTTTCTACAGAAAAAAAACTTTTGAGTATAATTGAAAAGAACAATTAGAAAAAATAATATTCTAATAATTATATAAATTAATAAATTTGAAAAAATGTTTAAAAAATAAATATAAAAATCGTAATTCTTATTTTCTTCAAAAAGACAAATTATAATTAAATTAAATACACTCACCATTTTTGATTAGGTGACCGAATAATTAATTCCTAAATCAAGCCAAAAGAATAACTAAAAAAAAAAAAAAAAAAAAAATTGAAGATCGAGGATAATGGGGTGCACTTCACCCGATCTCCTTAAAATATTTAATGAAAATAAAATGTAAATAAACAAAACATGACAAACATGTTATTGTTATGATTAAATTCATGGCTAAATAGATACTTAAATTTGGATTTATACTTAAAGGAAATTAGGCTAAACTTTAAACATTGTAGAACAAGTGTTTAAATCTTACACAATCTATTTAAGATTAGAAAATAAAACAAAAAAATCTGGAATGTCTCCACTCGACTATTTTGAATTGGATTAATTAACTTATATTATATTTAAATTAAATTTAAATAATTAAATTATAAATTAAAATTAATAAATAATATTTATTAAACCAGCACGTGTTTGGCTCGTTGTTGATGACACCCCGTTTACGTGCTGGCGCTGGATTGGCAGTCGTGTTAAAAAATTAATTCTGTTACTTTCAGCGATTCAATCAAGCTGAAATTCTATATATAACCGTTTTATACAATTTTTATTCATGTGAAAAACTATCAAACATATATCTTTATTTTACGGTCACTTTAGAGGAAAAAAAAATCAAAACGTTGTAGGTAATGGTTCTCTTCTGAATGAGCTACATTTCTCAAAAGTTGATAGAAAACTACAAATTTTGAATAATTATCATGTACCAATTTTCATGATTCTAGCTTAAACCGTTTTTGCGTAATCTTGTCTACATACACACATACACACACACACAGACATTTTTATCAACCTTAGTGAAAATGACTCAGGGACCTTCAAAACGTATAAAAACATCAAAATCTCGCGAAAATTTTTGTGATCGCAATACTATCTCTGGCGAGATATTAAAATTAGAATTAGAAATTAAAATTAAAAATTTTAAAAAAATAAATATATGCTAAAATCAAATAGAAACAATTAATAATATTTAAAATAAATTAAAATTTTAATTTGATTTCCCTCAAATATTTTATATATGATTTTTTTATTTTCTTAGATTTTCATGATAGATAATAAATTGTGAATCATCATTGAAGGTATTTAGGTAATTTTTACTTATTTTTTACTTTTTAATATTTCATGAATTTAGAGACCATCCCACTTTAGAAATTAGATTTATTATGAATTTAATATTGAACTGATTTTAATTAATTTTAATAAAGCCTAAAATACGATATTATCAATTTTTGTTGTAATGAGAAAAATATCTAAGGTGAATATTTTTGTTTTGTTTTGATTTAAGTTAAGAATTGGAAATTTTATAATAAAAAAAACTGAATTTTTTTTTTAACTTTAAAACAAACATTCAGTATATATTTTTGATTTGTGTGTGTGTTTTTTTTTTTTTTTGGTTTTTGTTTTATTAAAAAGAGAGTTGTATGATGTATAATAATAATTTACCAAGTCAATCAATTTAAATTTCAATTTTTCAATGATTGATCGACAACAACAACAACAACAACAAAAGGAGAGCATATAAAATTCGTTCATTTGAATATATAAAATCCAAACAAACATCCCCTGTGGCGTTTTATTGTCCATGTTTGTATAAATATTTGCGCGGCGGGCTGTCATATCTTACCTTCTAATTGAAACGTTAGCGAAAGGGACTTATCGGTGGGGTGGAGAGGGGGTGGGGTGGTGGAGAATGAGGCAGGAGAAGTGCTCAGGTCTTTTGATGGGCCCTCAGTTCGAGCACCGCTTATTATAAAACCATTAAAAGCCAACATGGCTGCCGGCCATAGCGGCCTCTGTTATTACAAATGACGGCCATATTTATCATTTGTAAATAACCAACTAATTATCAAACGGACTATACATTACCGTAATAAGCAGTTAATTGTTAGCTAATTATATACTAGCTAAAACTTTCATGGGAAATTATCATACAACTTATTTTGTGGCATCCATTTCATTAACAAAAAAAAAAAAAATCCAATTGATATACATTTGAATTTCAGTTTATTAATAAATTGTTTTTTATGTTAAATAATTTGAACTAATGATTCTCCTGATTATCTTCAAATATATACAATTTCGTATTAGAAAAAAAAACTTATTATTAATAATAGTAATTTGTCTTAAAGTGAGAGGGAACGAATGAAGAAAAAAATGAAGGTAGGGGACACGAGGAATAAATAATATTAAAGATAGATATCATTTTTTTTTGGGATATATAAGAAATAATGAATGTGCGTTGTTAGATAATTCCTTTCAATTTTTCCAAGCGTAATGTAATATATATATATATATATTAACAAGATAAAATTTAAAATTGAGCATTTCACATTCTATACAATAAAAAACGTTTAAAGAGATCATATTAATTAAAAATAAGTGAAATCATGTTTTAAAAAATATAGATATATACACACACAGACATTTTTCTCAACCTTAGTGAATATGACTCAGGGACCTCCAAAACGTATAAAAACATCAAAATCTCGACATCGAAAATTTTCGTGATCGCTAGCGAGATAGTAAAAATTTTTAATTAAAAAAACACACATTTATAATTATTATTTTAAGAAATAAATTTGTTAATATAAATATTATATAAATTATTTAAAAAATTAAGCTGGAGTGTCTCCACTCGACTATCTCGCAATTTAAAGTAGATTAAATAACATATATTATATTATATATTAAATTAAATTTAATTAATTATAAATTTTAAATTAAAATTAATAAATAATATTTATTAAATGTTTGGCTCTTTGTTGATGGCACCACGTCACGTGTTGGCGCGTGATTTGCAGTGTTAAAAAATGAATTCTTGTACTTTCAGCTATTAAATCAAGTTGAAATTCTATATATAGCAGTTTTATACAATTTTTAATCATGTGAAAAACTATCAAAAATATATCTTTATTTTTATTTTTACGGTCAGTTTAGAGGAAAAAAATCAAAACGTTGTAGGTAATGATCCTCTTCCGATTGAGCTACATTTCTCAAAAGTCGATAGAAAACTACAAATTTTGAATAATGCCCGTGTACCAAATTTCATTATTCTAGTCCAAACCTTTTTTGGGTATTCTTATTTACATACACATACACACACACACAGACATTTTTCTCAACCTTAGTGAATATGACTCAGGGACCTCCAAAACGTATAAAAACATCAAAATCTCGACATCGAAAATTTTCGTGATCGCTAGCGAGATAGTAAAAATTCCATAAACTGAGATTAATATTTTTTTTTTTTTTTTTTTTTTTTATAAAATGACAAAAAGTTTTATAAAAATCTAGTAATCTAATATTCCTTCTATATAATGATTCTCAAAGTGGTCTATATCGACCCCCAGGGATAAACGGTTTCCTTTTTTTTTCAGAACCAAATTGAAAAAATTTAGAAAAAAAGTCGGAAATATCCTAAATATTTAAAACCGGGACAATAGACTGTCCCAAAGACAGCACCTAAAATCGGGACAATCCCGGAAAACCGGGATGACCTTAGAGATAGGCATTCGCTTTGTGGAAGCATTACATTTTGAACTTGTAAAAACCTGTACATAATATACCAGTATTGTCTTGTTACATGGAATCCCGCAGGAAAAATTCTTGTCAATTTTTGTCTCAAAACTTCGCGAACTTGTTCAATTCGTCACTCTATATATACGAATATGATTCACATTATTCGTTTCCTAAATCTTGAAAAGGAAAGTGTTAAGAAAATATTTAAAATAATATACATAATCTGGTAGTTTATGACACAAAACAAACATCATTAGCCGAGGATATTTAAGATTAAACCTTACAAAATTGACGCCAAATGTTTTTAATTTATTATTAAAGGATCAGCTTCATCCTTCCCACCAGTCGTGCATTGGGAGGGGAACGCAGGGGAACGACGTTCCCTTACCTTTCTTCAGAACCCGAACTCGTTCTAGTACTTTTTCATGTCCCGACAACTCCCACCACTGTTAGAATTTCTTTTTTTATGTTCCTAAATATTTTGTATAGTAAGAATAAGCAAAAATAAAAACTTATATGGAAACAAATAGTTTGTTGAAAATAGGACATTATTTGTTCCCTTACTTCTTATTTTACCAATATATCGTGCTTCCCACTAAAACCTTTACTTATTGCTTAGTTTATTTTATATTCATTTTATATGTTACGTATATTTTATATAAAAGATACAAAATTTTATTTCGAGTAGTTTTAATTTAAATTCAATTAATAAATTTATAAAGCTTAACTAAGGATAGAAATTTACAAAAAATCAATATCAGGAAAGTAGGGGGTCTACCCAAAACCGAAAAACATGACAAGGAGTCCACGACACAAAAAGGTTTGGGAACCTCTGTTCTATTGTATATAAAAATAGGAAATTTACTCAGTAAATTTGATATGGTTTTATAATTTTGTTTTTCCAATATTGATAATTAATGAATTGAACAAAGAAAATGTAGAAAATATTTATAGTTGCTTATTAGGTCTTTCAAGTTTATGTTTTGAAATTTTTTTCGAATAAAATACAAAAAACTAATTGACTGAATATTAGATTTAATGGTACCATACTTTCACTAATAATAATTAATTTTTTTACTTGTGGTTTTTGGGATCTACCCTCGTAAAAAGCTATTCTGGATAATGACAGCCAATATGTTAGCTAATAAAATTAAAATTTCATTAAAATTCAATTTCTAAGCAATTTTAATATTTCTTATTTTAATCACCTAATCATTTCTTTAATAATTTTTTTTTTATATTCCAATTTTATATATTTTAAGGGTGGTCCTAAATATTAGTAGCAGCTGATCTATTCAGAAATTATTTTATGGAGGAAAAAAAAATATAAATTCAATCAAATAAAAATAAAGTGATTAACATTTATAATTAGCATTTATTTATTTATTTATCTACTATGTGGGTAATTATTAAATAATATATAAAACAACATGCTTTAATTGAATAAGTAATTTAAATATATACTTATGTATACATTTAATATTTAAATTTTGACCTTTTAAAAGGATAAGAAATAAAATAATTTTAATTTGAGTTGTGTTTAATTAATAGAAATAGTCCAACAAGAAATTTATCTTTTTGTACTTCTCGAGTGAATATTCTTTATTTTTATTAAACGAGTATGAATATCAGTTTCATTTTTCAATATTAAAGAATAATTGAACAGTTTTTGTGAAGAATTATTGAGTCGTATGCTAAAGATGCTAAGATAACGAAAATGGATCAAGAGCACACATGTGTAGCTTTTCCAAGTGGTTTAACTTTCAAAGTAGGCAATAACTGATTTTTTTTTATATAGGTAGGTATATAATATTTGTTGAATTCCTCTGTCGGTCACTTGGGAAAGGCCATTTCGAAGGTGTACCGACCATTCAAACTATAAGTGAGTCTTTTTGTGTATCACAGACAATAAGACCCTACTCAGTGTATTAATATCAATTCCTGTCAAATTTAATTAAGTTGGACAATAGAGAGTTAATCATTTTAGTTTAACAAATGAAATGAAAAAAAGAAATTTTTAAAAATAGCATTTAACTCCTTTATTTCGTCACCCTTGATGTTTTTAAACTAATTATTTATTTTCAATTATTATATTATTACTAGCTGCTCAGACCGCTTTGGGCGGTTCTTCTCACCTAGACGGGGGTTCTGCCCCCTGTACCCCCGAGTTTATATGTAAAAGGTTTTCATCCATTTTGTTTCATTCAGTATATTACATAAAACAATCATTTGTTTTTGTGTTCTTATTAAAATATATTTTAATTTAATCAATAAATTAATTATATATTATTATTGTATATGTTATAACTAGCTATCTCTGTGGCTCAACGGTACTCGAAAGTTCTTGGCCGCAACAGCCACATTTCTTCAAGTGTCCCTAATTAACTCCTAACCCATCTCACTCACATCCCTTTCTACATTGTCCACCCATATTAAAAACTTACATGAAAATCCAATTATGAGAATTAAAAATTAAAAGAGTCGTAATGTGAATGCTTTCAGTGTGTTAAATAAGTTAATAAGGCTAATATGATCAATTGAAATATTGTAAATATTAGAAAAATAAAAATATAATTACGAATTATAAACATTCTTTGTATTGTATTCTTTGCGCTGCTGAATGACAACATGTACATATCAAATTTTCAAAAATTAATTTCTGCAGTTATTGATTGGAAATTAATAAAATATATAAATATACTATGTTCAAATAGAGATATGAAAGAATATTGTGATGTAATTTCAATCAAATCCATTCAACCAATTTTGAGTCTAAACATCAGAATTTCAGGACAGAAAGACATGAAAAATTCTAAAGTCACTTTTGGATTCTAGAAATCAAGAAACGAGAAAATATGCAAAAAAAAAATTTAAATTCTGAGCAATGGGCAAACAAAAACCTTTTTTTATATATATAGATTATACTTATGACCTATAATCACGAAGGATAATAATATTCGACAAGAATATAAGAGAATGGCTAGAATGGGAGAGGAAAAAATAGCGAAAAATATATTGATGGGGAGACCGATTGGGATAAGTCCGTTGACCAAGGACGCGGTGGGTGGACAATGTAGTAATGAACGTCAAAGAGATGGGAGAAGGTAGGGGTAGGATGGAGGTGACTCAGGATAGGGAAATTTGGAGAAATGTGGTTGCTGCAGCCAAGAACTTTCGAGTTCCTTAGAGTCACAGAGATAGATAGATAGATTGAATATCAATGTTCTTTTTTGAGAATATCAAAATTTAATAAATATGACATTATCTAAATTAATTAAAATAATATGTATATAGATTTAAAAAAAAGAGTTCCGTAACTTTTCGTTTTTTTTTTATGAAATCTCCAATTGAAAGGCTGCTTGATTGTAATTGCTGAGCGTGAAATGGTTCGTGCTGAAAGAGAAATTTAAACTCAAGACCTTCAGATGTTTCGATCAAAAAACTAACACTTTACTGACACTACTAATTACTGTCCCGTTCAGTTATACAATCTTGGTTGTAGTATTTTTTTTATCCTACTTCACTCTACTCTGTCTTTGTAATAATTATTACTTGCTCTTCACCGAAGGTGAGCCTATATAGTTATACATCTATAATAAATATTTCTTTCTAATTATTTTTTCTTTTAACTTCCAACTCCGCCCATTCGTTGATTTAAACGTAGAAAATTTCATAATTTGAAATTATTAATTACTACATTAGATAAAGTTAATCTATTTCTTTTTTTTTTTTTTTTTTTGTTTTTAATAGTAGGTATTTAAAATGAACAAATCTCGTGTGGAAAATAAAATAAATATAAATATGCCACTGGAGATTTATAAATATGATACTTTTGTTTTTTTAATCACCCATTTAATTAACATTAAATATTAATTTATCATAAAATGACAAATAAAAAAACATACAATATTTTACGATTGAATTTAAATTATTTAAAATTAAATTTGCATTCATTTGCATAAATGAAAAATAAATATATATTATATTATTAAAACAAATTTAATAGGGATCTTTTAACAAAATTATTTATACTTATTTATAATTTTTTTTTTTTATACATTAACATATCTTTATTTTATTTTATGTTTATTTATTTTTAATTTTAAAGAATATTCTTTATCTAGAAAATAAATTTGAAAATATTTTCAGGGAATATATACCTACTAAAATATATATTTATTATTTAAAAGGTGCTTTAATGATATCCTTCTTAAATGACAATAATTCCACTGTTTTTGTTTCTCTTTAGTAATAAAAAAAACAAAAAAATCAAAAAAGAACAATCCATCTTGTATCCCTTTTGGGAGAGTGAACAGGCCGTGTAATTTAACCGGGGCAATTTTCTCGCAACCCACCCTTAACCAAAAGGATAATAGCAAAGACCAAGTTTACCGGCAGCATTAATTATGACAATTTACACTGTCATTTATTAATGGCCAAGTTGATAAAGGGCACAAAAGGTGCCTGGAGGGCCACTAGCCGTATAGAAACCACAGAAAGCATAATTTGCAACCCAAGAAGGACTGTCCAAAATTGAAATGACGTTTAACTACCTGGTAATTTTCGACGAATTTCCCAATTATTTATAAATATATATATATATAATGGCATTTAAATATAATTATACCTCTGCAAAATGAACCCATACTAATAGTAAATAATACTAA
Source organism: Labia minor (assembly GCA_963082975.1). Classification (NCBI taxonomy): domain Eukaryota; kingdom Metazoa; phylum Arthropoda; class Insecta; order Dermaptera; family Spongiphoridae; genus Labia; species Labia minor. The sequence continues at coordinate 105,200,877 of OY720344.1, forward strand.
GGTTAATTATATTTGTCAAATTACTTACTCTAGTCATAATATTAATTTAATTTATTATTAATTTTAAAATTCAAATAAATACAATTTGATTTCATATAATTTCATTTTAATTTCATTTTATTTCATTCACTTTTGATTTGTTTTAAATACAGTTTTTGTTTTAAGTACTTCATATATTTTATTATTTAAATAATGATTTGTGTATAAATTTTTTTTATTAATCTTATATGTTTTATTTGCTAAAAAATTCGATATGAAATGAATCATACATATTATTTTGGTTTGCCTGGTTTGGTTCTCCTTAAAAATGTAAAAAATAAATATTTTCAAAACTTGAATTAAAATGACTAAATTATATTAATTTGGTTTTAATTTTTAGTTGAATTACTCAATTATTAATTACTACTATAATTTAAGTGAAATATTTTGGGACAATGAATATAAAATTAATACTTTGTAAACTACCACTTCCGGTTTCCGGATATTCACCAAAAGTTAATGAATTCATGCTACTGATGGATTAAGTAAATATACCAAATTTTATTAAAATCTGTTGAGCCGTTCAAGCTATACACATCTATACGGACACACAATGGACAGATGGACAGACATCATGCTATATATATATATATATATAAAAACTACTAAACTGCTAAAACTACCACTTCCGGTCTCCGAATATATACCAAAAGTTGATGAATTCATGCTATTGATGGATTAAGTAAATATACCAAATTTTATCAAAATCCGTTGAGTCGTTCAAACTATACACGTCTATACGGACCCACAATGGACAGATGGACAGACATCATGCTAAAAATATTTTTTTCTGTTAACAAAATGCACTAATCGTGGGGATATGTAAAAATCTCCACATGTGAAATTTGGTGTGAAAACATCTTATTATAAAATAAATTTTTTCTACTCACATAATTAAATTAACTAATAGAATTAATATTTTGTGTGAACTAATATTATCTATAATTATGATAATTACAATATAAATATATATTACAATGAAAACTTGGTATATCTATTATTTAATTGATTGGATATACTATAAATATATTTACCAGGTATGTGTAATTGAATTTGATTCCTGGCAAGCTGATATTTAATAATTAAGCGTTAATGTAATTGGTTGTCTGAAGAAAAAGAAAGTGAACTGCCTGCTGGACAATACCCCTCTTTCTCTCTCTTTCTCTCTTATATATATATACATATATATATATATATATATATATATATGTATATATATATATATGTATATATATATATATACATATATGTATATATATATATATATATATATATGTATATATATATATATGTATATATATATATATATATGTATATATATATATACTTCTATAGAGATGTTAACACGGCGCATGGTAGCCGCGTGTGAACGGACAGGATCCGTCCCAAACGAGGGTCGACGTTCGTTGTTTTGTTAGTACCCATCCCTCGGGATCCACGCTATCATTCATTCCTGACATATTGTTTATTCGTGGTCGCCTCTTATCACTTGATGCCATCGGATTAACCTACGTTGGTGTATGTTTGTATCTTTGTATGTAACACCGAGGGCCTATTCGTTTTTTTTTCGCCTCGAGTCACGTTTGTAGCCCAAGCCAACCAAGACCCTGAAAAAGACGCGGGCTTGTTACCTTTAGACATCATAATGTCAATAAATTTTAATAGCTTTTTTACCTTCTAATTCCAATCCCGTCATATTATTTCAATTGGCTCTGTAATTTATTGTTAATTTAAAATAAACAACGAAAGGCTTTAATTAAACTTTTCGTTTTTTTTGGTCACTAATACTTCGTATTTTGGTGACTCGATTGATCCAAGATAAATTCATTAATTGTTAATAATAATAATAATAATATTAATAATAATAAAATTAAGTTAAAATTATTTATATTTTTGTTAATTTAGAATAGAAAAATCAGTCCTAATTTAATATATCTAATCTTCGTTTTGTGCCACCCCGATTTTCATTGTTTCAAAGTTGTGATGCTCAGAAAAATTTTAAAATTTATATGAAAATCTTCTTCTTTATAAGTTAAAATTGGTATGAATAAAATTTTTATTAATTTCAAAAGATATTTAATTTTAAAACCAATTATTAAATAAATACGTATATGCAAATATACCGAAAACATGTGATTTACGTCACCTTATTTGGGTATATTCGAGTGTAGTTTGAAAAGCTAATCACCACCTGACAAGAAAAAAATCAGAAAATATTAATTTCTATAAAAAAATTTCTATTTAAATATATTTCTTGTAATTCTCTAAATTAATTTTTATTGTTTTTCAAGATTAAAATAAATCTTCATAGGATTGGCATAAACTTTTTGTTTTTTTTTTTTATAATTACTCTAAGTAATAAATTTAACAATTTCGTATATTAATAAAAATCTTCTCAGTTATTTCTCTTCTCTTTCACAAAAAATCTGGAGGGTCTCCATTCGACTATCTCGCAAATTTAATTAATTAAATTATAAATTAAAATTAATAAATAATATTTAATAAACCAGGGCTTAATTGTCTCTTTGTTGATGACAACACGTCACGTGCTGGCGCGTCAGTGTTTTAAAAAATTTAAAAAAATTTAATTTCGGTACTTTCAGCGATTTAATCAAGCTGAAATTCGATATATAGCAGTTTTATACAATTTTTAATCTTGTGAAAAACTATCATATCTTTGTTTTTATGGTCAGTTTAGAGGGAAAAAAAATGAAAACGTGGTAGGTAATGGTCCTCTTCCGATTGAGCTACATTTCTCAAAAGTTGATAGAAAATTACGAATTTTGAATAATGCCCGTGTACCAAATTTCATTATACTAATCCAAACCGTTTTTGGGTATTCTTATCTACATACACACATACACACATACATTTTTGTTGATGACACCACGTCACGTGCTAGCGCGTGTTTAATAGTCAACGTGTTAAAATATTAAAAAAAATAATTCCGGTATTCTATATATAGAGCAGTTTTATACAATTTTTCATCATGTGAAAAACTATTACCATATATCTTTATTTTTACGGTCAGTTTAGAGAAAATAAAATGAAAACGTGGTAGGTAATGGTCCTCAAAGAGCTACATTTCTCAAAAGTTGATTGAAAATTACGAATTTTGAATAATGTCCGTGTACCAAATTTCATTATTCTAATCCAAACCGTTTTTGGGTATTCTTATCTACATACACACATACATTTTTCTCAACCTTAGTGAATATGACCCAGGGACCTTGAAAACGTATAAAAACATCAAAATCTCGACATCGAAAATTTTCGTAACCGCAATACTATCTCTGACGAGATTGTAATTAAGAGAGATCATTACAATTGAAAAATGAAATAATCATCATATTAAACCGTAGTTTAATTTAAATTGCACTGCTCTGAATAGATTATTATATTCTTATCATGTTCTATTTTAAAATTTAGTCATATATTTTCATTTTCATTAATAATTTTATAGCCAATCTAATTTTTGAATATTATGGCTTATGAAGTGATGACTATTATTGATATATGTTTGAAAATTGAAATTTATCTTGATTTTTATTTTATTTACTTGTGTTTGAATTTTCAAATGAACATTCATTGAATATATATATATATATACATATATCACTTAAAAGATTTTAAGTCTCTTGTGGAAAGTGGTCATAAAAAAAGTCATTTGGTTTTTAATCTTGAAATTGAATTCGATTGAACTCTTGAGTGTTAAAAATATCCATGTACAAGCCTTTTCCATTTCTCCCTGATGAACAGACAAACGACGGTAGCTGAGGATAACGTCATCATTGGCACAGGGTTCGCACGGTCCGGATGCCCTGTGGCTCCCTGTCGTGCATATGAAATAGGCAATGGGGTCTCTTTTGAGCCTCGCCGACGAACAATTGGGCTGCACTGGCAAACACATTAGGCCCTTCGTGTCGGGAATTGACGACATTTCGGCTTGGCATCCATCACCTTATTTGCCTACGAGAAAACCCGGACCTCCAATTCCATGTCGAATAATAATTATCAACGACACTCAAGCAAAATATTTATTCTTGACAAAGGATACCATAACGATTACTCGATTGAATAAAACATTTAATGAAGACGATTTAATCAAATTTCAATTGAATCATGAATATTTATTCTATCATATATTAATTTTCAATAAAACAACAACAAATTAATAAATAATATGAGTACTTATTCTTTTAATATTTCCTTTTGTTATTACTCTATTTATTTTTTTTTTATATATAATCTACTTTCAAATTTCAGCAAAATCTTTCATCAATTTTACTTAAAATGGAAAAGGTGTATAATAATGGCATGTTTTTAAAAAATCTGGAGTGTCTCCACTCGACTATCTCTCAAATTTGAATTGGATTAAATAAAATATATTAATTTAAATTAAATTAAATTAATTAAATTATAAATTAAAATTAATAAATAATATTTATTGAACCAGCGCATGTTTGGCTCTTTGTTGATGGCACCACGTCACGTGTTGGCGCGTGAGATTTGCAGAGTTAAAATATTAGCGATTCAATCAAACTGAAATTCTATATATAGCAGTTTTATACACTTATTAATCTTGTAAAAAAATTATTAAACATATATCTTTATTTTTACGGTCACTTTAGAAGTAAAAAAATCAAAACGTTGTAGGTAATGACTCTCTTCCGGTTGAGCTACATTTCTCAAAAGTTGATATTAAACTATGAATTTTGAATAATGCCCATGTACCTAATTTCATGATTCTAGCTCAAACCGTTTTTGCGTAATCTTGGTTACATACATACACACACACACACACACAGACATTTTTCTCAACCTTAGTAAAAATGATTCAGGAACCTTCCAAACGTATAAAAACATCAAAATCTCAACATCGAAAATTTTCGTGATCGCAATACTATCTCTGGCGAGATAGTAAAAATTGCAAAAATATACCATAGGGCAAAACCGAGGGATATATGTATCTATATCTATATAACTAAGCCTTTTGGCGTGGGATGATAGCAACGTCACAAGTGAAATTTCATCAATCAGGTTCATAATTTGATTTCTTTTGCAATTTTTGTTGATTCAGTATTCTACATTATTGCACATTTTTTAAAATCAATATTATGACTTATTTATTCACATTTATTCTCATTGTTTACTATTTACAATCGTTTTATCTAAAATTACGTGTATGCGGGGAATATGACGCGCGTCATAACATATACATATATCATATATTTATACTATTTTTATGAACGGTTCGCAGTTAGGAGGAAATTGAACTCCTCAAAACAAATGGTATATATTCCTTGTCCTAGACACATGTAAATATATTATTTAAGTTTTGTATTCTTTTAATTCTTAAAACTTTCCTAATTAAATTTAAACATTTCAACTTTATCAGAGTTTTTATTTTTGTTTAACATGTTATTTCTCATAAACCATAATCTTCACACCGTCTGCGTCATATCACTTCATTCAATTTTTAGATCTTTAAGATTAAACATAATTATAGTTTTATGGATAGAGTATATAAATTTTATTTCAATTTTATAATTATTAGATATTAACACATATTACCTACATCTTAAGGTGAATTTTCAAAGATTAAAAATATATTTTTAATAATAATAAATACATTTTATAATATTATTCACCAAAAGTGTTGTAGTACTTATATTATATTTTAGTTCTAAAACCTTTATTAACAAAATTTCTCAATCTTTTTAAATCTTATCTGAAAGTTGTTTCAACGACAAGTTCCAAGTTCTGGCAACTTTTCATTTTAAAACTCTCAAGATTGGACAGATTTAATGGAGAAAAATGTGATCGTAGAAAAATGATAAACATGAATAATAGAGAAGTATTGTTTTGTTTTATTATATATATATTTGATAACAGAAAAATTTACTTTACTATTATTTTAAATAGGTTTTAAAATGGTTGTAATCTATTGCTATTAGATTAGCTATCTGTATGATTATAAATGATATCCTTTCTATTTATTATAATTTATAAGTTATAACTAAACGAGTATTATATGTAAGTGAAATTTTCATGAATCAAGATTACTACTATTACTTACTTTCTGATTAAATATAATAACTGAATTTTCACCTTAGGATAGAAAGTAAATCAAATAAGTTAAGTATAAGTAAATATTTTCAAAGGTTTGAAAAAAAAAAAAATAACGTGATCAGAAAAATAAATATATAATACAATAATAAGAATAATGATATCCCATTTAATATAATATTTATTATTTAATTATGAGGCAAAATATTTAAAAATATATTAGAAAAAAAAATTGTGACTTAATATTAAACCAAAAATCGATATTTTTCCAAAACGATAAGAAAAAAAAATAATTTTGCAATTTTTTAAATACGTACTATGAAAGTAATATATAAAATAAATTTATTATCTTTGAAGTGTTTCAACTATTCAAATAAAATTTAATTAAAAGCATATATAATAATACTTAGCATGAAACTTGAACATATAAATCAGCAAGTTCAATTTGTAGGAATAATACAAAATAATTGTCTCTTGATTTATCGCCATCATTGAATGTTATCATTAATTTTTTATCGATGTTTCTCATTTTCCAGCCGTGATGTAATCACACAATGTAATTTAATATCCATCAAACAGTCTTATTTATTTATCAGAAATATTTAAATTGGAAGAAATAAAGAATTTTTTATTGACACTCATTTCTATTTCCTTTCTATACCTGGATCTATACTATTATATTATTATTATTTATCTATCTCTGAGGCTCTATGGAACTCGAAAGTTATTGGCCGCAGCAAATCCAAGTATTCCTATCCTGAGCCACACCATCCACAACTCCTACCCTCTCCCAACTCCTAAATTATCCACCCACTGCGTCCTTGGTCTTCCAAGCAGACATTTCCCCATCGGTCTCCCCCACAATATATTTTTCGCTATTCTTTCCTCTCCCATTCTAGCCACATGTCCTGTCCATCGCAACCTTCTCGATTTTATAACCCTAACTATATCTAGAGATGCATAAAGGTCTCCGCCCGGGTGACTTCATCTTTTATTAGCCCATAAATGCTGCGAAGAATCCTATTCTCAAATACTTTAAATCTACTCTCGTCTCATAGGGTCATAGACCATGCCTCATAACTAAATAACACGTTAATTTTGATCACCATTGATAATAATTTTTGTCGAATTAAGCCCCTTTACTGCATAATAATAGGCATAACCCAATTGTAACCTCGATTTAAATTCTTCTCAAATATTATTATCCTTATTATTATTACTATCTAGTACCGGGACCCCGAGCCTCGGCTCGGTACTTAAGTTAAAAAAAATGATTCATTATTATTGGGTTTGGCTGGTAATATTAATACCTGGGATACCGAGCTGTCGCTCGAAAAAATGTTTAGACATTATTATAGACATTTTCATTCTGTAAATTAAATAATTTTATTTCATTTAAATAAATATCTATTTTTAAATAATTTTTCTCTACATTATTTATCTAATTCTGACAATATATTAAGATCACACCGGGACCCCGAGCCTCGGCTAGGTAATTAAGTTAAAAAAAAATAATTCATTATTATATTGGGTTTGGCTGGTAATATTAATACTTGGGACACCGAGCTGATATACAATTCTTTAATTATTTATTACAATTATTAAATGTTGCATCATTGCATGGAACTTGGGGTCCTCAATAATACATAAATATGTATTATTAGATATGTTTCTAAGCAAAATTAAATAATAAAAATTTATAAAAAATAAAAAAAAAATTTGAATTAATATTAAATTATTAGTTAATGACTAATAAGTAATTAATAAAATAAAAAAAATAAAATTTATTACAATATTACAATTATTAAATGTTGCATCATTTTAATTAATAAAATAAAATAAAAGAAATTAAATTTAATCAAAGAACAATGAATAAATAAATATAAAATAATAGATAAAAAAAAAAAAAAAATTTTTTCCCGCCGGTTTCGATCCTGCTAAGTTGACTATTCAAAACAGTCGCTCTACCCATTAGACTAATAATAGTTAGATGATGAAAACGACATTTTTTAATCTCTTAGCAGACGTAGATGTTTTTTTGTTTTTGTTTTTGTTTTTTTTGAGAGTGATTAATAAATATATATATATATTTTATTAAAAATAAATATTTTTAATTTTATTTTGAAATTAAATAATGAATTTTAAAATATTTTAAATATATAAAAAAATGTTAATACAATTCATTTAAAAAAAAGCGGGAATCAACCAACCGTATTTTTTTGTTAATAATTAATTAATTAAGATTAATAAATATATATATATATATATATATATATATATTATTAAAAATAAATATTTTTAATTTTATTTCGAAATTTATTTTATTTTAAAATATTTTAAATATAAAAAAAATATTGAAGTAAAATTGATGACGTCACACCCATATATAATTTTCAATTAAGAAATTAATAATGAAGCTGTAAGTTTCAAGAGATGTGATCAATAAAACTCAATTTTTCTTTATAAATACTATATCTAGTGTGAATTTGAAAAAAATCGTTAGAGCGGTTTTTGAGAACCAATGGTTATATATATATACAATTTTAGCTAGCATAATAAGATTAGATATAAAATAATATTTATCATTACATTATTATGTATATTTAAAATGATAATTTAAATAATTATGAAAACAATAATCAACAAAATTGTTAATTTAGGAATAATTTCAGAAAAAACATCCAAATTTAAAAAAAATGTTTCATTCAATGTTGATAAAGTAACAGTGAAATGAAATTAAATGAATTAAAATTAATTAACAAAATTAATGAAAAATTTAATACAACAAAATTAAATTAGAAATGATATGATGATACGTTTATTTCAAATCTGAATCAATTTTCAATCCCTTAATTATTATTTATTATTGTTGTTTCTCTTTCTACTAGTACTACTACTACTTCTCCTTGTATGTAACTATCATATATAAAATAAATCTTTTATTATTATTATTATTATAATTGTGTATTAATTATTATTATAATATGATTTTAAGTATGTAGTTATGTTGATAAATAAATTTGTGTATTACAAATTATATTAATTTCAATAATAGGGCATCCACGTTATTTTTATTTTCTAAAAAATAAAAAAAAAATAAAATAAGTTGCGCGTGCGTGTTTCAAATTGTGTGGGATTTGATTTAATTAGTAAATTATTCCCGTAGCGGCGTGTAAATCAGTGCCGTTCGTTTCAATCCCCACGAGGCGCATGTTGATGTTTATTAAAGCGACTCGCACACTCGTTCATATTCAAATGTTGTGGTCATTAGCATTTACACCGATCGGCCAATCGGATATGGAGTTACAAATTTACATTGACGACAGAAATAGCCTCTTATACCATTCGTCGATACTAATTAGAGATACTAATTAATTCATTTCAATACACCTTTTTGTTCTCTCTGATAATTAAATGGGATTTAATTTAAAATTATTATTATTAATATGGATATTTTTATTTACACTTAAAAATAAAGAAAAATTTTATTGGTTGGATTGATGGAAAAATTCCAATTTGATCTTATCAAAAATAATTTAGAATATTGAATTTCAATGAGAGAATAGTTATAGATATAATAGTTCCTTGAACTTCTGAAGGTGCCATCATTTTACTAGTATATCTCCTTTTATGATTATAGATACATAGAGGAATGGGTAGTGGGAGGTAGTAGGAGGTTGTCCAGAGTTTTACACTATCTTGCATAAATCAAAGAAAAATATATTTTTAATGTTAAGTTTTATAATATAAAATAAATTAATAAAAAAAAACAACTTTTTAATCGAAAATGCCCTAAAAAATAGAGAATAAAATATTAATTAAACCTTGAATATTATCCTTTACATATGCCCAACAAAAAAGCGTGGGCGCATATGAACATAAGTAGTATATTCAAAAGTTTTTTTTTAATATTTTATTGTTGCTTGCCGGATGTAAAACATTGCACTATTGACTACTTGTATTTAAATCTGTTATTCTTGAACATATATTAGATTCTTCGCGAAGTTTCTAGGCGTTTTCTAGATGACATTGATTATGCAAGTAGCTTATTAAGCCATCGGTATACTGACATGTACTATGAGGCACTGATTCTTTTCGGAATCACAGAACAACACAAGCATATTGAATAGAAAATAGAAAATATAAAAAAATCAAAATATAAATATAAATATAACATTGTAATAACATCAATCATTTAAATTCACAAATTTTAATAATCAGTATTTTTGAAAAATTAAAAATTTTTCTTTTTGATTAATGAAGTGCCATCGACTTTCAATATACGTTTCAAATATGAGCGAAAACGCTCAAATAGTAGTAGGTACAATTACAAATTCTTAACATTACAGACAAACAGACAAGTCGAGTTAATAAAAAGCGTAAAAAACAATACCTCCCTTACTATCGTCGGTCGGTAAAAATAGATAAATTATAAGGACTGTAATTTTAAAAAAAAATTAAATAATAACTTAATGATCTTCTTATAAGCATAAATTTTAAAAGATTAAATCTAATAAAAATAATTAAAAGATTATAATCTTTTTTTTAAGTATGAAGAAAAAATTTTGTTTCAATGATAACAGTGGAAATCAAAGATAATATTTTTTTAAATAAGAAATTGGCTAAAAAAAATGAAAAGAAAATAAAAGAAATAAAGACAGGAGTGTAGGATTTGGAATCCAGCTGGGAAACTGTGAGACGATTGCCATCTAAATAATAAAATTCTAAAGTGTTGTTTTGTTAGCTATTCTAATTGAATTTCAGTAGAGTTGCGTTGTGGACATCACTGAAATGGATAGAGGTTTGGAATGTTTATTATGCAATAGAATGGTTTTTCTTTTTGTTTTGTTTTTTTTTTTTTTTACTTTTCAGGGAATCCGTCACCCCCTTCACCAAACAAACATAAACCTTCTTTAAACAGGGAGGTTGGGACATTTTATGAACTTGAACACAACAAAACCATTCGTCGTCAATTGCTGGAAGCTTCAACAATAAATAGCCTATAAAGTTTCAAAAAATGATCTAAAATTCATTTCATTTGATAAAGGTTTTCAATTTATAGCAGCTACCTATCAAAGAAGAAAGGAAGAAAAAAGAAATCAAATGAAATCAACACAAAAGAATGATTTTTATCTAACAAAAAGATTGTAGGGTGTTATAATGGCTTAATGAAATGAATTTTATTTATTTTTATTTACAAAAAAAAAAACAAAATAAATAAAAGTTTTTAAATTTGATATACTTTTATCATCTAAAATTTTATTCATCAAAATCCATTTTGTCCCTTCCAATTCCTCTGAGATATAATGCACTTATGCCAGCGCTTCTTCCAATAGTCGAAGCATCTGAAGTGCCTTTTCGGTTCTTCGATTCTGACTTTATCTCATCAATTGTGGCAAAACACTTTCCTTTAATTGGTCTCTTCAGTTTTGGGAATAGGAAGTCGCAGGGAGCCAAATCTGGGGAATACGGTGGTTGAGGCATTATTACGGTGTTGTTTTTGGTCAAAAAATCACAAACAAGCAATGATGTGATATTCCGATTGTTGCATAACTTCCTTGTAGTATTCCTTATTAACAGTACCACCTGTTGGCAAGAAACTCTTTATTCCGTTTTTATCCCAAAATTTAATACAGATTCTTTGGTACACTTTTTTAAGTAAAAAATTGAAGAACTCCCAAAAACGTGATTAACTACTAATCCAGTTGTCAAAAACAAACTACTAATACAAAATGGCTGATAATATCAAGATATGAGAAACATATGTGTACCAACAAAAAAAAAATTCAATAATCTAATGAACACAGCCCGTGAAAATTCAAAATTCACCTTTTCTCAGTCAGACAGACCTCGTAAATGTTTCTTTATAGTTATACAAAGTATCTAACAAATGTATAGTAGAAAATAAATACTGAAACCAATTCTTAAATTTATTCTTAATAATAAGGTGACCAACCGTCCCCCATTTGTAACCTCTGTCCTTTTGTAAGTGTCCTCCTAACTGACCTACATATGTCCCGTTTTTTGAAATATTTACGACATTTCGTACTTTTTTTCAAAATTTTTTCAATTTGCTTCTAAAAAAAGGTAAAATGTCCCGATTTGGTGTTTTCAAAATATGGTCACCTTATTAATAATAATAATTACTTTTTTCAAAAGTCAAAAGTCCTTTCTTCTTCATTGCGAGACATTCATCTCATTCGATGACTACAATTATTGGCATCGGTTGCATATCTCATTGTGGTTTTCATTTCATCTCCTAAGTAAGTAATAAATGATTTTATTAATTTATTTGTGTTTTTATTTTTGACACCCCTGATGATTTATGGACAAGTGAATTGAAATATTGTAAAAATAATTTTAAATTAGTTTTTTTTTATTTAAATTTATTAAATATATATTAGATTTTATTTAATTAATAATTTTTCTTCTCCAGTTTATTCTTTTTATTTACATATTAATTTTTTTTAAACATCTACTTAATTACTTAATTTTTTTAAATTTTTTTAAAACTTGAGGAGAATAATCTTTTTACATTAAGAAAATTCATCGTTTATTTTGAACACAGCTGTTAAATTTCTTATGTTATACTTAAATTATAATTTAATATTCAAATTATTACCTATATAAAAAAAAACCTTTTATCTTAATTCTTTTTAAAATTTATTTAGAATCCCTCCATTCATTAATATTTATTCGTTATTAAGTAATTAATATATAAAGTTGGTAACCTAATATTTAAAAAAAAAATAATCTTTATGAATTGATACTTTTTTTTAGTTATTTTATAAAAAGTTGAAAAATAAAATTATTAAAAATTTAGATATTTCATTTTTTTAAATTTCTTTTAAAAATTTTAAAAACTATACCAAGAGTTTATTTTTAAATGTATTAATTTTGAATCTTTTCGAAAATTTTTACTTGGGACTTTCATCACATTTATTTATTTATTAATTTTATATAATATATATATTATTTATTTTTATTTAATTCAATTCCTTATAAATAAAATAAGACTTTAAATATGTAATTAGACAACTCATAATTAATATTAGGTATTTATAAATGTAAAAAAATAATTAGTATTATTATTATGATTAATGATCATTGGTGTTTTTTTTAATGTTTTTAAATTTTCTTTAAATGATGTCATTAGTATTTGATTAATTAATTGTATTGATAAATTTGATGGATAAGTTTTGGTCCATTGAGATATCCGGGAACAAATTCTATTCCGGAAGGTACAATTCCCAGTTCAGAATGGCTAATGATATAAGTAATAGACAATGAACGGAATCGGAATGGACAATTGAAATTATGAATATTCATAACGGATTCAGGCAGAGATCCGTCATTCTAGTAACGAATCTAAACAAGAACGCCAACATAAACTGTACTTATATGTACAAGTACAATCCATATGCCCATGAGACATTGAAATGAGGATTACCAATCTTGGAATGCATCTTCACACTGACCAGATAGGCTTTATCCTTTTTTATAATTCAATACCAATTTAATTGCAATAGAAAGTGTATCCGCTTGATACATCGACTATAGAGGCTTGTAAGACCTAAAAAATAATAGAAAGCTATTGTTCCTGAAAATTGAAAGTGGGAGGAAATGGAAGGGGATGAATCCTTAATATATATTAAATTTGCTCGAAGGCTAAAAAGAGGAATTAATAAAATTACGATAGCAACCTCTTCACTTCTATCGCACCTGGAAATTTAAATGGACTGTATTAAAGGTCGAATGTTTAATATATTAGGGATTTGGAATTGAAAAAAGATCGCTAAAGAAAACTCTATAATCAACTTTTACAATATTTAATTAAATTAAAATTAGGTTCAATTAAAAACGAATTAATTATATTTAGGGTCACCTAAATATTTTTATATATCAACTTAAATCTAAATTTTAAATCTAAAATTAATATAGTTCAAAGTGTTCATAAGTGCACTTATCTGACCACCGGGAATTGAATTAAATGGGGGTTTACGCTGCCGTTCGCTGCCTGGATGTCTTCTCTGCTGGTTTCGCAATTGATCCAACGATCAATTGGCTTTGGACCCTCCTCGAGTTTCCAACGGGATGAATGGACCAGCACGGATCCAAAGGTAGAGATGATCCCCTCAGGAATCACTGGGTTTGCCCCCTCGGAACAAACTCTGGAGCACAGGACCGGCGGCTGCAATCTGTAGCCTCGTCGACGACCCCAAAAGCACCGCGTTCGAGTTGTAAATTCGAACGGGTCGAATAAGGCGTCGGTGGGCCAAGGGGCCCCAGTAAGCAGTGGACGAGCAGATAAAAACAACAGGCAGCAGCGACAGACAAAGGCAATAGCACTCGGGCGACAGGGACAACAGCAAGCGGGCTTCAGAGAGCTCGGCCTGTCTTTTTATATGTAGATAGTAAGGGAGGGGGGTGGTCAACCTCATGAATTTATGACAATAACAATTAAATATTTAAAACTATAAATGAAATTAACTTAAAAATATTAAACTACATTATATAATTAATTAACACTAATATTTATAAATATTAACTTAATTACTATTTAAACTTAGTCAGAGGGCGGGAATTCAAATTTATTTGAATTCAGGTTCCATGCGGAAACAGAAAGTATGTAAAAATCAAAAAAATTATGAATTGCACATTCCTAATTAAATATTTATTGAAATTATTGTTACCATTTTAAATTATTCTGAACCAAAAACTTTAATTAAAAAGTAGATAGTAAGTACTAATAGTTGTAATAGTTGAAATTATACAAGTTCGAGTATAATTTAAGTGTGTTGTTTTTTTGACCGACCGACGATAATAAGGGAGGTATTGTTTTTACACCAAAATTCACATGTGGAGATTTTAACATATCTCCACAAATTATGCATTTTGTTAACAGAAAAAAGTATTTTTAGCATGATGTCTGTCCGTCCGTCCGTCCGTATAGATTTGTACAGCTTGAACAGCTCAACGGATTTTGATAAAATTTGGAATATTTACTTAATGCATCGGTATTATGAATTTTGATCAACTTTCAACACCAAATTTCACATGAGGAGATTTTTTACATATCTCCACGAATCATGCACTTTGTATTGGTTTTATCCTCGAGAAAAATCATCTTCATTAGTTTTTTCATAATTTAAAATTATATGACGTCACCCATCCCTTCATGACGTCACAGTCACCGTCTCATTATATATTATAAATAAAATAAAATTAAAAATATTTATGTTATAACCATATCTGTTTTTTATTGCATTAATAGATTTATTAAAATTATTTAAAATTGTTTCTGTAGCTGGAAATTAATTTACTTCAAACCGTCGGTCGGTTCTGCGCCTGGCCACAGGTCAACATATTTTTATCTTAATCTTATTTAAAATTATTTTTTAAAGAATAATTAAAATAAAATCAAGAAACAAAAAAATCGAATAGAATATCATCATTACAAATGAAAAAGAAACTTCCCTTTTTTTTCCCTCTTGAATTTAGCAAAGAATGCAGCATCCAACACACAAACAAAGAACAACTCCTCAACTTTATAATCTTCTCGTAAAAAAAAACGAAACGGACTGTAAATTGATGACCACTATAACTGACAATTAAGAAATTAATTTTTATGTTTCTTTTTCTTGAAAAACTATTTAAAAAAAAAACATGCTTGTGAAGTTTTACGCCAGTTTGGGAAAGTCTATAATCGACTGGATAGGCTATCAAACTTGGCTTTATATATATGTATATATTTTTAGAAGTAAATCTTCACTCTTCTGTTGTATTTTATTTTTTATCTTTTTTTTTTATTTTGTTTTTTACAATAAAATCTTTATGATATTTTATTTTATTTAACTCATTTTAATTATTATATAGCATAATTTTTCCAAATTGTATATACTATACTTATACGTATATACATATTAATTATATGAATTTATAGCATATTGATTATAAAGAGATATCCATAAATTAATTTAAATATTATATATTTAATGATCATTTATGAAAAAGTTTATTAAAATAAATCTATTGTAGATATTGTATCCTTTTGTTTTTTTTTTTTTTTTTTCATTTTCAATTTAAATTCCTTTACTACTAGAATCGATCTTATTTATTTTATTATTAGTACATATTTAACAATTTAATTATAAATTTTTATAGGTTGTAGGTATTATATGAAAGGCGCCACAGGGTGAGAGGTTAGCGAAGCTGCCTCCCATTCTCGTCCCAGGTCCTGATGATATAACCGACTTGATAGGCATTGTCCTTGCGTAGGTCGTACATATCAGGTACTATATGAAAAGTCTTTTTCATGTTTTGTTTATCAAGACATAAAAATTAATAAAACATACAAATATATATATTAATTTTAATATTCAAATGTACTTATATATAAAAATAAGATACAAATCAACTTTCTTCATGTTTGTTAATTTCTTTAAATTTAATTTTCAGGGATATTATTTCCACTTGACTAAACTAAATTTAAACCTTATGAACTTACCTTGATAACAACTTTTACAATTTTTCAACTTAAACGAATCTACTTTACACACGGGATCACTTTAATATTTTATTAAAATTAAATTGGTGTATTAGAGAGTTAAAATTTATTTATTTTAAAAGAGAAATAAGTAATAAATTCAAAAATATTTTATATAAAAAAAAAGTCAGAAAAATAAACAACCAAACCTATATTATGATAATTAATATTATTATCTTGTCGTTGTGAAAGGAAGTTTTCAAACATTGTAAAGACCACCATCAGAGTAAAGAATAGAGGGAGAGAGAGAGACAAGCCGACAAACAATAAATACAAAGAACATTTTTTATAAAATATTTATTTCCAAGTTAAGATGAACTTTGCATACATTATGCATGAATATTATTTATTAAATCTCCAAAAATTGAATAGAACAATTGGTGAATAAAAATAATTTCGCAAGTTGTTAAATATTTCTTATCATTAATGAATTTCTAAAATAACATATTATATATAGGTAGTAGCCGCCGCTCGGTACTTTAAAAAAATTATTCCTTATGAACTATGAATATTTAAGATTAAGATTATTTAATTTCAAATAATTTAAAAGAACATAAATTAAAAAAAATAGTCATAAAACATACATCCCTTAAAGGTACATATTAATGCACCAAAAGACAGAAAAGTATAGCCTGTGGATATAACATAATATATATTTCGTAATTTGATTACAAAAATTATTAAAATAAATATTTTATTTTATTTATATGTATTTAAGGAAGCGCTGTCTGACGTAGTTGCTGATGTCATTTAAATTTCTATTTTTTTTTTTAAATTAAGAAAAAACAAATAAAGATGATTATTTCCGAAGCTGAAACCAATACAGATCGAATTTTTTTTATAAAAATTATCTATGGTGTGAATTTCCAAAAAATCCTTCGAGCGGTTTAATATTTCTAAAATACAAATATATATATATATATATATATATATAATTTTTGCTAGCAATAAAATAAGATAAGATATATCGTTTTAAATAAGATTATAATAATAAAAAGAAAAAAACATCATTTTTTGATTAAAATCTTATTTGAAAGAGTAAACAGTTACTAAATAGCTTTCTGATCTTTTAATATCTAAGAATAATAATATTTTATCTAAAAATTACTTTTTATGTTGTTGAAAAATAATTTATCCTGATCACACTGATAAAAATGTTTTGTTCCCATTTTAGAAACATTTTCACACAATAATAATTTTCTCGAAATTGGTTTAGATAATATATCTATGTTTCTTCAATTAACTCCATCTATTATACCTATCTACGATATAATCATTTTTTATTTTTTTTTTTTTTATTTTATATAAATATACATGTATTTAGGTTTGCTTTATTTATTTTAATAATGGTGGGATATTATTTTGAAAAATTAATTAATATATATAATAATAATAAATTATAATTAGGTTATTTAAGAAAAAAAAATTTCTTTATTTCAATCTTTAAAATAAGTTGACCTGTGGCCAGGTCCGAACCGACCGACGGTTTGAAATAAATTAATTTCCAGCTACAGAAACAATTTCAAATAATTTTCATATATCTATTAATGTAATAAAAAACAGATATGGATACATAAATAATAAATATAAACATTTTTAATTTTATTTTATTTATAATATATATGCAAGACTAGGCTTTGACGTCATGAATGGCTGGATGACGTCATATAATTTTAAATCAAGAAAAAACTAATAAATATGATTTTTCTCGAGGATAAAACCAATACAAAGTGCATGATTCGTGGTGATATATAAAAAAATCTCCTTTGGTGTGAAAATAACCCTTTCCTTCCTATCGTCAATCGCGAATACTACCACTTCCGGTTTCCGGAATTGCACCAAAAGTTGATCAATTCATCCCACTGATGCATTAAGTAAATATACCAAATTTCATCAAAATCGGTTGAGCCATTCAGGCTGTACACATCTATACGGACGGACAGACGGACAGACGGACGGACAGACGGACAGACGGACAGACGGACGGACAGACGGACAGACGGACGGACAGACATCATGCTAAAAATACTTTTTTCTGTTTAGAAAATGCATGATTCGTGGAGATATGTAAAAATCTCCACATGTGAAATTTGGTGTGAAAACAATACCTCCCTTACTATCGTCGGTCGGTAAAAAATAAAAATAAAATAAAAGTTTAATATTTTTATTATACAAAGGTTATATGCATGCATAGTAGTAGATAGGTAGGTAGGTACTTATGATTGTGTGATAGATAGATTAAAAAAAAACAACAAATATTAAGTTGGTTTATGAAATAGTTTAATTAATGTTATATACCTCATTAAGGGCGTTAACGAATATTTAACGATCCAGATGGAGCATTTTGATTGTCAGAAACGAGTGATTTGTACCCGAAGAAATGCACCCCTATTATTTTAACGTGAAATAATTAAAAGCCCGGCCAATAAAGACGAGTAATGATCATGTTGAGCGATCAAATACCCGGATAGGGGACCCGAGTTCTAATCGGACTCCGGATCAGTAAGCCAGGGGCCTCGGGAATGTGGTACCCTCGCATCCCCTCCCCCCGCCCCTCAAGGAATGTCAGCCGAAAAGCTAATCACGGAAATATTTGATTGTTTTACAAGGTTTAAACGCGTCTAAGTGTCTACACATAAACACACACACATACACACATAGATACACAAGTTTCTAGAACTAGTCCTGTAGGAATTCCAAAGAGCCAGAGGTAAAGTGTTTATTTTGAATGCCATTTTAAATTAATACAAGTTAATTTATGATTATTAAAGGCATCTCAGGACGGAGTCAATATTTTTTCTATCTTAAAAAAAAAAAAAAAAAAAATAATAATTTAATTTATTTAGATAGAAAATCAAAAATATTTATACAATTAGTAATGATCAAAGAATTAAATAAATAAATAATTAATGATATCGAGTAGATAAAAAAAATAAAATTTAATTATGTGTTTATATTCTTAAATAAAAATATGAAATAGTTCGTCAAAAAAAAATTTTCAAGAAGAATGGATGTGTCTTTAAGATTATTATGTAATGTTTTGTTTTTTTATTTATTATTTTTTCATTTTATAAAAATGTTATATTAATAATAAAAAAAAATCTGGAGTGTCTCCTCTCTACTATTTCTCAAATTTGAATTAGATTAATTAACATATGTTATATTTAAATTAAATTGAATTAATTAAATTGTAAATTAAAATTAATAAATAATATTTGTTAAACCAGCGCGTGTTTGGATCTTTGTTGATGACACCACGTCACGTGCTTGCGCGTGATTAATAGTCAACGTGTTAAAATATTAAAAAAAAATAATTCCGGTATTCTATATATAGAGCAGTTTTATACAATTTTTCATCATGTGAAAAACTATTAAACATATATCTGTATTTTTTTCGGTCAGTTTAGAGAAAATAAAATGAAAACGTGGTAGGTAAAGGTCCTCTTCCGAATGAGCTACATTTCTCAAAAGTTTATAGAAAACTACGAATTTTGAATAATGCGCGTATACCAAATTTCATTATTCTTGCTCACAAACCGTATTTGCGTAATCTTGTCTACACACACATACACACACATTTTTCTCAACCTTAGTGAAAATGACTCAGGGACCTTCAAAACGTATAGAAACATCAAAATCTCGACATCGAAAATTTTCGTGATCGCAATACTATCTCGTCAGAGATAGTAATAAGAGAAAATATTAAAATAAATTATATAGAAACAAATATATTTTTCGATACTTATTGTTACTTATGTATAATATATAGAAGGGCTCCTTAAACTGTGGGTCGCGACCCCCAGGGGGTCGCGAGTCTACTGAAAGAGGGTCGCAAAGATCTGATACTTTTGAATCATTATAAATAAAATTTTAAAATTATTAAATTATATATATGTGAAATGAATGGGTATGTATTCTTTAATCCTTATTTTATTTACATTGTAAAATAGTGCGATATTACATCTACATCTACGGTTAATATATATTTCATTATATGGAGGAGGGGGTCGTTTAAAATTTCCTAAGCTTGAAGGGGGTCGCTATATAAAAAAGTTTAAGAAGCCCTGATATATAGTATATATACATTAATTTATTAATATGTAGGTATTGTCAATACACCTATCCCCCGATTTACACGGTAGATACGTTCCTGAGAAAAACGTGTAAATCGAAAATTAAAAATTTTCAAGTCAAAACCGTGTAAATCGAAAAGCTTGCAGAAAATGTATAATTTTGCTATTTAACAGTTGTGATTTTTTTCAATATTTTTAGGTGTACACAGAAATAAAAATAAAATGCATTGACAGGTTAAAATATGTAATATATTACGGAAACACTGTTTTTTTATTTAATTACAATACATTAAACAGAAGAACAAAAAATAAAACCAAAGGTGTTTTATTATCCTTCATCACTATCAGAAATTACTCTCATTCTTTTTTTCGGAATCGAAGGTTGGAATTCACTTTCATCACTCGAAGTTATTTGTGCCGATTCGATGTTTGAAGCAGGAATATTTATATTCTGAGAGGTTGTAATAAAATCGGTTATTAACAATTGCTAGATAAAACTTTAATTTTATGCGAAGAAATACAGACACAGTGTGCATGTGCAGCAAGTCATCACATAAGCTCGGGATTCCCCGTGAGATGTGTACACAGCGCACATGTTCAAACACAGTAGCATTTAGTAGAGTGCGATAAAAACAAAAAAAAACTTATTTAGAAAACCGTGTAAAAGCGAAAACGTGTAAAACAAGTACCGTGTAAATCGGGGGATAGGTGTAATAATATTGTAGTTACCAATTATAAGTAAAGTAAAGATTATACAAATATGTGGTATTTTAATAAAAATCCCTTTAATAATTATAAAAACCAAAAAAGTTTTAATAAATATATATTATTTAAAAGATTTTATTTTAAATTTATATAATAGATTTCTTTTAATTGTTTTCTATAGTGTTTATTCCACAGCTTTTTATATAATAATATATCACTTTATTTTATGTATATATATATATAATGTATATTTATTTTTTAAATAAATCTAAATAGGTAAATGTAATAAACATCAAAAGCTTATAAAAAATGTATTCCATTAATCGGGTGATACTTTTCATGTTATTGTTTTGTTCTTGCAAATTCCAAATATTTAAAAATCTTGAATATTTTAGTTATGCCATTCGATGCATACCATAACTATGTATTCTCCCACCTCTGTCTGATTTTTATAAATGGTTAATGTTAAAAGAAAAACGGTTTAAAAAAAAGAATGTTGTTGTGACAAGAACAAATAAACTAACCACTACCCATTCAGGGCTAATTTCACTTTGATTTAAAGAATCACGGAATCGGTGAATAATATCGTGATTCATCTTGAATGATCTACAGTCACCGGCGATACGAGAATTTAATTATATTCCAATATAACTTTGACAAATGGTCAGTTTATTTTGAATAGTCAAATAAACCGGTTTGAATCGTCTTCAGTGAGTATATATATCGAAACACGAACCTTCTTCCTCTTCTCCTTTATGTATGATATTACATGATCCTTAAAAAGATATATAATTTCAATCATTTTTTTTTTATTATCATACCCAGTAATAGAGGTAAAGAAATTTACCTATCATAATTTAATGAATTATAAAACCGGATATTAAACAATATTATATATAATAAAATTATTTCTAAATGATGACAAATAATTTTTTACAATATGAATATTTGTCAAAATTAAATAAGCAAAAATTATACAAGTAAATTTCCAAAAAAAAATACTCGTAATACAAGTAAATAATTAAATTATTTTTTTAAATATTATTAAAAATTTAAATATTTAATTAATATAATCTTTCATTTATAATAAATAAATATTTTAAAAATGACTGGCAATGAGATTGAAAAAGAAATAATACTAGGAATATACAAATAATTGTGAAATGCTTACTATTTTGTTGAAATTCTCTCCCCCTCTCTCTCTTTTTACCGACCGACGATAGTAAGGGAGGTATTGTTTTCACACCAAATTTCACATGTGGAGATTTTTACATATCTCCACGAATCATGCATTTTCTAAACAGAAAAAAGTATTTTTAGCATGATGTCTGTCCGTCCGTCTGTCCGTCTGTCCGTCCGTATAGATGAGTACAGCCTGAACGGCTCAACCGATTTTGATGAAATTTGGTATATTTACTTAATGCATCACTGGGATGAATTGATCAACTTTTGGTGTAAATCCGGAAACCAGAAGTCGTAGTATTAGCGATCGACGATAGGAAGGGAAGGGTTATTTTCACACAAAATTTCACACATGAGGAGATTTTTTTATATATCACCACGAATCATTCACTTTGTAATTGTTTTATCTTCGAGAAAAATCATCTTTATTAGTTTTTTCTTAATTTAAAATTATATGACGTCATCCAGCCATTCATGACGTCACAGCCTGTTCTTACATATATATTATAAATAAAATAAAATTAAAAATATTTATGTTATATGCCTATCTGTTTTTTATTACATTAATAGATATATTAAAATTATTTGAAATTGTTTCTGTAGCTGGAAATTAATTTATTTCAAACCGTCGGTCGGTTCGGACCTGGCCACAGGTCAACTTATTTATATCATATATATATATATATATATATATATTATAATAATTTTATTTCGATCATTATATTAAAACCTTCATTTTTCTTTTTGTCTTTTTTTTATTATATTTTTTTAAATTTTATCAATAAATAACAATAATTCTACTTATTTAAATCTAATATATGTAATATAAATATAATGTAAGGATGTAAGGGGATACAATACCCTTGAAACCTACATTTTTATTTTAATATTATAATTTAACCAATATCATCTTATATATAAAATTCTCGTCTAGGTGTGGAGAGCGCCGAAGGCGCTCGGAGCAGCTAGTATATATGTATATTTATATATATAATGTGGGGAATGGCGGAGGTTGCATACCGAGGATTTGCATGACCTCTATGCATCTCCAGATATAGTAAGAATTATAAAATCAAGAAGGCTACGATGGGCAGGGCACGTGGAATGGGAGAGGAAAGAATGGCGAAAAAAATATTGGTGGGGAGACCGATGGGGAAATGTCTGCTTGGAAGACCAAGGACTTGGTGAGTGAATAATTTAGGAGTTGAGAGAGGGTAGGAGTTGGAAGGTGTGGCTCAGGATAGGAACACTTGAAGAAATGTGATTTGCTGCGGCCAAGAACTTTCGAGTTCTGTAGAGCCACAGAGATAGATAAATAATATGAATTGTTAGAAAATCGAAAGAAAGAAACATGAGAATGTTGGGGGGGGGGGGGGGGTAGAAAGAAATTGGATCAATAACACGGAGTTTTATAATTATAAATTTTTTTATATTTTTTTTATTGAATGTTTAATGTCCAAATACTTGTATGTATAAGAGTGTTGTGGATTTTTTTTGATATTATAATAATTGTCTCAGTTAATTTTGAGTCTATATTCTTACAATTTTTTAGAAAGACAGACTTGAAAAAATACTAAAGTTATACATATATTATTTGAATTCTCCAATGTAAACTTAAAGATATAAAATTTGTATTTTTATTTCTATGGATGTATGATATTATTATACTGGATTTACGAGAGATTAATTTATTAAATAAATTAATTTTTTAATTATAAATCGAATTTTCAATTTTCTATTTAATAAATAAGAATTCAGTCCTGTTTATTAATTATTAAGTACAATCTCCTCCACCCTGATAATCTATACCAAAAAATGTATATTACGTACTTAATAATTGATCTGATAATAATGATTCATTTTAAAACTTTATTTATATTTTTAATAAGTTAAAATTATATATATATTCAAAGAGAATTTAAAGATTTATTTTATTTTATTATTTATTTTTAATTTTATTATAATTATAAAATTCCAATATATGCATTATAACAATGATTTATTAACATTAATAGTAGAATTACTATAGAATAGAAACACATCTGCATCATTCATGTCCTAAAAAAAATAGGTATCCAAAAAAAGCTGTTAAGCCTAACCAAACACGTTAATTAAATCAATAGAAATCTTATAAGTTTACATATATTAGTAATAAATAACATGATGAATGAATATTTAGAAAATTGATGTTCTATGTGAATACAAACAATAGTTATGCTTAAGTGGACTACGATTAAAATTCAAATTGGAATAAAGAAATTTCTTTGTTTACCCTTTTTGTAGTTAACCAATTATTTTTGTAAAAAAAAAAAATTTCCTCTCTCTATCTCTCCTTCACATACACACACACACACACTCGTGAATCATTTAACACCTGTCAATTTAAATAAATCTTAAATTTAAATGAAATAGAAAAATTAGAGTCGAATAATCTTTTGTTGCTGGACGTGAAAATAGCTAAAAATATATATTTTTCCAAAATTTAAAAATCAATCAATTAAATCAGTAATCATTATATTCAATTTATATATATATATATTTACAAAATTTAACCTCAAATTCTATTAAAAATTAGTATTTTATGTATAAATTTAATGTAACTCTGAAATAGTCTAAATCAATAGAAGTATTGTAGATTAAATCATAATTTTCGTAGGTGTTGCCTTTTTAATGTTTATGTTTGATGTACATACGTTTCATTCATACAATGCACATGTTAATGTTGTCTAAGTAATAACCCCCCCCCCTGCCTCAGTGTTTATACCTTTTGTGTTTAGCATTGAGACTATTAATAATGTAATTCCTTGTCTGTGCTTGGTTGACGGTCATAATAATTGCAAGTGTTTTTTTTGTTTCTAGCTCTTTCATGTTATCAAAGTCAGAGTAATAGATGGATAATGGTTTTAGTATAAGTATTTATTTCACAGGAAATATTAAATAATATTAATTATATTAATGTAATATATCAATATGTGTGAGATTTATAATAAATTAATGAAATAGGATTATTATGTGGGAACATGTAATGAAATGAGAAAATATTCATGATAAATTCCAAAATATGTAGAACTATAACTATATACTAAATGTATACCACATATCATTAATAAAAAAAATATTCTATTGATTATTTTATGAATTTATTAATATTATATGAGAATATTTATATTTTTTACTTAAATATCATCCACAAATCAACTAACAATGACAAAATTTAGCAGGAACTATCTAATTCATTATTTTTGGAGTTCTTTTATTTAATGTATTTTAGTATGAAAGTAACCTAAATAAGTTGAGCTGTAGCCAGGCACAGAACCGACCAACGGGTTGAAATAAATTAATTTCTAGTTACAGAAACAATTTCAAATAATTTTAATATATCTATTAATGCAATAAAAAACAGATATGGATAGAACATAAATATTTTTAATTTTATTTTATTTATAATATATAAGGAGGCGCTGGCTCTGACGTCATGAAGGATTAGGTAACGTCATATAATTTTAAATTAAGAAAGAACTAATGAAGATGATTTTTCCCGAGGATAAAACCAATACAAAGTGCATGATTCGTGGAGATATGTAAAAAATCTCCTCATGTGAAATTTGGTGTGAAAATAACCCTTTCCATTTTATTGTCGATCAGTAATACTACCACTTCCGGTTTCCAGATATACACCCAAGGTTGATCAATTCATCATACTGATTCATTAAGTAAATATACCAAATTTTATCAAAATCCGTTAAGCCGTTCAAGCTGTACGGACGGACGGACAGACGTACGGACGGAGAGACTTCATGCTAAAAATACTTTTTTCTGTTAAGAAAATGCATGATTCATGGAGATATGTAAAAATCTCCACATGTGAAATTTGATGTGAAAACAATACCTCCCTTACTATCGTCGGTCGGTAAAAATAGATTTTTACAACAAATAAAAATCGATAAAATCAAGAATCTTCATAATATTCATATATGTATTAAAACATAATTTTTTTCTTAAATATAATTTACAAATATTTCAAAAATTATTATAACTATTTATGAATTTTTAAAAATATTTATTATAGCCTCTAAATAAGATAAAAAATAAATCTTTCCAACATTTTCTTTTATTTTTCTCATTTCGATTAAATTAGTAGAGAAAATTTTAAATAATCTACATAAACAATTGCAATGATCATATTTTTATCATATTTGAATAATATCGTGGATTCACTTTTGTAGACTTTAATGTTACAGACATTAATTTGTCATATAGTTTTCTGTATTATTGTAAAATTTTTCCAAAATCTTATAAGCTGATTTCTTTATTTCTCTATTTTTACTGTTAAAATAATGTCTTCTAGAATTTATTATAAGAAAAAAAAAACAAAAAAGAAAATAATAACTTTTCGATTAAAGAAACAAACATATTCGATGATGCAGATGATGATGATGATGAAGATGAAGATGATGATGATGATGATGATGATGATGCTACCGACCTGGGAGAGAGAAACCGTGAGTGCCTAAATTGATAGAACAACCTATTGGAAGTAAATTAAGTGTGATTAATAGCCGAAGAGATCGTGGCCAGAATGATTATGGTGTGCGCGCATGCATTCATGTTTCAACAACAACAACAAAAAAAAATCTTTCCTTCAGTTATTTCAGTTTTAGTAGATTATTACGGTGCGGTAAGTAAACATCAGCCTTGTAATATACAGGGTGTTTCACAGGATAAGGGACTCATCATTATTCTGAAAGACCATTATCAAATATTTCACAAAAGTTCATCGGATAAACCATACAACAATTTTTTTTTTTTCCTTTTTAAAAAGAAAATTATAGTTCAGGATTATTTTTTCAATAAATAATAAATTTAAGTTATCAAAATTAATTATCTATATTATTATTTTACTATACAAGTGGGTATACCTATATATATTCTAATAATTAGTAACTAATATTATTGTACTATTTTTTATTTAATAAGTTTACTATTAAATATAAAATATAAATTAATAAAAATTTAATAGATGTTGTTGTTGTTGTTGTTGGCATAGTCTATTGTTTATTATTAATATATAATATTTATGTACATTTAAATTATTAATATAAAATCATATTTTTATCTAATCTATATTTATAATAATATTATTATACCTACCACTTGTTCATATTTTATTATTATAATAGAAGAGAATAAAATACAATATCTAAAATATACTCTTTATGTATATATGCTCGCACCTATGTGTGTGTGTGTGTGTGTGTGCGTACATATATAAAAAAAACCTCTAACTTTTGTACGCAAGGACAACGCCGATCAAGTCAGTTATATCAATGAGGTGTCCTATGATCAGTAGAACAGGTCCTATCAACCTTTACCTTGATTTTCTTGATCGGAGGCGCTACTTTTTATCAAGTAGCTTCGCAATGTTGATCCCGGAGGCCCATAGACCCCAGCTAGAGAAATTCCCTTGCCAGGCCCGGGACTTGAACCCGGGACCACGAGAATGTGAGACAACGACGCTAGCTTTTCACCATGTGGCGCTTTGTGTATACCTATATACAATACAAAAACGAATTTGTTTCTTATAAAATATCATATTTATTCTTAAGGTATAATTACTTTTAGATATAATGGTTGTTACATAAAATAAAAATTTGGATATTTATTATTTATATATCCAAAAATTTAACTAAATATAATTATTTTTTTATATGAAACGAAACAAACACACACATCCCTAGTTAATTATTTTATATCTAAATTACTATTTATTATCGCGTGGAAATTCCAATTTATTTATTTAGTTGAATTCGAAATTTTATGATTTTTGAAAAAATCTGACTCCTATAGTAAACTTGTCGGATGATTTGAAATTATAAATAGAAATTTAATGGAATTCATTATAAAAATTATCTATGTGTTAAAATTTGGAAAAATTGTTGATAAATGTATTGATGAACTTTTTGTAAAAAAATTTCATTTTTATAAATTACATATAATATCAATTTTGTTTTTTGTTTTATTTTATTTTATTTGATAATCTTTGTAAAAATATGAAGTATCTCTTGGTAAATGAATAATAAAATTAATTAAGAATAAATAAATAAATCAAAAAAAAAATCAAACTTTTTTTAATAATTTTTTATTTTTTATACTCTTTGATGAAAACCGAGGTTTTCCTGTAAATATTTTTTATTACTTTTAATCAAAATAAATTTAATTAAATTTATTCATTAATAAAGTTCTAAATTTCTTCTTACTTAAAAATATATTCTTTTATTTATACTTAAAAATTGGTGAAAGAAAAAAAAATAACTTTTCAATTAGAGAAACAAATATATTCGATGAGGCAGATGATGATTAAGAGAGATCAACAATATTTTTTATTTTTTTTTTAATAATAATAATAATAATAAAATTTGTATAATGAATGAATTATAATAATTATTTTTGTGAAAATGTGTGAAATTACTTTAGAAAATATTATAAACATTAATTGGTTAAATGATAAAAAAATAAAAAAAATAATTTTTTTTTTCTTTCAAAAAATTATTACTATTTCTATTGAAAAAGTATGAATAAGTATTAGTATATACATACATTGTGACACCCGGTATTCAACAGCATAATACTTATCTTCAATACTTCATTAAATATTCAAACATGGATAAGAAATGAAGATGAAACAGAAAAATTAGTTGAGCAATTTTCGTTTGCATAGTTAACCATTGACTTGCACTGAAGAAAGAAGATAAAAAAAAATCCATGCCTTTATTATTAGTTCTAATGCACCATCTTAGAAACTATAAATGTAAATCGAAAAATGAAAGAGATTCAAACACGAACACGAACTTCAACAGCCAGACATCGAATTATCTGATTAAATAGAGATACTCGATGGATACAAGATAGTGTTTGGATTGGATACACAATTTGAATAATGACAAATCATAATGATGGCAATTTTGAGTTACAATCATCAAAGAGAATTCATTTTAATCATCCCGGAAGCATTATTGCTTACAAAAATCAAATAGAAATGTTTGCAGTGTTAATGGGATGAATTGAAAAATAAAAAATAGACAAGTAATATTTAGATTAGAGGGAACAAATAACAGGAAAAAAAATAAGTAATAAGAAATTTGAGTGAAAAAAAGAAAAAAATGTAAAATTTAATGTAAGAACTGCATGCACGATTTTAACAGTAGTTTTAAATTTCAATATTAAAATGAAAAAAATAATGGAAATGTTTGTCAATTAATTTTGAATTTATTATTTGCAAATATTTTTAATTACATGTATTATTATTATCTTATCTTATTATACTAGCAAAAATTATATATATATATTTGTATTTTTGATATATTATTATTTTGGAATTTAGGAATTTTGGAATTCACACCATAGATAATATTTATAAAGAAAAATCGATCTGTATTGGTTTCAGCCTCGGGAAAAATCATCTTTATTAGTTTTTTCTTAATTTAAAATAGAAAATTTAAATGACGTCAGCAACTACGTAAGATAGCCCTTCCTTAAATAAAAAATATTATAAATATAAATAAAATCAAATTACGAAATATATATTATGTTACCTATATACATAGGCCATACTTTTCTGTTTTTCAGTGCATTAATAAGTACGTTTAAGGGCTGTATGTTTTATGACTATTTTTTTTTAATTTATATTCTTCTTAATTATTTAAAATACTTTCATATATTTTGTCGATTATGTATTTTAAATAATAACCTTAATCTTAAATATTCATAGTTCGTAAGGAATAATTTTTTTAAAGTACCAAAATCAGGGGCTGGTTGAACCAAGTACTTATTATTAAGTTTATTTTTTAATATAATAATGAATTATTATATTTCATAATTTTTAATAAGAATATAGTATATGTGTAATAATATAAATTTTGAATTGAGAATATTATTTTTCTTATAGTAGTTTTTTAATTCATAAATCTCTCACTCTCTCTCTCTATTAATATATAAATAAATAATCTATGTACTCGTATAAATTAATAAATAAAAGTAAAACAAAATAATAAGAATTTATTATTAATATGAATAAAGTTTATTCATTTTTTGTTGTTGTTGTTGTTTTAATAAAAGTTGACAATTTCAATAAGATATTCAGATGGTTTGCTGGTTGACTATTCAAATTGAAGAAGAATGTCTTCAATAGAATGAAATTCATTCAACCGATTCAATCCAATGGATTTTTACAATTCAATGTAATATTTACTCTCAAACTTGGCTTTCTTTTAAGAACTTATTATAGATAGAAGAATAAAATAAGAAATTATTTATTACATCTTATCACTTACAATCAGATTTAAGATTCTGAACACAATTATTATATTGTAATTATCAACAGCAACCTATAACAAACAACATACCATTACATTAACATTGATTTAATTTTAATACTACGAAATGTTAGATAAATGTCATTTTGAAGTTCTAAATATGTATGTATAATGGAAATACTACTATAAAAATTAACAAAATAAATAAATATCTAATAAGTATTTTCTATTAAACTGGAATTGCCAGTTTATAAAAACAAATGATTTTTTTTTTATTTTTACTATTCGGGAGCATAATAAATAAATAAATATGTTGTTGAATAAATGTATGTGTATTAGATTTAGATATACAACTGTCTATTCTGACTTGTCAATCAAACACAATTACCATATTATATTCAATATTCCTTTAGGACAGTGATTTTCAACCACTGTGCCGCGGCACTTTAGTGTGCCGCGAGATTACTAGGCTCTTAAACTTTTTTTCTAACTTTTTTCAATTTTGGTTCTAAAAAAAAGGTAAAACGTTTTTGGGACCACTTTTTTCAATATGGTAAAGTTTTACACATATCTTTTCCTTTTCCAAATTTTTAAACCGTTAAAAGTGTGCCGCGGTAAAAAAAAAGGTTGAGAATCACTGCTTTAGGATTTAATTGAGACAAAAACATAACAAATCATTATTAAAATGCACCTGAATAATTCGTATAAAACAGAAAAATTCAACTTTTTTTAAGAATGTTTGTCTAAAAACACTTAAAATTAATTATTTATTTATTTTTAGAACTATTCTCATTAGTCACTTAATTGTATTTATTAAAATATTTGTGTTTCCTTATTTATTTATTTATTTTCAACGTAAATTTTTTTCTCAAGTGACAGTTGAAAAAAATCAAAATTTTTATTGCCCAAACTATTATTTTTATGAGCTATAAAGTTTTTGCAAATGCCATTTTTCAACGCCTTTTAAATTAATTGGCTACATCTATTAAAGTATATTAATGATCATTAAGAAATATTTATTTTTATTTTTTAAAAGATTTATTTTTTAATAATTATATATTAGATTGATATATTTATATTTGTGAGCTAGAGAATTTTTAATAAAAATATTAATATATACTTATATATATATATACACCTATCCCCCGATTTACACGGTACTTGTTTTACACGTTTTCGCTTTTACACGGTTTTCCAAATAAGTTTTTTTTTGTTTTTATCGCACTCTACTAAATGCGCTGTGTACACATCTCAAGGGGAATCCCGAGCTTATGTGCTGACTTGCTGCACATGCACACTGTGTCTATTTCTTCGCATAAAATTAGTTTTATCTAGCAATTGTTAATAACCGATTTTATTACCACCTCTCAGAATGTAAATATTTCTGCTTCTAACATCGAATCGGCTCAAATAACTTCGAGTGATGAAAGTGAATTCCAACCTTCGATTCCGAAAAAAAGAATGAGAGTAATTTCTGATAGTGATGAATGATAATAAAACACCTTTGGTTTTATTTTTTGTTCTTCTGTTTAATGTATTGTAATTAAATAAAAAAACAGTGTTTCCGTAATATATTACATATTTTAACCTGTCAATGCATTTTATTTTTATTTCTGTGTACACCTAAAAATATTGAAAAAAATCACAACTGTTAAATAGCAAAATTATGCATTTTCTGCAAGCTTTTCGATTTACACGGTTTTGACTTGAAAATTTTTAATTTTCGATTTACACGTTTTTCTCAGGAACGTATCTACCGTGTAAATCGGGGGATAGGTGTATATAAATCAAAGAGTATAAGAATTATAATTATGTATTTTAAAATATATGAAAAAAGTTATAAAATAAAAATAAAAATCCATTATAATTTACAAATTTATTAAATTTTTCGTTAATAAAAATAAAAATGAAATAATCATATTTATACAAATCAATCAAATCAAAATATAATTTCATTCATAATACTAATAATAATATTATAGTAGTTGGGATAGTAAATTAAAATTTAATCTGAATTTTTGATTCAAAAATAATACGAGTATTCTTACTAATATGTAAGTATATATATACCATATATATATAATTCATTATTTTTAAATTTATATATATTTTATATAGTATATAATCATTTTTATTTAATATCTATATAATAGCTCATATACGTAAATGAAAGTAATAAATAAAAGATAATAAATAAAAGATTCGGTTGAATATATAAAGGGTATTTATCGTTGTTGATAAGGAAAATTGATTAAAAAGAAAAGTTTCGAATTATCTAAATGAAGTCTCAGTTTAAATTTATAGGATTTTAATCATTTAATGGCTTTATTTGAAAGGATAGTAGGGAATAAAATAAACCAGATTCAGATGTTGTTGATTTTTTATATCAATATATTTATTTTTATCTTTTCAGTTTTTAAAATTTAGTTGAAATATCTAGAATCTAGACTAGAAAATATCAGTATAACTAAAGTATCAAAAAAAAACAAGTTCAATTAAATAAACATAAACTTGACATTTAATAATCATTTTCAAATATATATATATATATATATATATATATATATATATATATAGGTAAGTGCGTTGAATGCAAAATTTAATACAGATTCTTTAAAGAATCGAAGAACACACAAAAAGGTGACTAACTTTTTCAGTTTCCAAACCTAAAACTACTAATCCAAAATGGCTGATAATGTCAACATATGAGAAACATATGTGTACCAAACATAACAAAAAAAAATCTATAATCGAATAAACACAGTCCGCGAAAATTCAAAATTCCTCTTTTTTTTTTGAATAGACCTCGAATATAATAGTAAAAAATTAATTTTTTTATTAATGAATTGAGAAAATTTTCCAATATAAAGTATAAACTTTTTTAAAATATTCTTTAATATAAAATTATAGACAATTTTTAACAAAACTGATTATATATAATTATTTATAATTTGGTATTTAAATCTACTTTTTTTTTTGATTTTTAATAGAACCATGAAAATATCAAATTTATACTAAGTATCATACGTTAAAATTAAGTATAAATGTTCAAGTTGATTAATTAGTGTAAGAAGAATGCAAATTAATTTAAATTATTTAAATAATGATAAATTGAAAAGGAGAGGGAAAGAAAAAAACAAAAATTGCCTAAGGTGCCTATTGAACTCGGTTGATTATATGATGTTTGGTATTGCTTGGGGTAAAATATATATATATGTACATTAGTAATTTTCTTTAAATATATGAGTAGCACAACTACAATCTATACTAGTACATACAATTTTAAATAAAAAAAAAAATAACATTTTTCCTTTAAGATTAGCAGGTGTTTTTAAAAAATAATCAATTAAATATAATATGACAATTCTATAATTAAATTGTCATTTTAATTTGTAATGAAGAGAGTAATTAATGAGTTATTGAGATCTCTTGAAGAGAAGAATAAAATTAACTATTTCAAAAAAAAAATGATAATAATTATTTTCCAATCTACCTATTGTATATCTATATCACTGTAATAATTGAATTGAAAAAAAAAATAAAAAATTAATTATAAAAGAAAGGTAGTTAAAGACTATTGAGTAAATTACATAATTTTATACTGTATTAAATTAATTAATCATCTTTATGTTCTCTCTATTTTATTAAGTTCTTTTTCAAAACTATAGAAAGAAATTAATTAAATTATCATACCTATATCAAAACAAAAGATTGTTTCTTGATTAAATATTTAGTAAGGATTCTTGTTTTTTGTTTTTTGTTTTTTTGTTTTCTTATGTTTATCCCCTATAATTTACATCAAATTGGTTCTTCTTTTATTAAGAAAAAAAGAAAGAAAGAAAAAAAAAAAAACAAGCGACTTGATATTTATCAGATAAAAACTTTTTTCTATTCTTTTCTTTATTCTTTTTTATCTTTTCTCTCTTCTTGGTTAAACTTGCTTGTCAACTTTTTGAACTAAACTCTCTCAAAAAAAAAAACCTAAAATAAAATAAAATAAAACAACATTGAATATAAACACGAGTAGTCGTTTAGAGAGATAAAAATACCTAATGAAAAAAAAAAAAAAAAAAAAAAATAACAAGCCGTGCCCAAATTAGGCTTAATGTCTTAGCAAGGTAATTTGTAAAATTATTATGCAATCGAATCGCCGCATCATACGATGAGTTGGATGGATGAAGATCCCTTTTCCAGTTACGAATTGTATAATTTTCAGCTATTTTCAAAGAAGTAAAGTGGTAGTTTAGTAAAGCCGATTAACTTTTACCTTAAGTTTATATATATACGAATATGTCTGTCTGTGTGTGTGTGTGTGTAAAGATGTATTCATGTTTTGACAGAGACAAACTGACATCTTCACCCAAACCGAGTGATTTCTTACAGTTTTTTTTTTTTTTTAATCTTTCTACTTTCTAATTTCTATAATTATATTAATAGGGCTTAATTATTACGAAAAAATATGTAACTCTCCTTCTTGAAAATTGGAAACTTTTTATTCAATGGTTTAATTAAAAAATGAAAAAAAAAAATCCTGAAATGTTTTCTGAATGATTGAAATCAGATTAAATTGTGGTAAGTATTCATATATAGTAAATAAAATAAAATCAATTTTTAATTTAAATTAATTTAACAACAAATGATAAAAAAAAAGATTAAAATTTTTTTAAGATGATAAATAGATATTTCTAAATACACAATCGATAAGATCCAATTAATATAAAAGGTAATTGTTCAGATTAGTTGTCATGCCATGGATTTGTATAAAACTTTACCAGTAAATTTTTTGTTAATTCCAAAGAAACTTTTCATATGCAATTTTTCCGGGTCGCTTCTAGTTTACAGGATAAAAATTATTAAAATTTGCATATAAATCCATTGATATTCTATTTAGTTACCATGTTTTATTAATTTGACCAGCAGAGGGCTCGATTAATTTTCTGTGGTGGGGGGTTCCAGTTCGGATTGGATATATAAATATTAAAAAAATAATTAATTAAATAATTTCTCTATATCGAAACCGAACCGAAAAAAAAAACAAAAATTAGTGAATAAGTGAATAATTATTGAATTAGTCAATAAAACATTACTTAATTGGTTGCACATTTCGACGTTCATAACCAGGTAATATGTCAAACTTAAAAAATCATTATTTATCTCGTAGAGACCAAGAAATATTGCATAAGGAAAGTTTCTTTGGAATTAAAAAAGGAATCTCCTAACAAAGTTTCATCCAAATTTTGACAACTAATCTGAACAATTATCAATATAAAATGTAAAATTTCCATTTGAAATTCCTACAATTAATATTTAATATTTTTTTACCAATAAAATGTTGAAAATTTTATAAAATTATTTTATTTTATTTTATATTATTTTATATAGAGAGACCAATTAAGAAGACATGTAAAAATGTGATTCTATTCACCTTTTCTCTTACTTTTTCACTCTTCTTTGTCATAAGTAGATAGATATTTGATAAAAATTCAAAAGGATTATATTTAAATTTGTTCATTCATAAATTTTATTTTCATAATTCTCATGTGTTATGAATCTAAAGATAATAAAACATGCTTCGCTAAAGAATTCGTTCAAAGTCACTGACTTCCTGGGAGATATTTATTATATTCTATGTAAGTACTATAATAAATATGTGATACTTTTTTTTAAAGTTGATATTTTTCATATTTTTTTTTTTTTGTCTCTTTCGTTTATCTTTTCACATCTATG
This sequence comes from Labia minor, assembly GCA_963082975.1. Taxonomy (NCBI): domain Eukaryota; kingdom Metazoa; phylum Arthropoda; class Insecta; order Dermaptera; family Spongiphoridae; genus Labia; species Labia minor. Next base: position 105,237,530 of record OY720344.1, read on the forward strand.
ATTAATATCTGGCCAATGTTCTTTGATTATAGCTGACCGGTTAGGTAATGAATAAATATGACTTTCTGGAGACAATGTAAATAGAAAATACATCGTATATAGTCGTCAGTTCTCCGTTTTTTGATATGGAAATCCAATTGTCTGTCACTGAATTTCGTCCATTTGTCAAAAGTATCCATTTCATATTCTGTCCTCGAAACCAGACTTAATGGCACTCTTGGATTCGTTTGGAAAACTAATAATAAATTTTTATTATTATTTTATTTATTTTTTTTTTATGAATAAAATTTTTGAATTAATTATTCAATCAAGGGGTTAGATTGATAAATAGAGAGATGAGAAAGAGAGAGAGAGAGAGAGAGATAGACTGTATAAAATTTAACAATTTTTTCTTAAATAAAAATTTATTATTATTTTTAGAAAAAAAAATTATATTATTTCTTCATACAGATAATATAAGTATTAACACACAATGTCTTAGCAAACAAAACGTAGAATTTGAAAATGTAGAAAAATTTGAATAATTGGGTTCTGTAATCACGAAGGATAATAATATTCATGTATAAAATTTAAATCGAGGTTGCAATTAATCATGTGACGCCTGTTATCATGCATTAAAGGGGCTTATCTGGTCAAAATTATTATCAAAGGGGATCAAAATTAAAATATATAAAACAATTATTTTACCGGTTGTATTATATGGGTCTGAGGCATGGTCTATGACCTTAGGAGACGAGAGTAGATTTAGAGTATTTGATAATAGGATTCTTCATATCATTTAAAGGCCAAAGAAAGATGAGGATACCCGGGAATGGCGGAGACTGTATAATGAGGAATTGCATGACCTCTATGAATCTCTACACATAGATAGTGTCATAAAATGGGCGGAACATGTGGCAAGAAAGTCTATTTTTGGGGGGATCCGATTGAGAAGTGACTCGTAGAAAGACACGAAAGGGCACATTGGATAGACAATGTAAAAAGGGACATAAGAGAGATGGGAGAAAATAGGATTTGGATGGGAGTAGCTCAGGAATGGGATACTTGGAGGAATGTGGTTGCTGCAACCAAAAACTTTCGAGTACCGTAAAGCCACAGAGATGGATTAGATAAGTTTAATATTAGTATAAGTAAACTGAATGAAATTAGAAAACATTAATTTTTATCAAGATAATTTTTAGTTTTCGATTATTTGAAATTTTATTATAATTTTATTAGAAAATCAGAATAAAAACAAAAAAAAATGCAAAAAAAATTTTGTTAAATTACTTGATTTCACAAAAGTCTTCTCTCTTTCATTTATAACTTTCCATTTTTCTTTTCACATCAAGGTTTATTATCAAATATAATATATTCCAACTTACTAATTATATTCATCTGATAGGGTTGAAATTTCCAAAAATAAACGATTACTTTAATGTTTACTTCTTATATTTACATGAAGAAACATTTTTTTTTTTTGCTTTTCATAATTAGTATGGGTCGTTTTTTTCGTTTTCTCCCTTCTTCTATTCTGTTAATTACTTTAATAGCTAACTTAACTTTTTTTAAGCATTAACTCCTCCCCCTCCATCCTGCGCGCAATTATTCTGGATTTTGCTTAAAAGGTTTCAATGCATGCCACTCATAATAATTACACTTAATGATTATTCTTAATTTTTAATATAATTAATTCAACACAACCACAATATATAATCATATAAATAACCTGTTGGGATAATTTTTAATTAACATAATTAAGATCATTTAGAAACATGTAAATTAAATTTTCCAACTGTATAAAATAATTATAAATTAAATCATAATATTTTATTTTAAATAATAATTAAATATCTATGTATGTATACATATTATATTTATTATAATATGATTGTAGATATAATAATAATATTCATTACCAATCACAAATATTCATATTCTATTTTAAATTATAATATTTAACATTAATTAATTATATTCTTAAGATAAATTTGATAAGACATTGAAATAATAAAAAAAAATAAGCATAGATATGTATACCTTTATTTAACTATTTACTTTATAGGCTGGTGGAAATATAATAATGTTCTTGTTTGATTTATGAGATTCTCATTTTTATTTTTTTTAATAATATCAGATTAAGAAATATATATATCATATCTTATTATACAAGGAAAATTGTATATATATATATTTGTATTTTTGAAATATTTAACAGCTCAAGGTTTTTTTTTGAAATTATATAATTTTTATAAAGATCAATCGATATGTATTGGTTTCAGCTTGGGAAAAAATCATCTTTATTAGATTTTTCTTAATTTGAAATAGGAAATTTAAATGACGTCAGTAACTACGTCATACATAGCTTCCTTAAATAAAAAATATTATAAAAAATAAATAAGATCAAATTACGAAATATATGTATATATTATGTTATATCCACAGGCCATACTTTTCTGTCTTTTAGTGAATCAATATGTACGCTTAAGGACTATGTTTTTTAATTTTTTTTTAAATTATTTGGACGGCGGCTCGGTGAACCAGGTATTATATATATATATTGCTTAAAATGAATTTATAAATACATACACACTTATTTATTAATACTATTACTACAATAATAATAATAATAATAATAATAAAAAATAAACTTTAACAACAAAATGGGATTTGTAAATTGAATCTTATGTATCATTGATTATGAAATAAGAAATCAATTGGTAATAGATAATCAATTAAGCAGATTTAATTGAACGCAAAGAAATTATGAAAATTAATTTGAATTAATTAATTGGATGCATGATTGCTTTAAGTGAGAAACAGTGTCGTTGATTAACTTATCAGATTTGTTCGATTGCCAGCGACACTCACTCACTCGTTAAGGCTAACTAAGCTCGTTCGAGTTTACAGTGCAAATGGAAATTTAAAACGAAACACCTCAGAAATTATCATCCAATTGTGATAGTAAATTGGTGTCGTTCAATTGACAAAGAAATATTGTCAAATGATACAACAAAAAAAAAACATCTTTGCAAATTTTTGAAAGGAAATTTAATTCTAATTCAACATTTGATATGAAATCTAAAGTTGAGAGAGAACCGTATTAAAGATTTCATTCTTGTCTATATCATATTTTTTGAAATGTCAATATAATCAGAAAAATAATTAACAAAAGAATAAGTTTTATTACATATTGCCACAGATAAATTTTAATCATGAAGTCTACCAAAAAAAAGTAAAAAAAAAATTACCCTTGTATTCAAATTTCCAGAAAAACAAACAAATACAAAAAAACAAAAAATCCCAATTAATTTAGGAACTTAAAAAACTGAAATTTAATGAGATTAACAATCTGGTAGTATTTTGTTTTAAATTTGTTATTAAATTAACATATATATATATATATATATATATATTTCTAAAAAACAATTTTTTATTAATACTTGAACAAATTTTCAAAACACCTTTTTCATTTTGTTTGTTTTGATTAATAATACCAGATAACTATGTGCATTTATAGATAAAAAGAAAAAAATATTTTGAAAAATGTAATTCAGATATACTTAGATATAATCAAATATTTATTTAAATTAAAAAAGAAAAACAATAGTTAGATTATATCAGGTCTTCTTAAACTTTTTTATATAGCGACCCCCTTCAAGCTTAGGAAATTTTAAACGACCCCTTCTTCCATATAATGAAATATATATTAACCGTAGATGTAGATGTAATATCGCACTATTTTACAATGTAAATAAAATAAGGATTAAAGAATACATACCCATTCATTTCACATATATATAATTTAATAATTTTAAAATTTTATTTATAATGATTCAAAAGTATCAGATCTTTGCGACCCTCTTTCAGTAGACTCGCGACCCCCCTGGGGGTCGCGACCCACAGTTTAAGAACCCCTGGATTATATGACAACTGATATTTTAATAAGAAAATAAAAAATAAAATACTTTATTAATTTCAACTAGAAGAATTCTAGTCACTGGTTAACCGAACTTCCGCTCGATCATTAAAAAAATTATTCCTTATTATCGGGGGTTTTGTCGGTAATATTAATACCTGGTTCTCCGAGCCACCTTTCAAATAATTTAGGTATTAAAGCATTGAAAGACAGAAAAGTATGGCCTGTGGATATAACATAATATATATATTTCGTAATTTGATTTGATTTTATTTAAATATTTTGTATTTACTGACGTAGTTGCTGACATCATTTAAATTTCTATTTTAAATTAAGAAAAAACTAATAAAGATGATTTTTCCCGAGGCTGAAAACAATACAGAACGGTTTTTCTTTATAAATATTATCTATGGTGTGAATTTCAAAAAAATCCTTCGAGTGGTTTGATATTTCAAAAATACAAATATATATACATATATACAATTTTTGCTAGTATAATAAGTTAATAAGATAAGATAAGATATAGTGGGAGTATATATGTACATACATTAATACATTTCATTTCAAGTGAATTCAAACCTTTTTCAGGTATTTTTATGAATAATAAGTCTTCTAAAATCATAATCATCATAATAAAACTAAAAAATTATGTTTCATTTTATTATAGAAAAGTAAATTTATGTATGTGTGTGTGTGTGTGTTTGTGTGTATCTCTAAAGAATTATTTCATATTTACTGATGTGTAGGTAATTGAGTTTTTTTTTTATTTAAACTTTGAACAAAAGTTCATTAAAAGAGAAACATTTTAATGATTTCCTTGTTTTTTTATCGAGTAAAAACAAAAAAAAAAACAATCCCTTTGAGTTATTATGCGAACCTTTCCAAGGCTCATGTTTTTTTCCTCTCTTTTATTTTTTATTACTATTTCTTCTTTGCACCGTTTCATTTCATAGAAAAGAAAAGCCAGTAAATCTCGTGAGTTGGCCTTCTTATCTTATCTCGAGGGCTATTCTAATTATGTTGTTTCGCCACTCCACCGTTTAAATATTATCTCTTTAATTAGAATAGTACATTTATTAGGGGAGTTATCTCAATATCTGAGAGTTTCTTTACATTCGGAATGCCCCATGTAAATTAAATATTCGATTTCTAACACTTTAATTAAACGTCTCGAGAGCAACCTTTCATGGAACAACACTGTCTCATTTGAATATTCGTTTTATACTAATGAAAAGGACGAATTCATAGATGAATCCATAAATTTCTAATAATTAATCAATAATTTAAATCAAAAGATATTGTAACGCCCAACAACTAAATTGGGTTCAAGTCAAGAAATATTATATCGATTCATAGATATAAGATAAAATAAATTAAAACAAAACAAAAAAATATATTAAAAAAAAATTAAGAGAAATAGTATTAATTGAATTTAAAAAAAACTATCGTATTATTTTAATTAATCAATTTTTATAAACTAAAATTATAAGAAAAGAAAAGAAAAACCAAGAAAAGAGAACAAAAATAAAAAAAGAAAATAATAAAAAAATAAGTTAAATATTCATATTCATTATTTGTTTTTAAAAAAAATTTATGTTCATAACTAAATGAAATTAAATGTTGATTCATGACATGATTTTAAAAATAATTTTAGTTTTAAAGATATTACTATATTACTATGCATGAATAAATGTAGAAGTTAGTACAAAACAGATTTGCTCATTATGGACAATAGTAATTATTTCGATTAGTTATAATTAATAATTATATAATAAATAAATTAATGATCATTTCATATTATTTTTATTATTATTATATTTCGATCGATATTGGAGAAGAATTTTTTTCGAGGATGCAATCGAGTAACCTGTTATCATGCAGTAAAGTAACTTACTTATCGCGTGAAAAATATTATCAAAGGGGATCATAATTAAAATATATAAAACAATTATTTTGCCTGTTGTATTATATATATGGGTGTGAGAGTAAATTTAGAAAGCGTATTTGAGAATAGGATTTTTCGCAGTTTTTATGGGCCAAAAAAAGATGAGTGAATGGCGGAGACATAACAAGAAATTGCATGACTTCAGACATAGTCAGAGTATTAAAAACAAGAAGGTTGCAAGAATGGGAGATGAAAGACTGGCGAAAAATATAAAAGTCCTGCATGGTCTGAATTCTTATATTGGCTGTCCTCGATGGACAGGATAAAATAAGAGTTGGATGAGTGAAGAAATTTGGAGAAATATGATTGGTGCGGCCAAGTTCTTTAGAGCCACATTGATAGATAGATATATAGATTGTCTAATTTTTTTACTTAATTAATTTTAGTGGTCTCCAGTTATACAATTTTAACATTTATTAAATATCTACGAAGATTAAGTAGCATCTTCTATTGAATTTGATGATTTGACCATAATCATACACTTTCACTATAAAAACCGCAAAACCCGTATAACAGTTGTTTACCATTCAATCAGAATCAATTTTGAAAAGGGACAAAGAAATTATTCGATTAAATTGAATGGAATATTGAAAGAAACTTGAATATGAAAAAAAAATGTCAATGATAATTGTTATATCAATGGGAAAATCTTTATTTTCAATTTTAAAAGGCAATTTTAAAGCAAGATGATGATGACAGGGGGATTGGCTGGCCCGGTGTTTCCGGATGGTTCCGGTCAAGCTGTCTAAATAGATGGTAGCATTGTACCATTGTGGGTCATTCAGTGAGTCAAGAGGTCACTGGCCAATTGGAAAACCGCAGGGGAGCACAAAAGAGTGAGCATCCCCCGGGACCGAAATCAAGTAGGAGTCAATGTTTGGATACAGGGGTTCACTTTCAAATGCCGCAAGATAAGAGAGTGATTTAAAAAACAAACAGGCCCATTCATAAGGGGAGAAGACATTTGATAAGCTTTTTGAAAAACATTAAAAGTAATTAAGAAAACGGAACTGAAATATTAACTAACCTCAGGATAGACAAGCAATTAATTCTATTCTATTATTCAATAATTAATGTTAATATTAATGTTAAATAAAAAAACGGGTTATTTTTCATAGAATTTGGATATTAAAGGTTAATATAATTAATTAATCTTAATTTTTATTTTATTTTATTTTATTGAGTAATTCATTGATTGGAATTAAATTCTAAAAAAGTAAAACACTTTGTTTCTTGTTTAAAAAGTATTGCTCCCCACTTCTGTTAATCTGTATTGACAGGTGGCGTAAGTGATAGGGTATCTGGGTGGCCAAAGGAATCGGTTTCAGTTTCCAAGATACTAGACGTCCTGGCAGCTGGATGACAGTCCTTTGAAAAAGGGCCACAACAGGCTACTGTAAAATTCTGGGTAGAGAATCAAAATAAATATGTGTCGCTAGAATAACTATCAGAAAATTGAATCTTAGTCGAGTGTTAATCCTATTTTAAAACTCGTCAAAAATGACACAATTCGATTTGTGTGTGGCCGGGGGGTGGGATGGGGTGGGGGAGGGGAGGGGTTGTTTTTGTTAGAGTTAGAATCCCTAACCATTGAAATGGCCATTTGCAAAATGATAGCCGATAAATGGTATCGCTTAACTTAATTCCAATTGACATCTTTGGGGTTGGTTGAATGAATTGAATTTCGGGTTGAGAAAATATTTACCTGAAATTTGAATTTGTTATTGAATGTTATATATGTTATATATATATATATATAAATAAATTCAAAGAAGTAGTAACAAAAAAAAATGAATATAACAAACACAACAAAAAAAAAATAGAATTTATTTATAATTTTATTTAATTTGAAAATTTAAATTATTTTATTATACTTACCTTTTTCTCTATTTCTTATTTATTTATTTTTATATTCTATATACAAGGGCCGGTGAAAAGTTTCCGGCCTGACAAAGAAAAACGATGTTTTTAATTTTTGAAGTGAAACTTCTTTAGCGGCGTCCTGACATTTGGTTGAGAATGGAGAGTGAATTGAAAAATTGAAATTTCGTAACGCGTTACGAAACGCAAGAGAGAAAAAAGATATAGATATAACGAGTGAGAATGAGATAGCCTCTATCTCCGACTCTCTTTTGTGCGGTGTTTCGTTTTTGAGAGAGAGGCTATCTGGGTCTTTCTTTTGTCCGGTCTTTCGTCTTTGAGAAAGAGGCTATCTGCGTGTTGCTTTTGTGCTGTCTTTCGTTCTAATACCCTCTCGCTAGGTCCAAAGTCCATGGCGCGCATGCGCGCCAGTACGTTGACCCGGAATAATATTTCTCAGCTTCTACTGGGTCAAAGAATAAAAATTAGTATGACTTATGATCAAAAGAGGGCGAGATCTCCACCTTGTCCAGTAGATATCGCAATTAAATACAATTTGAATTTAAATATATATTAATTTCAAAATTTGCCTAAACATTTATAAAAATAAATATACATATGAAATTTGTTATTTTTTTTTAATATTAAAAAATATTTAATTTGAGATTAATTATATGTAAAAAGATCAACTATCAAATAGATTCAAACTTTTATTTTCTTTGATTAGATTATAATTAAATATTATTTATATTATTTAAAAATTATTATTAAATTTAATTAATTATAAATTATAAATAATAAATAATAAATATTAAACCAGCGCATGTTTGGCTTTTTGTTGATGGCACCACGTCACGTGTTGGCGCGTGAGATTTGCAGTGTTAAAAAATTAATTCTGGTAATTTCAGCTAATCAATCAAGCTGAAATTCTATATATAGCAGTTTTATACAATTATTAATCATGTGAAAAATTATCAAACATATATCTTTATTTTTACGGTCACTTTAGAGGAAAAAAAATCAAAACGTTGTAGGTAATGACCCTCTTCCGGTTGAGCTACATTTCTCAAAAGTTGAGAGAAAACTATGAATTTTGAATAATGTCCATGTACCAAATTTCATCATTCTAGCTCAAACCGTTTTTGCGTAATCTTGCCTACATACACACACACACACACACACACACACAGACACACACACACAGACATTTTTCTCAACCTTAGTGAAAATGATTCAGGAACCTTCAAAAAGTATAAAAACATCAAAATCTCAACATCGAAAATTTTCGTGATCGCAATACTATCTCTGGCGAGATAGTAAAAAATGATTCATTATTATTGGATTTGGCTGGTAATATTAATACCTGAGACACCGAGCTCGCTCTACCCTTTAAAAAATATTGATATACAATTCTTTAATTATTTATTACAATTATTAAATGTATTAAATAATATTTTATTGAAAAAATATTAAAAATTATAAAACTATCTAAAACTTAATTAATAAAAGAACAATGAATAAATAAATCACGAAAATAGATAAAAAAAAAATGCACGCGGCGAGTTTCGATCCTTCGAACTCGGGGAGTAAAAACAATTGTTCTTACTGCTGGTCTATGATATTTTGATAATTACAAAGATATTTTTACCATCTTTCAAAGACATTTATTTGTTTTGTTGTTTTTTTTGAGAGAGATTAATAAATATATATATATTTTATTAAAAATAAATATTTTTAATTTTATTTCGAAATTAAATAATGAATTTTAAAATATTTTAAATATAAAAAAATGTTAATACAATATCATTTAAAAAAAAGCGGGATTAATAAATATATATATATATTTTATTAAAAATAAATATTTTTAATTTTATTTCGAAATTAAATAATAAATTTTAAAATATTTTAAATATAAAATTTCGAAATTAAATAATGAATTTTAAAATATTTTAAATATAAAAAAATGTTAATACAATATCATTTAAAAAAAAAGCGGGATTAATAAATATATATATATATTTTATTAAAAATAAATATTTTTAATTTTATTTCGAAATTAAATTATAAATTTTAAAATATTTTAAATATAAAAAAAATATTAATACAAAATTAAAAAAAGGCGGGAGTAAAATTTCAAAATGGATGCCATTTACGTCACCCATATATAATTTTCAATTAAGAAATTAATAATGAAGCTGTAAGTTTCAAGAGATGTAATCAATAAAACTCAATTTTTCTTTATAAATACTATATCTAGTGTGAATTTGAAAAAAATCGTTAGAGCGGTTTTTGAGAACCAATGGTTATAGATAAATAGATAGATATATACAATTTTAGCTAGCATAATAAGATAAGATATATATCGTGAAATAATTAAAATTCTCAAGTCAAATATAGAGCGTGCACGCATACCGACGCATGTAATTGTGTGTGTGAACATGGTCGGCGATTCACACGCCAACACATACAGTTATGTGCGTCGATGACCATTCACGTTATTTATCCGAATCTCAACATTACTTTAACACTACTAAATCAATTTAAAATTATTATTGCATTTAAAACTGCTTTTCTCTACTCCACAGATTTCACTATGCCGAAAAAAAATAACGACCAAAATTTAGACGATATTATTTATTTCATACACCTTTCACTACTGGTTTATAGCCACACAGGTGCTAATGCACTTGAACGAGGCGAAGATAAAATCCCTCTAATTCTCGGGGGAGATTTTAATGTAAATTTTGGATCTGATGATTCGTTGCCGTTGATCAACTTTCTTCGAGAAACATTTGGTCTGCTTATAAATAACGATCCCAAGGAATCAACAACAAAATCTGGAACTACAATAGATGCTGTTTTTACACGTTATATAGAAAATATCGAATCACGAACATATATATCTTATTTTAGTTATCACAAGCCATTAATATCAGTATTACCAATTGAAGCACCAACCGACAATAGTACAGGCAATGTAGATATGATGATAGAGTAGATAATAATAATAATAAAGCGAATATTTGTTACGAAAATTTTATACTGTTATATGTCTTTCGAAATGATCCCTTTCTTTTTCTCTATTTCTCTCTCACTCACACTCTCAACTAAAATTTCTCTTATTCTCTAGATTGTAAGAAGTTTCACTTCCGCCACGTGTACGATGCTGCACATTTTGCTTTTTTTTTTGTTTTTGCTATATTTTTCAACATCTCATCAACAGTTATGAATCGACGCAAAAATTCGTTTGGATTACACCTACAGCGCCAAATTGTCGGTAGAAATGGTTTTTCGAAGCAGTTTTTGGTCTAACGTTAGCAAACGGCACCGACGTTGCATACAGCTTCCGATGTTCAAATGGTTGTGCAAAATATTTCGCACACGTTCAGCTAACATCGTACAGGTCTCAGTTATCTTGAATGTTGAAAAATAAATCAAAGAAATAATCGTTTTTCTTTGTCAGGCCGGAAACTTTTCACCCCACCCTCGTATATACTTACTTATTACCTATTCAATACTATATTATAATGTGAACAATTTTTTTAAAATTTTTTTTATTATATTTTCTAATGAATAAATAAATCTCATCGTTTATCTCGTTTATTTTCTTGTTTTTTTTTTCTCTCTCTCTCTTTTGATTAAAAAATAACAAATTAGTTTAGATAAATTTATTTATTTATTTTTTTCTTTTAAATAATAATATCATGGAATATTTTATGGATATTGGAGAGGGTCAAGAAAGAAGTTATATGACTAATAAAATGTTTATCAAATGAAATAGAAAACAAATTGACCTCCTCTTATCAAGTTTTTTTTTTAAATATTTATCATCTCTTTCTACTTAGCTACAAATTTAAAGGGGATGACACTTTTTTATATTCATATCTAAGTTCAACATGACCATTTAAAACGAGATAAATTTATTAAGACATGTCAAGGCGAATAATGGTCCATAAGCAAGATGAAGAGCGAGAAGTGTGTGTGTGTTTTTTTCTTTTTTTTTTTCGTCTTCTTTTTTAAAGTGTCTCGTAGGCCCTGAACACACCCCCTGCTGGGGGCCCTGTGACGGATCAATTCCTTCAGGCCCCCGGGGGCGGAGCGCCCCGCGGCCTTAATAGAGGATATTAATTACGAGATCGTCGTCCCCTCGGTTTTTCGGGTCCTCAAGTGGTCAGGGCCCAGAAAAACTTACACAATTTTGTTGTTTTTGTTTGCCGCCTGCTTGAATTCCCGGAATCCTACTCCGAAAAAGGAGAGAAAGAGAAAGAGAGAGAGATTGGAGAGAGAAGGGTGGGGGGAGGGGACGTCGCTCTGTCTAAAATGTTGGATTTTCAACAAAAGTGGACAGGTTAACAACAGCCTTTAAATGAAATATACATTCCAACGTTTTATCTGTTCGTTTGTTGTTAGTGCGATGCTATTCTTTTTTTATTTTTATTTTTTTTTTTTTTTTATTTTTAATTTATTAATATGCCCCTTATTAGAGTGGTCCCCGGCTCTTTATTACAGGGGCGAAATAATCACTGGGGGTAATAGAATCAATCATCGAATTTATGATTTTTCTTAATAATATTAACATTTTGTTTTCTGCTATCCGTCAAGAAAGAATTTCAAATAAAATCATAATAATAATGATAGGTAGGAAGGACTTGACAAGATTATTTTCAGAGTATAATTAGTTATGTAGATATATAATTTTCAAATTAAATTTATTTATTATTTCCATGAAAATCAAATGATTTAAAATCTTTTTAATATTCCATTCAATTAAATTTGTTTAATTTAAAATTTCTTATTTAAAAAGTATTTTTATTTAATACTGCAAATGTAAATATACTTACCTGGCAACCTATAAGCATGATAAACAAAAGTTATAGCCTATAGATATATTAATTTGTTTAAGTATTTTCTATTTATATTCCATGTAATTGAATCCAATTAACAAATAAATTAATTTTATTAGAAATTTAAACTTTTTAAATATTTAAATATATACTAAACTTTCTCTCTCTCTCTCTCGTTTTTTACCGACCGACGATAGTAAGGGAGGTATTGTTTTCACACCAAATTTCACATGTGGAGATTTTTACATTTCTCCATGAATCATGCATTTTCTTAACAGAATAAAGTATTTTTAGTATGATGTCTGTCTGTCCGTCCGTCCGTCAGTCTGTCCGTCCGTCCGTCAGTCTGTCCGTCAGTATAGATGTGTACAGCCTGAACGGCTCAACCGATTTTGATGAAATTTGGTATATTTACTTAATGGATCAGTGGGATGAATTGATCAACTTTTGGTGCAAATCCGGAAACCGGAAGTGGTAGTATTAGCGATTGACGATAGGAAGGGAAGGGTTATTTTCACAACAAATTTCACATGAGGAGATTTTTTTATATATCACCACGAATCATACACTTTGTATTGGTTTTATTCTCGAGAAAAATCATTTTTATTAGTTTTTTCTTAATTTAAAATTATATGACGTCATCCAGCCATTCATGACGTCGCAGCCTGGTCTTGCATAGATATTATAAATAAAATAAAATTAAAAATGTTTATATTTATTATTTATGTATCCATATCTGTTTTTTATTACATGAATAAATATATTAAAATTATTTGAAATTGTTTCTGTAGCTGGAAATTAATTTACTTCAAACCGTAGGTCGGTTCGGACCTGGCCACAGGCCAACTTATTATATACTACTTACAATATAAAATTCTTTAAAATTTGGTAATAATTTTATTTAATATTAATATATTAACTTTTTCATTATTATTTACAATTTAAAAACACTTTAGATTTTTATTTAAATAAAGGAGGAAATTCAACGCTGCATTACTGAAATTGGGCCACATTTATGCACAATTTTCATGGAAAATTTTGACAAAAGAGTGCGTATTTGCCAGAACAGCCGTGGAATGTGTTATTTCATACATAACCCTATTCTGTGTACTTTATGATTCATTAAAAAAATAATAATTGAAAGAAAAATAAATGTGTTTTACATTTAATTCAAATCTTCCATAAATTTTGGGACACCCTTTATATATGTGCTCTGTACTCAGAACCCAAACCGATTAATTCCAATTTTTAAAATTTTGCTAGTAATGTAATGTAAGGTAATCTGCAACATATAAAGTGAATAATGAACTTGATAATCTTGATATTGCAATGCAACATACATTTTTCTGTAATCAATAAACCTGAATTGAATACATGCTGTGGACTTTGGGCTTCAGTTTCTTTAAATGTGGAGTTAATTGCTTATATAAAAATTGAAATAATTAATTTGTTTAGGTATTTTATATTTATAATCGATATTATTGAATCCAATTAACAAATAAATTAAATTTATTAGAATTTTAAATATTTAAATAGTATAACATAAAAATATACAAAACTTTCTCTCTCTCTCTCTCGTTTTTTGGGTACCTTACTTACAATAAAAAATTCTTTAAAATTTCATAATAATTTTACTTAATATTAATATATAAACTTTTTCATTATTAATTAAAATTTAAAAATACTTGAGATTTTTATTTAAATATATATGTGCCACTCAGAAGCCAAACCGATTAACTAAATTTTTAAAATTTTGTTAGTAAAGTAATGTAATGTAATGTAATCTGCAACATATGAAGTGAATAATGAACTTGATAATCTTAATATTGCAATGCAATATACATTTTTCTGTAATCAATAAGCATCATTTTTCTACAAGCTGTCAACTTAGGGCTTTATTTTCTCAGTTTCTTTAAATGTGTGGAGCTAATCGCTTTGGCTTCTGAGTGGCATATATATATTAAAATTGAAATAATTAATTTTATTGAATTAAAAATAAATTAGAAAATACATAATTACATAAATGTATGTAAATAAAAATTTCCCAATTTATAAAACTAATACATATAAAAATAAATTTGATTTATTATTTACCTAACAAAAAATAATGCTTATAATTAAATTAAATGTTAATATAATAATAATAATAAAAATTGGTATTTTTAGTAACAATTGTATATTATATATATATATATACCATATGACATGGTATGTTATACTCTTTAGAATTGAATTGTTTATAGGAATCCATTTCATTTGTAATGAATTATGTTGAACAAAATAATGTTGAAATTCATCATCGAAAAGCTTCCAATAAAGTTAAAGTTTTAAATGGAATGGAATTGCATTGATAATAATCCATTTATTATTTTGAATGAATAAATTAGAAGATTGCAATCAAAATCAGTAATCACTAAAATAGATTGGATTGTATTCATAATATCTTCCTAATCGGAATATTAATTTTATGTTTGAAACATTTCGTGCCTAGGGCACGTAATTTTTAACCAAAATAAACATTTTAGAAACAAAGATTAGTATGTTTGTAACTCGATCCATTATTCGGGTGATATCAACGGAATAGTAAATATGATTAACGAACGAAATTTCAAAATGGATTAAGGAAAATGAGAGAGAAACAAACGACATCGATAATCACTTCATTTGCTACTCTACAAAGTTATTATTTATGTACCTACAATACAATTTCATTTGTATTCATCAACCATAATCACAATATGACAATACAGATGACGAGATTGTAGACGAGTTTAAAAAAATTCACATACAATACTCAACTTTCTTGAAATTTAGTTGAAAAATTTAAAAAGAAACAAATTTATATTTAAATTTTAAAAAAAAATTTGGAGTGTCTCCATTCGATGGAGTTGGATTAATAGTCAATTTAATTAATTAATTTATAAATTAAAATTAATAAATATATATTAAACCAGCGCGTGTTTGGGTCTTTGTTGATGACACCACGTCACGTGCTGGCGCGATATTTGCAGTCGTTTTAAAAAATTAATTTCGGTACTTTCAGCGATTCAATCAAGCTGAAATTCTATATATAGCAGTTTTATACAATTTTTAATCGTGTGAAAAACAATCAGACATATATCTTCATTTTTACGGTCAGTTTAGAGGAAACAAAATGAAAACGTGGTAGGTAATGACCTTCTTCCGAATGAGCTACATTTCTCAAAAGTTGATAGAAAACTACAAATTTTGAATAATGCCCGTGTACCAAATTTCATTATTCTAGCGCAAACCGTTTTTGCGTAATCTTGTCTACATACATCAATCTTGGTAAATATGACTCAGGGACCTTCAAAACGTATAAAAACATCAAAATCTCGACATCGAAAATTTTCGTGATCGCAATACTATCTATGGCGAGATAGTAAAAAACTTAATTCATACGCAATATTTTTAAACATAATATTTATTTTTATTCGTATGTGATTAGAATGTAAATTTGAATGGAAATAAAAATAAAAATAAAAAAATATAATAAAGAATATAGAAGCAGCAGCAGCTGACTAACGGAGGGTGGAAGATATGGAATACAATTTGCCACATCGTAGTGTTTAGAATGTCTAAAGAAAATGTCTGTTGCCCTGGCAACTGCACACACCTATTTGTTTAACGCCATTAGCATAAGTTGATAATAGAGGGCCTTGAAGGGCCTGGAGGTGTCTTGTGAGGAACCTTCCAAGTCATTACCACCATGATTTACAAGCGGAGCCGAGGTAGAGAATTGCCCAAGGGCTCAGGGCTGGCCAAACCTTCTTAGACTTATTAGGGATAGACAAAAAGGGTAGAAACTTGAGGAATATTTATTAATTTACTAAGAAAAGTGCGAGATAGAAAGGAAAATTCATAAAAAAAAACAATTCTATAACCCAAAATTTAATGAACAGATATATCATAGGGTTTCTTAAAAATTACTTTTTATTATTATTATTATTTTAAATCTTAAAATTAATAAATAATATTATAGTTTATTTTATTTCCTTTATGTTTTTGGAAAATATCTTCTCAATTATTAAAATTTTATTATATTTATAAATTATTTTCGGATTGTAAACTATTTATATAGTATTTTGTTTTTTATTTTTGCTTATGAGAAAATTCACTTGTATTGAAGAGGAGTCTCTTGTTGAATGTTCGTCGAACCGTGAAGAATCCAACACCCTCTCCACCACCTGGAAATGAATGTTAATTATTATTGGTCAAGGTTGTTGGCGAATAATAAATTATAATTATAAAGAGGATAATAAACAAAAAAAAAGAAGTTATCAATTAAAATTCTTGACATAATAAATTATAATTACACCTTGGAGAATAAGGAGGGGGATTATAAAAATAAAAAGTGCTAATCCGTTTTCACAATGCATAGTAAATTGGAAAAGTACGACTTTGGAAATCGTGATAAAGAAAGCCAGTTCACGTTAAAAAGTGATTTATTAAACAATTTCATGTTAGGCGAAAGTGTTAAATTTTAGAATGTAGAAATTTAAAACAGTCTACTTCAATTCTATTTATTAAATATTTCAAGTGAATTTTATAAATTTATATCTAATATAAAAATATATTGATGAATAGAAGAAATTAATCGAAAATAAGTTGTGATTTGTGTATTGTTGGTTGCAGTCAAATAGGGGCATAATTTAAATTACATTTATTTATTTGTTATTTCATTTGTTATCTATTGATATAATCAAAAAGAGAAATTTCAAAAGTTAAATTAATTCACATTTCAATTTCCATTCAATTAATTCAATTTTTAATTTGATTTGAAAAAAAATATGTTATTCAAATTGAACAGTAATAAGTAAATAGATTTCGAATTATAAAAAAACTCACTTCTTTTTAAAATTTTTCTTTTCTAAAAAAAAAAGCTTGACAAAATGATATGATGAGTTACCACTGAATATGCAGGTAGGTGTACACACAGGGGTACCTACACAATTTAAATATAGTTTGTTTGTTTTTTTCCTATAAAATACAAAGTTATTCTTTAATGTCTTTTTAACCAGATTTAAATTGGACCATTGATACATTATAAGAAATTCAATTGAAATATCACCTGCAACCTGATACAAAAGGGGAAAAAATTTTCTAACCCCTATTAACAAAAAAAAAACAGATATTGTTTTCTAAAAATACCTAATTAGAAATAAAAGATAACGAGTTATTGAGTGAAACAAATGATAATAAGAATAAAACAAAGAAAATAAAATAGATTATTTGAAGGGTGAAATTTTTATTCTTTTGTTGTTTTTTTTCTGTTTCTGGCTCTAATGATAGATGAGAGATCATCTTTCAAAAACCCTGACGAGATCATTAAAATGATTGGTGTGGACAACTCGTTCATCATGTCCCCACTTATTATTATTATTTTTTATTTATTTTTTTATTTTTTGATATTAACGCTGAATTTATTTTTATATTTATTTTAATTATTGAAGATCTTAGCAACTTTACTATAAAAAACTAACAAAAGTTCAAAATATTCAAAAGAAATTTCTTTTTTTTTTATACAATTTATTTTTAATTAATCGTAATAAGTAAATATTTTTGATAAATAATTTATTATAACATTTTATATTTTATGAATTAATTTATTAGTTAATAAAATTATCTAATAAATCATTCTAATATTTCTTTAATTTTAACAAATGAAATGTCATTAATCATAGATTTTAATTTTGTTATAGAGAAAGAAAAAAAGAAAGAAAGAAAGATATGTATTGATATATTTATAAATTGAGTAGAGTTTATATACAATTTAAAAATATATTTCAAAAATGTAACTAATATAATAATTTTTTTTTAACAAAAATAATATCTATAAAAATAAATTAATAAAATGGTGAGTTAAAAAGATATTTTTAAATGAATAAATAAACATATTTTATATTCTCAAAAGAAACACATAAAGTTTCAATTACACCGCGATAATCTAAATTTAATATAAGAAAACATTTCAAAAAATTGTGTATTCAAATTTAAAAAAATTTTTTTTTTAATTGAAAATTTAGAAAATTTTTCTTTAAAATATAACTTATAATTATGATTTCTAAATTAAGCTTTTTTTAAAAATATCGTACCTGGTTCACCGAGCCGTCACTCGGTCATTAAAAAAAATATTCCTTATTTTCGGGTTTTGCTGGTTATATTAATACCTGGTCTACCGAGCCGCCGTTAAAATAATTTAAAATCAATTAAAAAAAAATAGTCATAAAGCATACAGACCTTAAATGTGTGCATTAATGTACTGAAAGTCAAATATGGATGTAGCATAAATATTTTTAATTTTATTTTATTTATAATATTTGTATTTAAGGAAGTGCTGTCTGGCGTAGTTGCTGACGTCATTTAAATTTTCAATTTTAAATTAAGAAAAAACTAATGAAGATAATAAAGATGATTTCTCCCAAGGCTGAAATCAATACAGATCAATTTTTCTTTATAAAAATTATCTATGATGTGAATTTCAAAAATATCCTTCGACGGGTTGATGATTAATAAATTAATTCGAAAATATACAAATATATACAATTTTTGCTAGTGTAATAAAATAAGATAAGATATTATAAAAATCAATTATAAAATGAATTTTTAAAATAAAAAGTTATTATGCGTATGGATGGATTAATGTTAATTTTTGTAAAACTAAAATACTCTTATCATCAATATCATGAAAAACAAATTCTGTTAAAATTAATTAAAATTTACTGATGCTATAATGCAGGTTGTTGTTTGAACTCTTTTCAAATAATGTAAAATTGATAACAAAAGTTTTAATGATAAATACATATAATTCTTTTTTAGATGATATTGTCCATTCAGACTGTAAATATTTGTTTCTATTATTGATATTCATTTACTGAATGTGATTCATTGAAGTTTATTTGAAAGTTAACAGAATCTTTTACACTCATTTGAACAGAAACGCTTATAAACCATCAAAGTAATAATTTAAGTATTCAATCGATTTAACCCACGCTTGAAAGATAAATAAATAAATAAATAAATATTATACATGCCCTCCTACTGAATGAGTAGATTGCATGTTTAAAAAGATGTCCACCCGAAAACGAGTTCGTTGAGATCTATCATCTGTAAATCTATAAAATATCAACGTTTCCGTAGTGGAATGGAAGGAGAAGAAAATGTGATGGAAATGAGATTTGATAGAAAAAAAAAAGATTCCAAGTTATTATATGTTGTATATATATGATTCATATTTCTAAGTGTGAAATGATCTCTCTTTCTCTCTCTCTCTCTATATATATATATATATATATATTTGTGGTGTAAGTGTGTGTGTGTGTGTGTGTGTGTATATTTGAAATAAAAAGATGGAGTCGTGAAGAGATGAAGGGAATGGTGTGGGACAGACAGACGGACGAACGAACCGAAGCAATTTAATATAAATCAAAATTCGTTTAACAGCTTCAAAGGATGTGTTAGTGAGGTCGCCTTAAATAAATATTAACTCCGTGAAACGTGCAAGGGAACGCATTGGAGGGAAGAGGATGGCGTGTGGAGCAACAACCAACGAGATAATTTGTAAGCGTGCGCGCGGCTCCAGCTCCAGCATCTTCCCCTACTCTCTTTCTTTCTCTCTTCCTCTCTCTTTTTTTTCCCCCCATTTTCATACTCACACATATATTCAGGTAACTGAACAAAAAAAAAGTTTATATAGAGAAAATTTTATATTCACTTTTTTGTTTTTTGTTTTTTTTTTTTTAATATTTATCTAATAGAATCGAAAATGATTTCGTTTGTTTAATAAAATTCGAAAACATTGATAGTTAAATTATAGGAACTGAAAGTAAGAATTAATTATCACATAATATTTTTTATTAAATCCAACCCAATCCAATCTCATTAATCTTAATATTATGATTTATAATAATTATCAATTAAAAGAGTGTTTTGATTTAACTACATATCCACAAGATCACTTGTATAGAAATTAATATTACAGTGAAATAATTATTAATATATTATTATAGAAATTCATTTAATTTGATTTTAAAACGTTTTCACAACTTCATTTCATGCCTGTCTGTCTGTTCGCTCTTATGACATATTTAAATCGATTTTTCATCAATTTTAAATTGAGATAGAAATTTGAAAATTTTTATAGATATTTCAATGGATCCCTAGAAGGTTTCAAAGTAATATAATTTACTTATAATTAATTAATTAGCGGTTAATTGCCTTTAGTAATTGAATTTTCATTCACGCCATCTGACGGCTAAATATTGAGTTGGTTTTCATTTTGAAAACAATTTATAACATTAAAAGAGGAATTTTTAATTAATATAATAATTATAACATATATATTTTAAAAACAGTACTTCAATAATAACATTTACCTATTATAATTATAATCATTTTTAGAAGATTATTATTTATTTTTGTTTTTATTTGCAAACATCATCTTTATCTATTCCTCTTGTTTTATATTAAATAAATTTATCGAATTAAAATTAAAAATGTTATAAAAGTAAAGTAATTTATTTTAAATTAATTGTAAATTATTTTTTAATAAGAATTAATTACAACTATAATTATTTAAAGATAATAATAATAATCATAAAATCACACAAACATAGAAAACCGTTTATTCAATTAAAAATGAACAAAATAGATAATATGTATAATACTAAATTTACTAATAATTTGCTTTTATATATATTAATTATAATAAAAATATCATACTCTTTTTAAATTTTAATTTTTTTTTTAAATTCTGAATAATATTTGAATTATTTCAATATTAATAATAATTACTTTTAAAATAATATTATAATATATATAGCTTAGTTTTTTCTTCTTCTATTAAATGGAATGTCCATCGTTTACCATTTAAAATGATTTCAAAGTTGAATGGTTGCGAATCGTGAAAAGATATATATAACTGACAAGAAAAAACGATTCCACTTTAACAAAAAAACACAAATGAATTTCTATTGTTTATCCAAGAGAACTTGTTTTTGTGATTTATTTATTTATTTATTATTTTATTTTATTTTATTTATTTTTGTTTTGTTTTTTTTTTGTTGATATTTTTTTTTTACCTTTTTAAAATAAATTACCTAAAACATGTTTATTAAATTTAATATTCAAATATCAATTCAATTCTATAAACTAATGTGTATGGATCATTGTATACATAGGTACTAGAGGATAGGAATAGTGACGGAATAAAGAGAATACCAGTCTACTAGTTAGCATTAATTTAAGAATTAAAATTAATGAAAGAAATTAATTTTTAATCCCAATTCAATTTTAAATGATTGATTGATAGTTTTATGTTTTTATGGTATTAAAAAATTAATTTCTTTCTTTAATTTTAATTCATATATTAATGCTATTGAGAAAGACATTGCATTTAATAAATGGGCATTCTCATTTCCGTCACTGTATATATATATATATATATATATATATATATTACTATCAGAATTATATCAAGGATATAATCACGTATTTTCGTGAGATTGTTTTCTCGACGTTTCGGCACCCATTTTGGCGCCATTTTCAAGAGATTATTTAGGTGGAAATATTTTTTGGGTTTCTGGGTCTTAGTCTGTGTGACCAAGGGTTGATATCGAAATTTTGGGTTGAAAGGTTGGATGGTTTTGCTGTGGAGCAATTAAAACTGCGAGATAGTCGAGTGGAGCCACTCCAGATTTTTTTAAGTAACAAATCGAAGAACACACAAAAATGTGACTAACATTTTCAGTTGTCAAAAACAAACTACTAATCCAAAAATGGCTGATAATGTTAACATATGAGAAGCATATGTGTACCAACATAACAAAAAATAATTTCGATAATCGAATGTACACAGCCCGCGAAAATTAAAAATTCACCTTTTCTTTTGAACAGACCTAGTGTGTGTGTGTGTGTATATATACAAGAAAAAATTCATTTTCACTTTGATATTGGCAAAAGTGTAATTTTTTAAGTTTGTATGAATTAGTTATCTATGATGTTAGTTTGTTCTGGTTTTGTTGTAATACAAAAATACATATTGTATTATCCTTTGAATGTAAAACTATGCACCAACTACAAGGACAATGGCACTTGTAAGTTGGAGACCATCCAACAACTTTCAAGACTTCTTTTAAAGGTAAAAAAGATAAAATTAGTAAATTTATTTTATCGCTACTTATCTTTTCATATATGGGTTATAAAAGTGTTATTCGTGATGGAGAGTAATTGCCCAGGCAGGTAATAATATTCTCAAAATATTTTCGTTTGAGTCAGCCAGCTGTTGTAGTACATGCCTGTTCGTCTTTGATCCAAGCAGCTTTTATTTATGGTTCATAAAATAATTCCATTCCGAGTTATTTTAATTATCAAATAATATGTTTTATTTTACAATTTAACGTGCTAATCAAATGAACAATTTAGAACAATTATGATTAAACATTTTATTTTTTATTTTTTTTTTATTTTTATTTTTAGTTAAGTTGTTAGGAAATGATGATGCTGCTAATTTCATTTTATTATTCTACTAAAACAAGAAGAATTTGATTTAAGATTTTTCTTTCTTTTTTTTTCTTTAACTTTACTTTAATTAAATCATTTCAAAAGAATCTGGTCAAATGATGTTGTTATGTTAATAATTACATATTAACTCACTATCTTATGATTCTCTATTTGTAAAATTTATCTACCTTATTTTTAATGATATATAAATAAATAAATAAAATTTGTATTGACTTAATCATTATTTAAATTTCATTATAAATTTTAATCAAGACATCGAAGCTCATTTTCTTTCATTTTTTTTAACGACTTGTAATTTGTGAAAATAAAATAATAATTTTGATTATGAATTTAATTTTATATATTTTCAGGTATATAAATAAAAAATAAAAATAAAATGTTAATAAAAATTTTTAAAGAATTTATTTATTCTTTTAAATTTTTGTTTAAAAATTGTATATACATTGTATAAAAAATAAAAAAATAATTTTCTCTATATTTATTTATTATTACAATTTTATATATATAGGGTGATCAAACGTCCTGGTTTTCCGGGATTGTCCCGATTTTAGGTTCTCTGTCCCGGCGTCCCGAAAAATGTCTTCGGGACAGTCTATTTTCCCGGTTTTTACATTTTTAGGTCCGACGAACGTTTTCTTACAATCAGTTTGGCTCTTATTTTCGATTTTTCATTCAATATGGATCTAAAAAAAATGTCCCGGTTTGGTGTTTTCGAAATATGATCACCCTATATATATATATATATTGTATAATAATTGAAAATTTTTTTAACATTTAATTATCTACTTATGTATATATATATTTATTTTATAAGATAACATATTGATTAATTATAATATTATAAAAAAAAACAATAATAATAATAATAATATTAAATTTTTATATTCAATAAATCGATAGACTTCTTATTTTTAAGAATATATGAATTTGTAATTTTATAGCTTTTTGGAATACCTAAATTGAATGGAAATGGAATGTTTCTTCTCATCTCTAGGAAAAAGATTTATTTATCAAAACCAATAAAAACTCAAAAAAATCTATTAAACGTATTGTAGCAAAAATTATGAAAGGGAGAGGAAAAAAAACATAAAATCTTAAAAGTTGTATTCGAAACAAAAAAAAAAAAAATCATAAATTTTCAAAAGAATCAACCGCTTTGAGGGTCTTGCATTCTTGCTATTAGTGGTCACAAAAAAGCCATTTTAACACCGCACATTGATTAACTTCTGACCATTTAACCAACCGATTGGGTTAGTAGGGGTGTTTCAGACTCCACACCAATTAACTTCCATCTGTTTAACATAAAAATAAAAATAATATCCTCCAACTGATGATACAACATTTATAATAAAAACATGCTAATGCTAATGACAATAAAATTCAGAAATTATTTTATTATTGATTTTAATGTATTTATTATTAAAAGTGGTATATATATAAAAATAAATAAATAAATAATAAATCAAATGTAAAATGAATTGAAAAAAATGTATCTATTAATATAAAATAAATTATTTATTTATGTGTTGTATGTACATACTACATATATTATATTCTAATATTCAATAGTATATTATATACTATATAAGTATATATAATAAATGAAAAAAAAATGAAAATAAAAACTGAGACTTAAACATTTCTTTTCATTATAATCATCTCATTAATCTAAAAAAAAACATTTATATTTGCTACATTTTTTTTAAATAAAAAAAAACAAGAAAAATTGCCTATTTTAGTCTTAAATTTTAAATTTATCGATTTTTTTTTATTTTTAATATAGTATCTTATCTTATTATGCTAGCTAAAATTGTATATATATATATATAGCCATGGGTTCTCAAAAACCGCTCTAACGATTTTTTTCAAATTCACACTAGATATAGTATTTATAAAGAAAAATTGATTTTTATTGATCCCAACTCAGGAAAAATACATCTTAATTATTTATTTCTTAATTTAAAATTATATATGGAGACGTCAAAAATGGCATCCATATTGAAATTTGACTCCCGCCTTTGTTTAAAGGTTATTGTATTAATATTTTTTTATATTTAAAATATTTTAAAATTTTTAATTTAATTTCGAAATAAAATTAAAAATATATATTTTAATAATATTTTATAATTATAAATTACGATATATATTTATCATTCTTCCAATAAAAAAAAATATTCATTCACTTAGAAACATACCTAATAATACATATTTATGTATTATTGAGGACACCAAGTTCCATTCATTTTAATCAGATTGATGCAATGATGCAACATTTAATAATTGTAATAAATAATTAAAGAATTGTATATCAGCTCGGTGTCCCAAGTATTAATATTACCAGCCAAACCCAATATAATAATGAATTATTTTTTTTTAACTTAAGTACCGAGCCGAGGCTCGGGGTCCCGGTACTTTATCTTATCTTATTATACTAGCAAAAATTGTATATATATATATGTATATTTTTGAATTAATTTATTAATTAACCGCTCGAAGGATTTTTTTGAAATTCACACCATCGATAATTTTTATAAAGACAAATCGACCTGTATTAGTTTCAGCCTGGAGAAAAATCATCTTCATTAGTTTTGTCTTAATTTAATTTATATGACGTCATCCATATTGAAATTTGCCTCTTGCCATTTAATGATTTTAATTGATATTGTATTAATATATTTTTATATTTAAAATATTTTAAAATTTATTATTTAATTTCGAAATAAAATTAAAAATATTTATTTTAATAAAATATCTCTCAAAAAACAAAAAACAAATACGTCTTGCAAACATTGTAAGTATTGTTATTTTTTTTCTCTAAAATATTTGAAATTTTTTAATGTTTTGTTATTTAATTTTTTGTTAATTATTATAAATTTTTATTTGTTAATTTTATGTTTTTTTTTAATCTATTTTCGTGTTTATTTTTTTATTAAATTACTAATTTATTTATATTAGTTCTTTTATTAATTAATTTTTAGATAGTTTTATAATTTTTAATATTTTTTCATTAAAATATCATTTAATATTTATTAATGTTTTTTATTATTATTGAAGACCCCAAGTTGCATTCAATTTAATCAGATTGATGTAATGATGTAACATTTAATAATTGTAATAAATGATTAAAGAATTGTATATCAATATTTTTTAAATTTATTACTCGGTGGTCCAGTTACTGAAAATTATTTGAACACCCATAAAGTTTTTATTAAATAAGATGAAATTTGTATTTTTTTAAAAAATTTTCCAAATTATCAATTATACTAAATACAATACAATTTATGAAACTCAATATTAAAATGTAAATATTTTTCAATTTATAAAATTCAAATTTTCTTTACTATTAAAAAATTGAATTTATTAGAAATAAAAATTGATATTAATGGATTATATTCTAATTAATGGATTATATTCTAACTTATCATTTAGTTATTTTGGTTGTAAGTTTACATTGATTAATAAATACAATAGAAACTTATTTGTAGAAGAAAAAAAATATTAAAAACATACACATATTGGGAATCTACGAGTATTATTTAACAAAATAAATTTTCAATAAGCTTTTATTGTTTTTATTTTAGATGGTAAATTGTGAATTCCATTTGGGGATCATGTGATCCTATTTTATTTTATTTTTTATTATTTTCTTTTTAATCTCCCATTCAAGTACGAAAAAACTCTTTACACAAAAATACTCCATGATGGTTTTTTTTTTTGTTATCAATTCTCTCGGACGAATGAAAAAAAAATTCCATTTAATAAATCGAATAATCCTGTTTTATAGAAAAATCGTGCTCAATTCACGTGTCGTCTAATGGCGTTTTTTTTTATCAAACTAATCCCAAAAATAGAGTGAATAAAGAACTCGGGGTTGTGGTGAAAGAGAGAGAGAGAGAGAGAGAGAGAAAGGGAGAGAAAATCCATTCTGATTAATTTTATCTCACCTTTGTTTCGTATGTGTGCATTTTTCCCCCCTTTGATCGAAATCATCAATGTAAACAAATCATTTTTATCCGCCCCCGTGTGATGTTATCCTATCAGATATCTATATCTCACCAACGATATTTTATTTTCTATTTGGATTCTCATTAAAGCGCCTTACTGGGTTGCGAATTTTAATTAAGGCTCTGTTGGATCGCCCTTAATTGGACGGATTTTTTTTTTCTTTTTTTTATTTGATTTAATTCTGATCCACCAAATAACACTCCATGTTATCTGTTTACATTTTGAAAAAAGGAAACAGAAAATTTGTTATTATTCCAAACGGAACGCTATGAATAGAAATAATAATAATTTATAATAAAAAGATTGTTCTTTTGTTTACTTTGACGAATCATAAATAAAGTAAAACAAATATATATATATATATATATATATAATATGGAGATTAGGATTATAAATTAAATAACCAAATCGATGTACCTTAAATACAAGCAAATTTTATTAATTAAAATAAGATAAAAAATATACAATTTTAAGAGCGATTTGCTTACCTTAAATACAAGCAAATCGATTTTTATAGTTATTTGTTTTCTAAATGAAATATAATATAACAAAATTTAATATTAAAAAGATTTATAAATTAGAATGAATTTTCTATGAAAAGAAAAATATATCATATTATAACATAAACGAATTTCAGTCCGGCAACTTAAAATATACAAGAAAATTAAATAACTAACTAATTAAATAATTCAAATTATACAAATGTTATTTACATCTCCCCCTCTTGCAGAGAACAATTTTAAAAATTGTTCAGTGGAACTTTACTAAAACACGGAATAAGTTGAGAACTATGAAACACACTTGGTCCATAACGTCTTTTTCCTATATCAATTTCGTACATTGTGTTTGATAATTTACATATCACTTTATATGGTCCTCTTCTTATAGGGTCCAATTTATTCCGATTTATTTTATTTCCTGTTTCGACATAAACCCAATCATTTATTTTAAAGGTATGTTCTTGTTTCTTTTTATCAATTCGATCTTTATTAATATTATGATTTTTTTTAGAATTTTCTAATGCTGTTTTCCTGTCTTCCGTTAAATTTCTTCTCACTTTTAATTCTTCCGGTACTATTGATAGCTCTTTTCCATTTAATAAATATGCTGGTGAAAATTTCGTGACACTGTGTACGGTTTGATTATAATTTTCAGCACATTCTAATGCAATCATAGCCCATGATCTTGTTTTTTCTTCTTGTAACTTGCATCTGATTCTATTGACCAAAGTCTGATTCAATCGCTCATTAAGGCCGTTTGAAAATGGGCAATCTGTGGCAGTGAAAACTAATAAGATGTTATGTTTTTTTAAATATGATTTAAATTCTTCAGAATTGATACTGCCATACCTATCTGCTAAAATAATCTTTATTTTGTGTTTTTTCACTATAGGGTCTATTAATTTTATAAAATCTTGGGCTTTTTGTTCAGATGACGGATAAACAAAGGCATATCTACTAAAGTGATCCACAAGTAAATGCAAATATTTTTTTTGTGAATTATTTCCAGAAAATCCGCCAATTGTATCAATAGCCATTATTTCAAAAGGTTCACTTGCTGGACCTATCTGTGATAACCGCCCAATTTCTCTACATCTTCTAGATTTGTTTCTTTTACAAATATCACACTTCATACATAATTCTCTTATATGTCTATCCATTCTTTTAAAATAATAAAAGGGACGAATCTTGGCAGCTAAATGACCGATTCCTATATGACCATAAAACTTGTGAACTCTTTCAATGAGCTTCAAACCAAAATCTTCTGAAATTAAAATTCTTTCTCTTTTTCCAATTTGCTTATATACTAAACCATTTTTTATAATTTTATCCTTCATATTTAAAATTTCTCTTTTATTAAGTTTTTGATTTTCAGTAACATCTTCTATTGAAACTAAATTAACAATTTTAATCTCGTCCTCCTCCCCCTCAAAACATTCCAACACAGGGTTTCTCGAAAGCGCATCAGCTTCCACATTTTCTTTGCCTGGTGAGTATTTTATTTGAAAATCATATTGGGACAAATAATACACTAGGTGGCCTAATTCTTCGTCAGTCCTTGATTTTATCTTCAAATTCTCCAAGGGTTTATGGTCTGTAAAAACCAAAAACTTATGACCTATCAACCAATGTTGCCAATATTGCACTGCTTCCTTAATCGCAAGACATTCTAAATAAATTGCCTTCTTTTTTCTTTGTGTTGGTGTTAATTTTTTTGAATAATATGCAACTGGAAGTAATTCTCCATTTTCCTGAACTTGTTTTAAGATTGCTCCCACGCCCACGCCACTTGCGTCTGTAAATAACATAGTTGGACGGTTTGGGTCAAAAATTGCTAAAATAGGACTCTCACATAGATATTTTTTTACTTTTGCAAATGTTTCGTCACATTCATTTGTCCATAAAAAAGGAGAATTCTTTCTTAATAAAATATGAAGAGGTTCGAGTAATTTTATACTATTGGGTATATATTTATAATAAAAATTTATCTTGCCTAAAAACTGTCTAATATTTTTTTTATTTTTAGGTTTTGGAAACTCCCTTATTGATCTAAGATTATCATGATGCGGTTTAACTGTATTATACCCAAGAACATGTCCCAGGTATCTAACTGTGTCCTGGGCAAAAACGCACTTTGATAACTTTAATTTAAACCCTTCTTGATTAATTATTTGCATAACTCTTTCTACATGCTTCAAATGTTCTTCAAAATTTCTTGAAAATATTAGAATGTCATCTATATAATTAAGACAAAAATCCTGTAGCCCATTACGTCTAATGGCATTTGCCAAAACTCTTTGGAAAACCGCTGGACTTATTTTCAGACCAAACGGGAGTCTTGTCCACTGATAGTGAGAATTTTGTGTTACAAAAGCAAGTTTATATCTGTCTTTTGCTCTTATTGGAATAGACCAAAAGGCCGAATTTATATCTAATACTGTATAAAACTTACAATTTCTTGTTTTCACTATAGTGTCGTCAATTCTTGGAAACGGTTGTGATTCCGGAACCAATATCTTATTCAATTCTCGAAAGTCAATGCATAGCCTCGTACGCTTTCCATCTTCTTTCTTAAATGCTAACGTCACAGGTGCCCCAAAAGGAGACTTAGATTCTTCTATTAATCCTTTTTCTAGCAAATTTGATATTTGATTTTCAATCTCTGCTTGATCTATAATAGAGCACCTGTAAGGCTTTTTCGATATATATTTATTTTCTATTAATTTTATATGAGCTTCGTGAGTTTTCACAAGACCTACATCATATTTATTTGTCGCAAAACACTGTTTATATTTGCTTATCAATCCTATAAATTTATTTTTTTTTTCTTCGTCTAAATGTTTAATTATTCTTTCGATCTCAACGACATTTACACTATCATTAACATCAAAGCCATATCTATTCACCATTTCAACCTTACCATCATTCATTCTCTGATATATTTTTAGACGATCATCTTGTATTAATCTAAATTTTTTTATTGCATCTAACCCTAGAAGTATGTCATAAGAAAAATTATTATTCTTTATAACATAGACCTCTATCTCTCTTTCTATCTTATTTATTTTGAGTGAAATTTTCTTCGATGATTATTTTCTTAATTTTAGTAACTAAAACATCTCCACTTTTTTCCATTTCAATTCTAAATTTAATTTCAAATGGCTCCATTTTTTTTTTCTTTCAAAAATCGATTTATAATATGGAGATTAGGATTATAAATTAAATAACCAAATCGATGTACCTTAAATACAAGCAAATTTTATTAATTAAAATAAGATAAAAAATATACAATTTTAAGAGCGATTTGCTTACCTTAAATACAAGCAAATCGATTTTTATAGTTATTTGTTTTCTAAATGAAATATAATATAACAAAATTTAATATTAAAAAGATTTATAAATTAGAATGAATTTTCTATGAAAAGAAAAATATATCATATTATAACATAAACGAATTTCAGTCCGGCAACTTAAAATATACAAGAAAATTAAATAACTAACTAATTAAATAATTCAAATTATACAAATGTTATTTACATATATATATATATATCAGCTCTAGGGAAATATAATTTATTTATAATAATTGTAATTAAGTAAATTAATGAGGAAAGCGAGTTGATGACCGCACTTAATGCGGTCAGAACCTGAAACTTAACTAACAATTTAATTGTTTTATAAATTGGGGTTTAATTCAAGAACAGGCGGGTAAAACAAATAAATTACTTTGGAATCGACGCTGTATAATCAGCTATGTAATTAACATGTTACTCTGGGGTGATTTATACAGGGAATAACGTCAGAATTCATGAACACTTTGCGATTAAAACACACACAAACAAGTTGGAATTAGATTTCTAGTTGTATGATGGTTATCTTTAGGATTCATCCAATATTCTTTCAAGATTCGTGGTGGAAATCTCGACTAAATGAGCATTTAATATATTTTAACGTTCTCCATAGAATTGAAGAAAAAGTATTTACGATTGGCCCGCAAAAAAACGATATAAACAAACCAAAAAAAAAAAATTAATTAAATAAATAAAACTTTTATAAATATCTCAAAAAAAAACTAAAAATTATCTTATTCTTTGTAAATATGGTAGTATACATATTATAGAATTCATATCATATAGAAATTATAATTATATGTAAAAATATAAATATAAAAAAAAAAAATTATAAAATAACGTTTTTTTCATAGACTAAAAAGAATAATATAATTTTTCTATAAGCCTGACAAAGCTTATGGATGAATTGCTTCATATAGAACGAAAAATGTTGAGCGCATTTAGTTTTAGTTTTAGTTTTATTTTATTTAGTTTTATTTATATGAAACATCGAGTCATTTTTGTAATAATAAAAATTTTATTAAATACATAAACTGACAAATTTTATTATGCAATAAAATTGATAGATTAAGAGCTAAGAAATTAATCTTTTATCATTTTTCAATGTAAGATATTCTTATATCAAAGTATGTAATATAATTTAAAAGAATTATTATTTTCTTAAATTTACATATTATCAATCAAATCCAAAACAGTTGATTATATTAAAAGAAATAATGTTACTTGTTAATGAAGTGTTTTAGTATAGTATGTAAGTATATACTCGTATATAAATTATAACTCTATAAAGGTATTAAATTACCTAGAAATTAAATAGAAAGCAAATGAAATCTAAATGAGCCGAACGTTTTTCGATAAATATGAATCAATTCATCCTTAAACTTTGTCAGGCTTATAGAGAAATTATTTTATTCTTTTTAGTCCATTAAAAAAACGTTATTTTAGAAATTTTTTTTTTTATATTTGTATTATTTTATTCTTTTAGTGTGTTTTTAATTCGATAAAATAAAATTATTCGTAGAATATAATCTAAGAATTTGCAAATAGAATAAAACAAAAATCATCATTCATCTTCTAAAAATGTTTATAATTATATTAAGTAAATGCTATTATTGAAGTAATGTTTTTAAAATATATTTATTATAATTATTATATTAATTAAAAATTCCTCTTTTAAAGTTTTAAATTATTTTGAATTATTTTCAAATGAAAACCAACTAAATATTTATCCGTTAGATGGCGTGAATGAAAATTCAATTACTAAAAGCAATTAATCGCTAATTACATTAAAATTAATTAATTATAATTCAATTATATTTCTTCCATACCTTCTAGGGATTCACTAAAATTTTTATAAAAATTTTCAAAAGTATCTCAATATTAAGTTGATGAAAAATCGATTTCAATTTGTCATAGACAAAGTCACAGACAGACAGACAGACATGAAGTGATCGTGATAAAAACGTTATAATAAAGGATGTATAAAATACTTTTCAAGTAAGTAAATATATAAATAATTGTATAATCTATAGAATAATATATTTCATTTAAAAAAAATAAAAAATAAAATAATTATTTCTTTGACAATATCAATTGAGAGTTAAATATATATATATTTTGTTGTCAACTTTGTTAATAATTTACTAATACTATATAAATGAATAAAATTTTAAGTATAATAAGAGTATACTCTTTTAATTCATATAAAAAGTATAAAAAGACAAACAAGTAAAAAAAATAATGTAATATTCACGCATCAAATAACTCAATCGTTTGAATCAAATAAATAGTAAAATTTATATTTTCTTTCAATCTTTATGATCAATTAGTGAAGGGTGGTAGTATACAGGGTTGAAAAAGTGAAGCCTCTTGGGCCGTGCGCTTTGCATATATATTATAAGTTAACAAGAATTACCCCCTGGGTAAAGTTAGCACCCTGGGGACGTGACAAGGCAAACACCTTCCTACGAAATTTAATGAGAGATTCATTCTCAAGGGACGCTTAATAAATCATCGAGTTTATTTTCAGGGCAGTTAAAAGAGATGGATTGAAGTAGAATGGGAGGGAGGATGGGGGGAGAGAAAATATTATTATATAAACAAACTTTATAATATCGACAAGATAATCAACATAAATTAGTGAGACGAGAGGGGGGAGGGGAGGGAGGGGATGAGGCCAATGTTCAATTAAGTCTGTGTTACCACTCATAGAAAATTAAAATATTCTCTAAAAGGAATTTTTTAATGATGCTTAAACGCCATTTGTTCAAATATTCATGTTGGGTTCGAAGCTTGTTGAAGGAAAATTAAACAAGCGAGAGAAAAAGAGAAAGAAGGAGAGATTCTGAAGGTAATTTTGGATTCCATCATTCAAATCAAAATTGATTCCCATAACTAAATAATTCAATTATTTATAATAGACATCTATTCATGGTTTATTTAAATTAAACATAAAAAAAAAAAATAATAATATTATTATAATAAAGAAATAAATACATCACGTTTAAGGAAATTATTCAAACTGAAATTATTTATTATAATTTCAATTTATTTTAATAGGAAATTTGAAGTAAATTAAAATTTACATTAAAGATATGGTGAAAGCATGTATAGTTAATATTGTCTTGAAATATAACGTGAATATAATAATATAATAATAATAATATGAGGCTACATTTCATTTAAATGTATATACATATATTGATATACATATAATAAAAACATAAGTAATCACGAATAAATGCAATTTTCAAAAATAAAAAAATATATTAAAATTTTAGGTAAAGTATCATAGAGAAAATTAAAAATATGTATATATTGAATGAGTTTTGAAAATAATATAAAGAAAAAAATTATTAAATAAATACAACTTATTGGTATTATATAAATTTTAGTTAAATTTATTTTTTTTTATCTAAATTTAAATTTACACTGAGATGTATAATAACTGTTGTTACTGTAGTTAAATTTTAAAATTGAATCAATTCAAATTTGGATAAAACTATCTTTTTTTGGAAATACAATCCTCATATTTATTAAAAAAAAGAAATAAAGTGAATAAAAAAAAAGTAAAATTATTATAAATTTTAATGATGATTTAATTTTTTTACTTATTTTTTTTAGCGATAAAAAATTTCATTACACGGATTTTCATTAGAAAATATCATCTTTGGGTTCTATTTATTCTAAACAAATGTCTAATAAATAATCTCCAAGTTAATTTTCTTAAACAAATTCATAAGATTGATTTAAAAAAGATGATTAATATTTTTTTACGATAGATCAAAATCTTATCCATTATCTAATAAAGCATTTTATAATATAAAACAAGTAATATATACAAATATAAATTTTTTCAATATAAAATCAGGTTTTTAATTTTTTTTCTCTTATTAATATTATTATCATATTTTTTATCATATTAAATTTCTTTATATGAATAAATAATAATAATAATAATATTGATCCATCTAATAAGTATTTTTAATATTAAATTCTTCATAAATTTTAATAAAAAGCCACAGGGCAACTTAATAATAATTAAATAAGAAATAAATTTGACAGCATTTAAAATAAAAAAAAAAATTATTTATGCGAGACAAAGGCGGGGCTCCGGTGACTGTTTTCATCATAATCAAAAAAAAAAAAATACCTAAATATAAAAATAAAAAAAAAATCAATGGATACAAATGGATATATAAAATGGCAAATTTATTAAATAAGTTGACCTGTGGCCAGGTCCGAACCGACTGACGGTTTGAAGTAAATTAATTAGCAGCTATAGAAACAATTTCAAATAATTTTAATATATCTATTAATGTAATAAAAAACAGATATGGATACATAAATAATAAATATTTTTAATTTTATTTTATTTATAATATATATGCAAGACCAGGCTGTGACGTCATGAATGGCTGGATGACGTCATATAATTTTAAATCAAGAAAAAACTAATAAATATGATTTTTCTCGAGGATAAAACCAATACAAAGTGCATGATTCGTGGTGATATATAAAAAATCTCCTCATGTGAAATTTGGTGTGAAAATAACCCTTCCCTTCTTATCGTCGATCGCTAATACTACCACTTCCGGAATTGCACCAAAAGTTGATCAATTCATCCCACTGATGCATTAAGTAAATATACCAAATTTCATCAAAATCGGTTGAGCCGTTCAGGCTGTACACATCTATACGGACGGACAGACGGACGGACAGACATCATGCTAAAAATACTTTTTTCTGTTAAGAAAATGCATGATTCGTGGAGATATGTAAAAATCTCCACATGTGAAATTTGGTGTGAAAACAATACCTCCCTTACAATCGTCGGTCGGTAAAAATGTATATGTTATTATCAATTTAATAAATAAAATAATATTATTTTTACCGACTGACGATAGTAAGGGAGGTATTGTTTTCACACCAAATTTCACATGTGGAGATTTTTACATATCTCCACGAATCATGCATTTTCTTAACAGAAAAAAGTATTTTTAGCATGATGTCTGTCCGTCTGTCCGTCCGTATAGATGTGTACAGCCTGAACGGCTTAACGGATTTTGATGAAATTTGGTATATTTACTTAATGCATCAGTGGGATGAATTGATCAACTTTTGGTGCAAATCCGGAAACCGGAAGTGGTAGTATTAGCGATCGACGATAAGAAGGGAAGGGTTATTTTCGCACCAAATTTCACATAAGGAGATTTTTTTACATATCACCACGAATGTATTGGTATTATCCTCGGGAAAAATCATCTTCATTATGTTTTTCTTAATTTAAAATTATATGACGACACCCAGCCCTTCATGACGTCACAGCCTCGGGTAACGCCGGCAACGCCGGCTACCCCAGCTATATATTATAAATAAAATAAAATTAAAAATATTTATGTTATATCCATATCTGTTTTTATTACATTAATAGATATATTAAAATTATTTGAAATTGTTTCTGTAGCTGGAAATTAATTTATTTCAAACCGTCGGTCGGTTCGGACCTGGCCACAGGTCAACTTATTTTTATTATTATGTATTCATTAAAAATTATATTTATATTTATGTTATACAATTTAAGAATAAGTTGACATGTGGCCAGACACAGAACCGACCGACGGTTTGTAATCAATTAATTTCCAGCTACAGAAACAATATCAAATAATTTTAATATATCTATTAATGCAATAAAGAACATATATGGATATAACGTACATTTTTAAGTTTATTTTATTTATAATATATAAGGAGGCGCTGGCCCTGACGTCATAAAGGGCTGGGTGATGTAATATAATTTTAAATTAGGAAAAACTAATGAAGAGAATTTTTCCCGAGGATAAAACCAATAAAACCAATACAAAGTGGTGATTCGTGGAGATATGTAAAAATCTTCACATGTGAAATTTGGAGTGAAAACAATATCTCCCTTACTATCATCGGTCGGTAAAAATCATAAAATATACAAATCAATTGATTGATCTAATTAAAATGTAAAAGATTTAATTTTACAAACAAACAATTTTTATTTTAAATGTGGGATTAATAAACAAAATTCATTATAATAAAATTAAAAATTATTTCATTAAATTTATTTTGTTTGAGAAAAATTCTCAAATCATTCGTTTATGTTGACATCTCCAAAATGATAACGCCACATTGGTTTTTCAACCCCTTTTTCTTAGAAATAAATGGATGACAATCGAATGAGCTGGGTATTTTCGTTCCCAATGAATCCAGAGATGATCATCTTCATGAACTTCAGACAAGATCATGAGACGCGTGGGAGTCTCATTGGAATGCTCCCTGGATGACGGTGAACTTTTTTTTGAAAATATGACAGACCCAAAACAAGTTGAGGGAATCTTTAAAAAGACATTTTTTTTTCTAAATGGGGGTTGACAAAGCGTCTTCGCCCCCGCCCCTTTTTAACTGGTCATCCATCATGTTAATAAATTCGAAAGGGGCTATTGTGTGGAGGGGCCTTAACGCAGCGGGACACCACCAAATATCACCGGGAAGTCAAAAATAGGGGTTAAAGGTGGTTAGTATTTATATATATATAATCAGAAGGTGGATTTCAGTGTTAATTTAGTGATCATCTTCAACGATCCATCATCGAACTGAAAATGGAGATTTGAACGATTCGCACGAAGTCAGCTTTTCACTTAACGAAGATTAAATATCAACGTTAAATGGAGACATCATGAAACGAACTGAAAAGATCCAGGCTGTGATCTTCCATAGTGGAAACTTAATTAATATACGATGATCATCTTACCTCACGGGTTTTTTTTAAGGGATTTAAATTTTAAATAAATAAATCTGTCAGTCGAAGAAGTATAGCGAATTTTTTATAAAACCTAACTTAGATGTTAGGATTGAAAAGATAAGTAGCTTGAATTACGAAATTCATAAATAATTTGCCAAGACACAACACGACAAATGGATAATCACTATTTAAACATTTAAAGATGGTAAGAGACAAAAATCCAATAAATAATTATAAAAAAATCATCACTTATTTTGGATTAAACGAAATCTGCCTCTCTCTCTCTCTCTCTCTCTTCAGAGATCCTTTTGATATGGAAAAATTATTAGTTCTACATCTTAGATTGGGTTAAAATGTTAGTCAATTTAATCAAAATTAAATTTATAAAATTAAATTTATATATATATATATATATATATATATACGCGAGGGCCGGTCCGCGACTTTTTGAATTTCCCGTCTCTTAAATGAAATGGCAACACTGCTCCTATCAGCAGACAACTAGCTGACTACTATCGAAATTTGAACCAGTTGGGTCTTTTAGTTTTTGTTTGACATCCATTAATAGCAGACTACCTGGTGATTTGAGAAGAAAATCGAAAAAATAAATTTCCATGAAAATCCACGAATTGGGATACGAATTGCTTCCTCATCTCCCCTATTCTCCGAATTTAGTCCCGAGTGATTATTTCTTGTTGGCCAACCTGAAGAAATGGCTTGGCGGAAAGAGATGGGACTCCAACGATGAAATCATCTCACAAACAAATATATTACCTATTTTGTTGTCCTTATCTTATTTTTTGGAAGGGATAAAAAATTGGAGAAACGTTGAACGAAGTGTATAGAGCTCAAAAGAGAATACGTTGAAAAATAAAATAATTTTTTATCCAAAGCCCTGTGTTTTATTCAAAAAGATTTTATTCGAAAAGATTTCTGATGATGATGTAACAATAGGAAGGAGTATAAAGTAAATTAATCACAATTATAATAAGAAAAACATTATTCTTATTAAGTTTTATATTTACCGACCGACGATAGTAAGGGAGGTATTGTTTTCACACCAAATTTCACATGTGGAGATTTTTACATATCTCCACGAATCATGCATTTTCTTAACAGAAAAAAGTATTTTTAGCATGATGTCTGTCCGTCCGTCTGTCCGCCCGTCTGTCCGTCTGTCCGTCCGTATAGATGTGTACAGCCTGAACGGCTGAACGGATTTTGATGAAATTTGGTATATTTACTTAATGCATCAGTGGGATGAATTGATCAACTTTTGGTGCAAATCCGGAAACCGGAAGTGGTAGTATTAGCGATCGACGATAAGAAGGGAAGGGTTATTTTCGCACCAAATTTCACATAAGGAGATTTTTTTACATATCACCACGAATGTATTGGTTTTATCATCTTCATTATGTTTTTCTTAATTTAAAATTATATGACGTCACCCAGACCTTCATGACGTCACAGCCTCGGGTAACGCCGGCTACTTCATTATAAATAAAATAAAATTAAAAATATTTATGTTATATCCATATCTGTTTTTTATTACATTAATAGATATATTAAAATTATTTGAAATTGTTTCTGAAGCTGGAAATTAATTTATTTCAAACCGTTCGGACCTGGCCACAGGTCAACTTATTTTGTTTAAATTTGTAATTCACATAGCTTAATATTAAGTCAGTTTTAAAATTATTTCTCAATTAGTTTGTACTTAAGTATATAAATAAATAATTAGTTCAATTTAGAATATATTTAACTCATGTAAGTTTTCATCATTACCAAAGATTTATTGCATTTCTAGTTATTATTTTTTTTTATACTAAGAGTCTTAATAAAAAATATTTTTTCAACTATTTTCCATATTTATATAACACCATTAAATTTCAAATTTGTATTTAATAGAAATATGTTGAACCTGAACATGCCAAGATTGACAGTTCCATCAGCCAATTATTCTAATTCAAAATAAAAAAATAAAAATAATTATTTATATTAAAGAAAATATTAAGAAATATTTTATATTTATTTATTAAAAAGAGATGGAGGAAAGTTAATTAATTAAAAAAAAAAATTATTTATTTTTGTTTGATTTTATAATGTTTTTCACAACTTTACTTCATGTCTGTCTGTCTGTTTGCTCTTATGACAAATTGAAATCGATTTTTCATCAACTTTAGATTGAGATAGACTTTTGAAAATTTTTATAGATATTTTAATGGAGCCCTAGAATGTATGGAAGAAATATAATTGAATTATATTTAATTAATTGTAATGTAATTAGCGATTAATTGCTTTTAGTAATTGAATTTTCACGGATTTTCTAACGGATAAATATTTAATTGGTTTTCATTTGAAAATAATTCAAAATAATTTTTAATATTAAAAGAGGAATTTTTAATTAATATAATAATTATAATAAATATATTTTAAAAACATTACTTCAATAATAGCATTTACTTAATATAATTATAAACATTTTTAGAAGATTAATATTTTCTTTTTGTTTTATTCTATTTGCAAATTCTCGTACATCTTTATCTATTTCTCATCTTAGATCCTTTTCTATGAATCATTTTATTTTATCGAATTAAAATCGCACTAAAACGAATAAAATAATTAAAAAATATAAATAATGTTATAAAACAATGTTTTTATCGTATACTAAAAAGAGTAACATAACTAACTCCTTTTGTTTTGCTCCAAATAATTATTTTTAGATTTATTACATTATTTATTTATTGTAAATATTCATTTGGTATTGAAAAAAAAGGTAAAAATTAACCGATAAGTGCCACACCTTAAAACCTTTGCATAATTCATAGTTCACTTTTTAATGAATTAAGATCAATTTGTTTTCTTGCCGTGAAGATTTAAAATAATAGCTGCAATAATTGGTGTTTAAAACGTTTGAATAGCTAATCAATATTTATTTAATCTCTTCAATTACCTAGCATAGATAATGAAAGAGTATATACGAGAAAAAAAAAATTAATTTTTATTTTAATAGCCAAATGACAGTCAGCCATTAATCAGCCATTTTTACACCTGATTTGCATACAATACATTCATTTAAACTTCCACTTGACAGAGTCTAATCGCTCAATTTTATTATCGTTTAGCACATAATTTTTAGGTAGTTATTACATAAATAAACGAGTCATTCATTTTTCCATCAACCAGATGGAATCAAATTGAAGAACTAGCTGTCTGTTTTATTCTCTTTCTCTTTTTTTCTCTCTCTCTCTCTCTCTTTTCATCTTCTTTTCTTATATATATATATATATATATAATGTGTCCTATGTCAAAAGATGAAAAGTCTTGAAAATGAAATTTAAATATATAATCAAAATCTTGATGGTGCCTCACCAGATGGTTCCTCTCCTCGAATATTAGAAAACATTATTCACATGAACCGACCACTGACTTGAAAGATGAGAAATTAATATCTTGACTGAATATGACACCTGAGCTGAAAACTAGCGACTTTTTTTTCCCCAGCATCACGTTCTTTACTATTTTATTTAAAATACGATAAGAAACTATCTTTTTTTCATTGTCTAACAATAAAAAAATTAATTGAACATTGAAAAACATTATTTCTAATTTACTGAAATTACTTTTATTATTAATAATAATAATAATAATATGGATAAGTTCGTTTTAATTATGTGGTGAATAAAATGATAAAATAAATAAATAAATAAATTCTCTTAAAGATATTTCTTATTAGCCAAATATTTAGTTTAAAAAAAATTCATATTAAAAATAATAATATTGTATAAATTATTAAAAAATCATAGGGAAGATCTTTTTTTATTTTTTATTTTTTTAAAATTTTTTTCTTTAATTAAAAAATAAAATTGTCTAATAATAAGTGTTGATAATTTAGTATCTTTGAAATAAAATACTATTTTTTCAATATTATTGAAAAAATTCAGATTTTACTCATTGAAATTTAGATAAAAATAATATAATTATCAAATTTTTTTATAAATTAAAGTTTTTCTCATGGACTAAAAAGAATAAAATAATTTTTCTATGAGGCTGACCAAGTTTATGGATGAAATGCTTCATATACAACGAAATACGTTGAGCGCATTTAGTTTTATTTAGTTATATGAAACATCAACAAACCATTTGCAGCACAAATATAATGAATGTATAATGTACAAAAAAAAAATTATGATTATTTATCTTATCCGTTAACGTCGAAAAATACCAGAATTAAAAAAATTTAAAATAAAATAAATTATTTAACTCTACAAATAATATTTATATCTAAAAATATTAGTTCAAAATTGTTTAAAATAAATTTTTCAAGAATGGCACCCATGTGTGCTAAATCAAAAATCTACCGCATAACAAATAAATAAATAAAATAAAGTAAAATATTTAATTAATTAATGAATATGAATTGATCAATATATCAGCAGGGCTGTGTTTTAAATTTTGACAAAACATGTTCTCTTCCTCTATAGATAATTTAATTAACCCCAACATATCACATCATTAGGTTTAATTTAAATATGTAAATGGTTCAACTGTTAAAAAAAATAAATCTATAAATCGATAAATAATTAATTAAAAAAAAAACTTTTAGAAATAAAATTCATTAATTTTTATTTGTTTTTCGTTGATTTGCATGTGTGTATGTGTGTGTGTGTGTAGTTGTGGGAGTAAAAAAGTTTAGAGGTGTGTTGAATGACCTTTCACACAAGAAGGATGATTAATTTTCCAAGGTGAAGTTGTCGTTTAAACATTGCTAATTAATTCTTTCCTTTAACAAGTGATTATTTATAGTTCGATTAATTGGACAAGGGTGAGATAATTCAAACATGAAAAGAAGAGGAGTGGGGCTGTTCAATAATTAATTCTTTTCATACAAATTAACAAAACAAATATTAAACGATCACCTTTCATCCTCTTTGTTTCATTAGATTTCTAATATAATTATATAATAATTATAATAATAATAATAATAATAATAATATCACCATGAGAATTTGATGAAATCGTTTCATTAAATGTTAATTCGAATCGAATCCAATGAGTCGAAGTAATCAACGGAAATTGATCATTTATAATAACAATCGACTTTGTTCAATAATTTAAATGGAAGATTATTGTAAATTTTAGTATTATCTATACTACAATATAATATGATATTTAAATAATGAAAATATGAAAAAAAAAATAAATAAATAAATTGAAAATCTCTTTTACAAAAATAAATTATTTCATATAATTTAATTTCTATTTTTAAATAAGATACTAATCACAAAGAATACAATGTGAAATATTTAAATAATTATAATTAGTTATAATTCTATAGGGTGTTAAAAAAATACATATAAAAGAAATTTATTCGGTAATTGTTCAGTCTAACGATGGTGGTAATTGTTTAGTCTAACCAATGTATGATGGATTTTGATAAAATTTTACCAGTAGATTCTTTTTTTGATTAAAAACTTTCCTTAAGCAGTATGTGGCGGCCGCTTCTAGTTTACGAGATAAAAATTATTAAAGTTTGCATATCTAGTTATGAATGAGCAGCCATTTAATAATGCTTTATTGACTAATTCACTAATTATTAACTTATTCACTAATATTGGATATAAGAAGATTAAAAAATTAATTAAATAATTTTCCGATATCCAAATCGAACTTATAAAAACAGAAAATCAGTGGGGCCCTCTGGTGGTCAAATAATAAAACATTGTAGCTAAATAGAATATCAATGTATACATTATTTGATATTTATCAAATATCAATCAATTATTTTTTTTTTGTTTTGTTTTTAATAGAGAAAATGTTTTTTTTTAATATTTTAAAAATTAATATATATCAAAATAATTATATAAAATAAAAATTAAATAATAAATTTAACATTTATTTTAAATTTATTGTATGAAAATGAAAACTTATAAATTCAATTACTCTTTTTCTGTTCATAAATTTATACAAGTGGATTTCCAATCGGATATGCATCCGAACATTATTCATTCAATTGAATTTCCAGATGCATTCTACTTACTCGAAAGCTTCCTTAACTCTTTCTTATAAGAGCACTTAAGATCCCCTTTGGAGTGCCAAGTGCTTCCACTTGATATATATATATATATATATATATATATATATATATATAAATAATAAAAAACAAAAACTTGAACTTTCTTGATATCTCATTTGAGTTATATAGTCACTAATGATTGAGTATTTGAGCACTTTATAAACTATACTTTATATATTTTGTTAATCTGGCCCGATGGTGGAGGTTGCCCCCACCTGAGCATTGTATGAATGTGTGTGTGTGTGTGTAGACCCCATGCTGGTTGGGAAAACTCGTTTTCCAATCATTTAGCATCGCGTTGGAACAGCATCGATCACTGTAGCCAGATATTTATCTAGGGATCGCGTGAAACGAATCACCATTAATATGTGGCCATATTTAATATTTAATGTGTCCAGCAGAATAACAGTTTCCTCTTTTCTTTTCTAGTCGAGTGGAATGTTGACATGAACCTTTATTTATATATTTCACATTCATTCAAATTTCAATTTGAAAATGTCAAGTTATCGATTTTATAGTCGGAAGTGACAATCGATATAACATTTTGTTACTAATTAAACAAACATGTTTCAGAAATATTCGATGATATGTAGTTAGTTATTAATCACATATCTAAACCAATTATCAATCATTTATTTTTTTTTTAACTATTCATGGTATTCAAACAAGATTATTAATTGTTTTTTGTTTTGTTTTGTTTTTTTAATATAAAATATTACTAATATTTACTTATATAAATTTGTAGAAATAAAACAAATTAACTTGAATAATATTCTTTGAATATATATATATATGTTTGGAAATTTGTATATATACTCTATATTTATAGTACCTGGTTCACCGAGTCGCCGTTCAAATAATTTAAAAGAACATAAACTAAAAAAACTTATAAA
Organism: Labia minor; assembly: GCA_963082975.1. Lineage (NCBI taxonomy): Eukaryota > Metazoa > Arthropoda > Insecta > Dermaptera > Spongiphoridae > Labia > Labia minor. The sequence continues at coordinate 105,282,215 of OY720344.1, forward strand.
TTTATTTCGTAATTTTATGTATTTAAGGAAGCGCTGTCTGACGTAGTTGCTGACGTCATTTAAATTTCCAATTTTAAATTAAGAAAAAACTAATGAAGATAATAAAGATGATTTTTCCCAAGGCTGGCACCAATACAGATCGATTTTTCTTATAAAATTTATCTATGGTGTGAATTTCAAAAAAATCCTTCGCGAGCGGTTTATATTTCAAAAATGTTTTTGCTAGAATAATAAGAATAAGATATATTTTTTTGTTTCAATGAATAACCATATTTTTTGTTCAATTTAAAAATTATATTTTCTATATTTGAAAATTAAATTATTTAAAAATTAAAATTCAATTTGAATAAAAAAATATTTTTTTTTTTAAATTTCACGAATATATTTCATATTTTTTATTTAGTTTAACAATTATTGAGTGAATTCTTCATTTATCTCTATAAACTAGATATTATTATTATATATTAAGTATTATTATATAATCTCTGTTAAAATTCAATTCAAATTTATTTTAATTCTATTCATTGAAATTTGATATTATGTTTGTTGTAATTCTTAATAATTTATTTATTTAACGAATGGAAGATGGAAAGAAAAATATTTCTATTATTTTACAAGAAATAAATAAATAAGTGAATTTGATTAGATTTTTCTTTGCAATTACAATATTATATATGACTGAAATAATTTTATCAATAGTTTTTCATGGTGGTCTCAACTGAAATTGATCTCAAGTGGGCGTAAATCATTAGTGGAACGCCATTTGATATCTTCACCTCATTTTGCCTACCCTACAATTTATTTCGAATTTTTTTTTAATAAACTTTCACTTACTTACGCCTTCTCTTTAAAAATTTCAAAATTATAAATTTATAATTTTTTTTTTATTTATTTATAGTAAATATTATATCTATACTTTTTGAATATATTTATTTAATAAATAAATATACGAGGGCAATTCACAAAGTAGGTTACGTTTTGGAATTAAGACAAAACTAGTACAGGAAAATGTTTTTTTATTATATACATTTGAAAGAGCAACTAAAATATTATTTTTCGACATAATCGCCAAAAAAGTTGATCCATTTATTGTAGCGATGAACGAGCTTCGAAATTCCTTCTTTATAGAAATTTATTAATTTTTTTTTATTTTATACTATTGATGATTCAAAAGGTATATTTATAGATTGATGTTATTAAAATTTGGCGTTCATTTTTTGCCAATTTACTAATATGACTTACCTTGTTTCTAAACCTAATATTTTGCACTGGTCTCCCTATCTAATGATTAATTCACTATCTATATCGTTGAAATTTAAATAATGATCAGCCTATACTTTTCCTATATCAAACTGACAGCCGATAAATTATAATATTTAGTGAGAAATCGTGATTTATCCAACATGGATCCAACTTGTTTTCACTCTACCAAATATAAACATATTAAATGAGGAGGTAATTTAGATACGTGTCGAAATGTTAATGATATTTATTAATAATTGATCGATGTGTTGTTTTGTATCTATAAGATTTGTGCATATTAAAATATTCATTTGTTACGACTAATCTTGAATAGGAAGAATTAATGGTGCAAACAGCTAGAAAGGATTAATAATATAAAAAGGCCTTGGATTAGAAACCTTAAAAGAGTTCTGCAATAAAATAATTGCTGATATATTCGACCTCCTGGAGAGAAAAATTTCCAGGATTTTATGGGTAGATTGAAAATACTATTTGGGAATGAAATAAAACAAAACAAAAAAAGAAGAAAAAGATTTTTATTACAATCGTGTTTCTAGACATTTAAGAAGCCAATTAGACAGGAATAGGAATTTTTGTTTGGTTGACAATTATATAAAGACCTTTATTAGGTAGGCTTATGAACGAGAAGAAAAAGAGATGAAAGATGAAAGAGTGACCAAAAAATACCGAGTCTCACATAAATTTTCTGTTTATGGCAGCCATTATATGAAGTTAATATAGTATAACTATAGAGATTAGCTTCAGAATAAAAAATTGAATATGGCATTTATACTCAAATGAGAAAATTAAGTAGTAGTAGAAAAAGATTAAATTAAATTTAAATGATAAGATCGGTGGGGGGGGGGGGATGAAGAAGGAGAATTAAAAATAATAAGGCGTGTAAAATAAAAACAAGATAATTATTATTAATCTATACGTATAAATAAAAAACAAAATAAATAAATAAATTGTTATCTCTTTCTCTATTTATAATCTTAAAATACAAAATAAAAATTATTTGAATTGGATTGTTAAATGAATTGATAAATTGAAAAATTTCAAAAATAAAAAAAATAAAGAGTTGAAATTAAATGATATACATTTGAATGTTTGACATAGAAATTATACAAATTTTGATCATATTGTTTGTTTTGTTCTATAAATATATAAGTAAATCTTTTTTTATTATTCTAGCAAAAATTGTATAGTATATATATATTTGTATTTTTGAAATTTTAAACCGCTCGAAGGATTTTTTTGAAATTCATACCATAGTTAATTTTTATAAAGAAAAATCGATCTCGCCTCGGGAAAAATCATCTTTGTTAGTTTGTTCTTAATTTAAAATAGGAATTTTAATAATAAAAAAATTGGCGCAACAGCGCTTCCTTAAATACAACATATTCTAAATAAAATAAAATTAAAAATATTTATTTTAATAATATTTTGTAATCAAATAACGAAATATATATTTATGTTATATCCACAGGCCATACTTTTCTATCTTTCAGTGCATTAATACGTACATTTATGTTTTATGTATTTTTTCAATTTATGTTCTTTTAAATGATATGAAATTGTTTCATATATTTTGTCGTTTATTTATTTTAAATAATAATCTTAATCTTAAATATTCACAGTTCATGAGGAATAATTTTTTTAAAGTACCGAGAGTAGCGGCTCGGTGAACCGGGTACTATTATTTTAATATATAAATAAAAAGTGAAATATAAATAATCTAGCCTGATTTAAGAAAATTGAAAAATAAAGCGATTGCGTGATGGGGGCACTTAATTGCCAGCATCAAATATTATTAATAGGTCCAGGCTTAAGAGGGGTCCACGTGTGGGAAAACCAAACCCTTGCCCATCAGATAAGCTCATTATTTGTAATTATATTAAACGAAATGCTGTCGTAAGTCGAGTGATGGATGGATGAATGGATGGATTCGACTCTTTCATGGAATGATTTGGGACACACCACCAGACAGGACAGGCGAGATGGTTTGAAAATGATACCCGCGACAGAAGATCATCTTGTCTTGTGAGGGCCAACAAATGAAAACACCCAATCGGTTAATTCATTATACTCGTATACCCAATGATGGCAGTGAGGTGGAAACTTGGCCTAGAAAATATTTTCTAACAGATTAATAAAATAGGAATGAGGAATTTTTCTAGGAATGAAATTAGTCAATATATTCACTCACTCATTATTATTAGTAGAAATTAATATATATGATAATAAGGTAAGATTATATTAATGTAGACATTAATATAATATAACACAAATAAAATTATATATGTTTCTAGTTGTAGGTATATATCTATATTTATTTAATACATACTAGTATAACTCTAAAAATAGATAATATACTATACCAATAGTATCCTACCTACATACATACATATTAAAGGAATTAAATTTAAATTATTGTTATTGATCAATTCTAAAAATATATAAATTCAAAATTTATATATATTCATTTATAATTTTATAATGTTAGTTTATATTAATAAATGAAAATGTAGAAAAGTTTAAATACTTAGGTTCTGTAATCACGAAGGATAATAATATTCGAGATCAATTTAAATCGAGATTGCAATCGGGTAACGCCTGTTATCATGCAGTAAAGGGGCTTATCTCGACAAATTATTATCAAAGGTCAAAATTAAAATAAATAAAACAATGATTTTATATATGGGTGTGAGGCATGGTCTATGACCCTGGGAGACCAGAGTAGATTTAGACTATTTGAGAATAGGATTCTGCGAAGCATTTATAGGCCAAAGATGAGGTCACCGAGGAATGGCGGAGACGGCATAGCGAGGAATTGCATGACCTCTATGCATCTCCAGACATAGTTAAGGTTATAAAATCGAGAAGGCTGTGATGGGTAGGGTACGCGGCTAGAATGGGAGAGGAAAGATGGCGAAAAATATATTGGTGAGGAGACCGATTTGAAACCTTCCGCTTGGAAGACCAAGAACGCGGTGAGTGGACAATGCAGGAAGGGACGTGAGAGAGATTGGAGAGGGTAGAGGTTGGATGGTTGTGGCTCAGGGTAGGGACACTTGGAGAAATGTCGTTGCTCCAACCAAGAACTTTACGAAGAGTTCCGTAGGGTCACAATAAACAATTAAATAAAATTAAGTAATATTTTTCATTTAGTTTAATTTTAATAAACAGATTAACATCTATTCAATTTAATTATATATATATATAGGATATATTTAAAAATGAATGGAATTGAAATTGTAAAACAAACAAGTAAACTTTTTTTAATAGAGAATGGAAAAATTCAACTTATAAAATTAAAATATTAAGAGAAAAAAATCTTTATTTATCAACTTTGAATATAGTATATATTCTATATGTGTATATACTTCTGAATAATACATTGTAAATGTGTTTTCTGAATGATTAATCTTGAATATACAATCTTGAACAAACAATTTAAGAAGATTGAAGCAATAACGATTACATACTTAAGAATTTTAGAAGAATAATTAGTTGTTCTTACTATAATTTTTTTTTTGTTATTTTTTTGGTATCAAAGACTACTTTTTTAGCCATTTTTTACATTAATTAAAATTAAACTTATTTATTCTTAAAAACTTCAATTAACATTTGTCATTTGTAAAATAATAATAATAATAATAATAATAATATCCAGTTCATTAGCATCAGTAGAAATATTAACTAATTAGAAATAACAATAAACGAGCGAAGTGTATGGAGGAGTGTTTTAATGTGCTGGATTAATTAAAAATGGTTCGTTCCTAATCTCAATTAGTCTTATAAATTCCATTTAATGAATGGCTGGTGCTAATTTCTACGCTTGTCTCTCAACGCCTAATTTGACTCAGCCCGATTGCATTGTAGAACGGGTTCCATTTTAATTGATTGGAAATTTAATCATAAATCCCTCGACGGGTTTGGAATTTTTTTTTTTTTTGACCCCCTGTGTATGTTTAAGTCATGGATGGACTTCTGCATGGATACCGAGGTGTCTCAAAAAACAACCTCTCCTGTCCTTCTATAAATCCTGTTCCTGTGAAACCTGTTTTGTTTGCTTGTTATAACTGTATAATTTACAATTTAGCTAATTCTAAGGATAAATAATACCCCGGTGACAGTTGAGAGGGAGATTTACATACAATAATTATTCTTTTAAATATAAATTGCACAAATTTACGCGTAGCCTTTAATTACTCGGGGCCAATTCATTAGAAAAAATAAAAACAACAACAACAACATCAACAACGGCTTGGCCATTATCATTCCTCAAATGCCTTCTGGTCGTAATCGTATCGATGGGAATCGGAAGGCGCCCATCTTTCGCCATCAAACCTTTCACTTCCCCTCCTCTTCTCTCTCTCTCTCTCCTTCACCTACAATAATTTTTGTTTAATTAAAGTCACCAATGATTTGAGACTTGTTTATAAAACACAATTTAAGTTATAGGGGCATTTAAAAAAGATATCATAAGTCTTTTTTAGAATAATTTGATGTCAAATTAGAAATCTCTTGCATTTATGGCGGAATCAACTTGTTTGAAAAATTTTATTGGACAACATTTTATCATAAACAATATATATATATATATATATATATAATTATATTCCTTATTAATTAATATTTATTCAAGATGGCGCTATATATTTATGGTTGAATGTAATTTTAGGTAGAGCTAATATAGCTAAAACTTGTTTTTCAAGAAATTATGAGCTCATTATCATTCATTATCAAATGTATTTTATTAAAAGCCTAGAATTAAAGTAAAGATATATAAATATATAATATTATATAATATTTAATAAATTAAGAAAAATGAATATATATATTAATATAAAAAAAAATACTTATACATATTTTAATATTTTATTTACTAATAAATAATCAAAAGATGTATATACTACTCAGGTACCTACATAGGTGTCAATTTTAGTAATACATTGAGATTTAAATAATTTAATTTTATCTAAATAATTTATATATTATATATTATGTATAAAATATGAATAATTAAAAATGTCACTTTAGTGATTTTTTTTTAGAAATTTTGTTTTTAAATTTATCTTCTTTAAAGTGATGTTATTATTAATTTTAATATTTATATGTTATTTAAAAATTATATTCATATAATAATAATAATATAGAAATTATAATTAAATTTTTATTAAAAGGTTACTTTGTTAAGAAACGCCTGCAATTTAGGCAAACTGAAAAACAGCAAATTCTAATGTTATAATAAATAAAATATTATAATAATATCTGCCTACTTATATAATTGATAGGAATAACATTTTTTTTTTTTTAATTCTCTTCAATATTTCTAAGTATAAGTAAGATATAATGAAATATAAATAATTAGTAAAATATTAATTTTAATAATTTTTATTTTAATCTTTATTTTATTTTATTTAGAGTTAATAAAAGGTAAATACCTAATAAAATACTTAAACTTAGCAAAATTTATCAAATCTATTTAAATAAATTCATAAAAGTTATGCTAAAACAAAATTTTATAGTTTATTTTTATCATGATTAAAATCATTTCCTTATTCAGAAAATTTGCACTGTTGAAAGTAAAAAGTGACGGGATATGAATTTTTTTTTTTCTATATCAGAATACAAAATATACTCGTATATTCGATCAATATTTATTTGTGTCGAAAGTATTCTAATTTATTTTGAAACAAGCGATTTTGTCAATCGGGTGACTGTCTAACAAATGTTTTGTGCGACATCCGATCCGTCTTGAACGACATCACATCAGACAGACCCTCAACCTCATGAATAAATCAACTTGATTATGGAATCTCCACCGACGAATAACAAATTTGCTAAAGAATCGATGATTTGAAAACAATATATAATTATATATATATATATATATATATATATATATATATTATACAAAGTGCCTAAAATGGTGCTTAACAAAATAGGATTACAAATAAACTAAAATTGTTGAATTTTGATTTTTTCGCAAAATTTTAAAGAATTTTTTTTTAAATTCTATTCACACATCATAATATTTGATATTTTCTGTATATCGATTTGATGGATACAATTATTAAATGTAATCAGGTATAGAAAAATTTCATGAGTGCGAATTACTCATTAATTTATTAATTTTGAAAATTTATATATTTATTATATATTGTATCTATATATTGTATCTATTCTACTCATTTTCTTTTCAAATGATTGTGTACATACAATAGGTATATATACAAACTTTCTCTATTATTTTCCTGTATTGTATAGTTAATTATAACTTTAGAGTAGATCTTTTCCCTATTGGTTTCTCTATATCAGTGATTCTTAATCTTTTTTTTTACCGCGGCACACTTTTAACGGTTTAAAAATTTGGCGGCACACAAAGAAAAAGATAAGTGTAAAAGTTTACCATATTGAAAAAAGTGGTCCCAAAAACGGTTTACCTTTTTTTAGAACCAAATTGAAAAAAATTTATAAAAAAAAATCGGAAATGTTTAAGAGCCTCTTCACATTTGTAATAATTTGGCGGTACACTTTTGAAAATCTCGCTGCACACAAAAGTGCCGCGGTTGAGAATCACTGCTCTATATCCTTGAATTCATTCTCTTTTTTTTTACCATTCACGTATAATTTCTAATATTTCACTGATTGAAAAATTAAAATTAATAATAAATATTTTAAATTATTTGAATACAAATTGGAAATAATGCATTTTAATACAAGATTTTTGTTGATTTATTTTAAATCAATATATTTTAAATTTGATGTTTCTATTGGTGAACCATTGCTTATGTGCTTATCGTTCATGTAATCTATTTCTCTCGTTAAACCACGTTTTGCTACTTATTGCATCCCACACGTTTTTTCATTTTCTCCCACGCTGCTTCGGTCCTCATTTAGGAAATTTATACAGAAGCTTCAGAATCAGAAACACTTGTATGCTTAACTTTAACCAGATTTGTTTTTTTTTTTCAGGAGTGCAACTTTAGTGGACAGGTGTGCCGGCCGTTTTTGGACCGCCATTTTTATCGAAGTCATAAATAATCAGGACGTTTGACATGGACCCGCGTCAAAAACAGTGTTCTCTCCCGGGCTTTTATCGGCAATTTATGCCAACTTTCTGTCCCACAAGCATACGAATGAATCACTTAATATACCTGCAAAAAAATATTCATCTTTTTAAATTAGATCTTACTGATATCACGTAAACGAAATTTTAAAATAAAAATGAAGATATATATATACACCTTCAAGAAATTATTTAAAAAAAAAACATTACGTTTGTAGAATTTCAATTAACTATTTATATATTATTAAATAAAATATATTAAAAATATATTTGTTTTTTTTCTGACAAATTTTTCTATATTTGGACATATAGAAGAATCTATTTTATTAGGGAGTGAAGATAAAACTGGAAAGAAATGATTTAAAAAAAAAATAAATAAATAAATAGATGGAAAAGTATTGATTGATTTTGCCATTGTTAGTGTATCCATTTTATTTTATTTTATTATTATTATTTTTATATATATATATAATAGCACTTGTTATTAAATTATATTTAACGAGAATATATTATTAAAATTTAAAATTATAGCTCGTTATATTTATAACTGGATACTCAAATTGATTAATAGCAAAAGATATAATATTTATTTTTTATAAAATGATATATTTAAATTTCATTAAGTTTTTTTCCTTTTTTTATCATTATTTACTGATTTATTTATTTATAGATATTAATATAATAAGTTAGTAAAAAATTTATCATTAACATTTTTAACATATTTGAATAATATATATTTATATTTGAATTTAATATAGGTGTCCTATGATCAGTAGAACGGGTCCTATCAACCTTTACCTTGATTTTCTTGATCGGAGGCGCTACTCAATGTTGATCCCTAGCCTGGGTATAGACCCTAGCTAGATAAATTCCCTTCCCAGGCACGTGACTTCAACCCAGGACCACGAGAATGTGAGTCAACGCTGTTGCCCCCTACCCTGTGTCGCCTTTAGTATTAATATATATTGTAAGATTTATAGTTTATTTAATTTATTATAAACGATAATTAATGATAATATGTATACTCAAACATAAGAAAATAAATAAAAATTCATATTATCTATCATTTCTTCTCAACCTTTTTATCTATAACAAGACATTATTTCTCTTAGAAAATACAAAAAATAAAAAGTAATTAACTAAATATCTTAAATACATATCTATATGTTATGTAAGTATTTTATTTAAAGTTTATTTAATTTTAAAAAAAATTATTGTCTGAATAATATTTTTTTTTCTTAAATGAATAAAAAAATTATTTAATTATTTTTAAATAAAAAAAAAAAATATTTATTTGAATAAAATATCCTTATAAACTTATAAAACTTTGTTTATTGTAATTTATTTTTAATATATATTGGTATATATATTTTATATGATATATTTCAATCTTTTAATATTTTTTTGAAAGCATTTCCTCTCATTGTATTTCAATTTGTTGCTATTTATGTAATTTCTTTTTTTTTTATAAAATAAGACAGGATTAATAAATCTCAGGGAAAGTCTTTTCAATTATGTTTTTTTTTTTGTTAAATTTTTCCATTCTATAAGATAGGGAGTGTGTTGTTAGAATGAAAAAGAAAAATCCCCGACTTTCGGTCTCAAACTCCAAATTCTTTTGTGAGAACGTTTTTAGTAACAATTATGAGCATGTAGTGATGTGTAAAATGGCACGAGTATATTTTCTAATCATTTATCTAGTCAAGTGAAGGGTCCAAGAGGTCCAATTGCCAACAAGCAACATAACAATATGCACAGCACGCTTCACTGCTGCCATCTTTTTTTTTTTTTATTGCTTTATAATAAAGTTATTTATGATGTGAGGAACCCCACAAAACCCGATTGACTAACGATGTTCGGTGTGTGGTGGGGAGGGGGAGGAGGGCTGCTGTTTTTACCCCTCGGATGCCAAATGGCCGGGGTCTCGTTGTTCAAATGACAAAATCATACACTCCATTTAATGAAATATTAGCTTGCCAATTGAGAAGAGACTCGGGATTGTTTTCTTCCCCTCTCAAACTCTCACTACAATCAGTATTGACATTTTCTCTATCTGTATCCCCTATTCATCATTGGAAAATGTTAACTAATAAGAACTATATACTTATTTAATAATAATAATAATAACTACATTTTCTATCCATCCACTCACTTGTTATTTATTATTTTTTTTATTCATAAATTTTTAAACTTAACCCTTTAAATATTAAGTACCTGGTTCACCGAGCCGCCGTTCGAACATTAAAAAAAAATTATTCCTTATTCGGCTGGCTGGTAATATTAATATCTGGTTGACCGAGCCGCCGTTTAAATAATTTAAAAGAACATAAATTTAAAAAAATAGGCATAAAACATACACATACCCTTAAACGTACGTATTAATGCACTGAAAGACAGAAAAGTATGGTCTGTGGATATAACATAATACATATTTCGTAATTTGATTTTATTTATATTTATAATATTTTATATTTAAGGAAGCGCTGTCTGACGTAGTTGCTGATGTCATTTGAATTTCTTATTTTTAATTAAGAAAAAACTAATAAAGATGATAAAGATGATTTTTCCCAAGGCTGACACCAATACAGATCGATTTTTTTATAAAGTTTATTATTATCTATGGTGTGAATTTCAAAAAAATCCTTCGCGGGGTTTAATATATCAAAAATACAAATATATATACAATTTTTGCTAGTATAAGATACGATAAGATTTAAAATTAAAATTCCATTCAAAATTAATGGCTTTTTATATTTTTATCGACCGACGATAGTAGAGGTATTGTTTTTACACCAAATTTCACATGAGGAGATTTTTACATATCTGCACGAATCATTTTATTAACAGAAAAAAGTATTTTTATCATGATGTCTGTCTGTCCGTCCGTCCGTATGGATGTGTACAACTTGAACGGCTCAACGGATTTTGATAAAATTTGGTATATTTACTTAATGCATCAATATGATGAACTGATCAACTTTTTTTTACAAATCTCCAAAAATCATGCTCTTTGTATTGGTTCTATCCTCGGGAAAAATCATCTTCATTAGTTTTTTCTTAATTTAAAATTATCCAGCCCTTCATGACGTCACAGCGCCTCCTTATATATTATAAATAAAATAAAATTAAAAATATTTATGTTATATCCTTATCAGTTTTTTATTGTATTAATAATAATATTAAAATTATTTGAAATTGGTTCTGTAGCTGGAAATTAATTTATTTCAAACCGTCGGTCGGATCTGCGCCTGGCCACAGGTCAACTTATTATATATTGGAATGAATTTTGAAAAAAGAAATATTTTAATAATATTCTGATCTCAAAATATGAAAGTAGATTTTTTTTTACATATAAAGCTGCTTATAAAACTAAAAAAAAAATTATAATATTATCAAATCTTTATTAATAGAGAAAATTAATCGTGTTGACAATATTATCATCTATAAGTTGGTAAAGCATGTTTATTTAAATCCTTTGAAAACAAGGGTGGTTAAAAATTTCTAAACAGGTTCTCATTCTCGCTCCTTTTATCTCTTTCAAAAGTCTTAAATACGATATTGGATCATTAAATATTTCTATTTCATTTGATTAAAGATGGAATTTTCGGGTTGAATTATAACGCCTATGTGTTTGTTATGTGCTTTTGCACTGGTAATAAATTTGAAATGGAAATGCATCTATAAAATAAGAAATCCGGTGCGTGTATGATGACAGTGAGATGATAAGGGTTGCATGGGTGAGGTGCATGATTATAAATATCATCACTAACGAGTTCCTGATCGATTAATTTAATGTAGATGATCGGATCGGCTTTGGTATCCGGCGACACCGGCCACTTCACGTGAAGTGACTAACAAACAACAACATCTGGGACAAACGACAACCAAACAGGCGGCCTGAGCTCAAAGCATCGTCGCGCGTCAGGCATTTTATTTACAGTCAGGTCAACTTTACAGAGACAGATACACGCTGTTTTTCTCACCCGCTCTTGTCGGGAACAATGGCGTACAAAACCGAAGTCGAAAAAGGCAAGCGAGCGGTAGTGAGAGGTGGAGAAGAGAAGAAAGTCGCGATACACAATAGTCCTGACTTTTTGGACAATTATAACTGACATGACAAAACGAGTACTGTTCGATTATAGACTGGCGCAGGGTGGGAGAGGTGACCCTGCGCCCTCCAGTCGATGACAAAGCGGAAAAAAGCCCATTTGGACTCGATGAGCATAATACTAGTATAATAAGATAAATAATGACATTGGTCAATGGAACCCTTCGAATGAGTTATTCCCATAGACAAGTTATTTTATCAGAAATCTAATAAATAAAAAAAAAAAATAAAAAAAAAAAAAAAAACATCAAGTCACTCTGAATAGGCAAACATTCACTTTCATCAGGAAGCAGAAAATTATCCCCATTTCAAATTCTATTATATACATTATTATTTTATTATAAAATTAATAATACAAACCAACCATAAATCAATCTGTTAGCCTTTAAGGTGTGAATAAAAAAAAAATCTATTTATTCAAAAAAGAAAAATGAAAAATAAATATTAATTTACATTTAAACTAAAAAAAAAAAAAAAACAAAAATTACTGCTGCATACGAGGAAAATTTTAATATGAGGTGAATGATTTATTTATAGGATATAAATCTTATATAGGAACGATTATATAATGTGGTAAAATGAATTTTAAATTATCAAAATATATATTGTCGAGAGAACAATGGCATACAAAAAGGCAAGCGATGAATATATTAATATAATTGTTATTTAATCATGTTAAAATATGCAAAATTTCGAATTTTTAAATTTCATTTTAATTGAAAATATTTTTTAAAAATGTTTCAAAATTACTCTAATATGAATTGAAACAAATAATTTCACAAATAGAACAAATTGTTTTTTTTCCATATATGCATGACTGTTTTTTGTGTGTCCACCGTATATCAATATTTGTTTTAATTTTAATACTAGTATTTTAAACATTTTTTTTACTATCTCGCAAGAGGTAGTATTGCAATCAATAAAATTTTTGATGTCGAGATTTGGATGTTTTTATACGTTTTGAAGGTCCCTGAATCATTTTCACTAAGGTTGGGGTGTGGTGTGCGTGTCAAAATTCGTAATTTTCTATCAACTTTTCAGAAATGTAGCTCATTTGGAAGAGAGAACCATTTCATTTTTTTCCTCTAAACTGTCCATAAAAATAAAGATATATGTTTGATAGTTTTTCACATGATTAAAAATTGTATAAAACTACTATATATAGAATTTCAGCTTGATTAAATCGCTGAAAGTACCGGAATTAATTTTTTAACACGTTGACTGCCAATTACGCACTAGCACGTGAAGTGGTGTCTAACAAAGAGCCAAACACGCGCTGTTTTGTCAGTTTAAAATTAAATTGAAATTAATTATGATAAAAGTTAAATGGAGCCAAAAGCAGTTGAAATAAATATTATTTATTAATTTTAATTATATATATATATAATTAATTAAATTTAATTAAAATATAATATATTCGTATGTGATAATTTTTATTTTAGAATTTTATTATTTTTTTTTAAATACAAATTGACAATTTTTAATCTTTTTAGATAAATTAAAATAGATAGATATTAAAATATTAAATAGTATTGGATAGAATCAATCATTTCGTCATCATTCAGAATTACATTTATTTCTGGGTTACTTTATAAAATTATTTCATGATGTTATAAAGAAATAAGTTGACCTGTGGCCAGGTCCGAACCGACCGACGGTTTGAAGTAAATTAATTTCCAGCTACAGAAACAATTTCAAATAATTTTAATATATCTATTAATGTAATAAAAAACAGATAGGCATATAACATAAATATTTTTAATTTTATTTTATTTATAATATATAAGGAGGCGCTGGCTGTGACGTCATGAATAGCTGGATGACGTCATATAATTTTAAATTAAGAAAAAACTAATAAAGATGATTTTTCTCGAGGATAAAACCAATACAAAGTGCATGATTCGTGTTGATATGTAAAAAATCTCCTCATGTGAAATTTTGGTGTGAAAACAATACCTCCCTTACTATCGTCGGTCGGTAAAAATGTATTCTTAACCTACAACTCTTTCTCTTTTATTTGTCTAAAACTGAATTTTCTATTTCCTTTAAATTTAATGATAAATACAAACTACAGAATTGAAATATAAATTAATATAATATTTAAATGTAATACATTAAATGTCAAAATTCTATAATGATAAATATTAAAAAAAATGTAAATAAAATATTAAATATAAAGTTGATAAAATAAAAAAAAATAAAAATTGTTTTTTTTTTGAGAATTCATCAAATGTTATTAAATATACGAGTATCAATTGACTGTTTCCATCACTCTCAGCATGTGTTTATTTAGTTGTCAACAAAAAGCGGTACCACTTTTTTAATAATAAATCTTCTTCTTTGTGGGAAATGATTATTACAAAGAGTAATGGTTGAATATATGATTAAAAAATTATACACTTATGATTTGTGATGGAGAAAGATTTTTGTTTACTTTTCTCTTTGAAATTGCTATAATAACAAAAATGATCATTTTGTTTCATAGATAATACACATACAAGATTATTACATTAAAATTAACATTAATCAATTATGTATTGCTTGTTTCATTCATGTGACGTAATCCGTTTAATGATAGCAATGTTGAAATATTGAAATTAAAATAATATATTTTATTTATTGTTTATTAATTAATATTATTATTTAAATAAATTTCAATTTAATTGAAAAAATCTGGAGAGTCTTCACTCGACTATCTCGCAAATTTGAATTGGATAATCAAGCTTTATTCTCTATTTGAAATTTAATTAAAATTTTATTCTATGCGATCATAGGATTTAAGATTTTTAACATAATTTTCACTGATAATAACAATTTATTGAAATAAGAAGACTTTGGCTTAATCTATATAAGAAAATAAAACAATTTAATAAAAAATAAAATGGCAAGATAGTAATAAAATATTAATTTCGAAACCACAATTATTTATACATACTTTGTGATCATTACTTGATGCCAATACCATCAGAACAACCCAGCATGCAATGTGAAATGACTGGAGAATGAATAATCAGTGAAGAATTTTCATGCGTGTGACTGACTTATAAGACAAAACACCTCAACATTTGCTTGTGCGTGATTGGCAGTAAACGTATAAAAAAAAATTTATAAAATTAATTCCGGCATTTTCAGGCGAGATAGTAAAAAAAAATGAAATTTTATTGAAATTGAAATGCAATGAATGAATAAGAGGGCGGCAATTATGACATCTGCTTCGGGCGGTAGAAAACTAAATTACACTATTATATTCAAATGGTTTTATTTTCTATTAACATTTCTCTTATAAAACTATTAATTAATTTATCAATTGAACCAATTTCTTATTTTTATATAATAAATAACATAAAATTTATTTATTATATATAATGAATGTAATTATATTTGACAAACATTTTTCTTTCCAATTGTGATAATTATAAAGTAGAATAAGAATTAATTTTGCTCGTAAACAATAAAATAAAATGAATTATAATATAAAAGAAAGAAAAAAATTCCGTTTAATGGTAAATATTAAACATAGTATTATATATTTGGATATCTGTCCTTCCTCTAGTAATTCTTATAAATCATCATTGGATGTCATTCTGTTTGTGAGACTGTCATGAGAAAAACTAGGATATGTGGATGACCATTCAAAGCGACGAAATGCCTAACCGTTCCCTTCACCTTATTAGTAGCGTTAAGCGGCTTGTGAATGTCCTTCTTAATAATAATAAATAGACGATTGCGTGTGTGTGTGTGTGTGTGAAATTGATGACAGTTCTTTTGGAATTCAATCTTCTCAATAACGAGATCATTTATTAAAATACAAATATTAATAATAATAATAATACTTTTTCTTATTAAAAACTATTATTTTTTAACATTTGAATGACGATAATATATTAAACGGCCTTAATGTTTTCAATTAAATCATTTTATGTACTTTGCAACGCTTGATAATCAAATATTTCATATAAATTACTGTAACTTACAACATAAAATAAAATAAAATTTTGACATCTTTAACGTATAAACTTGTTATTTAAAAAAAAAAATAATAATAAATAAATAAAGAAGTAGCCGCTTGATATTTTTTTACTTCTCATTTTTCAAATAAATATATGATCATGCATAAATATTAATATTACATATTAACTTAAGTATTTTAATTTGTTTTCAAATCTGTTTTCACATAGAAAGATAATTGATTTTAAAAATCATTTACGAGTATATAATATAATAATAATAATAATATGATATAATTTATTACAAATATTTTAGCATTAGTATTTTATATCTTTAAGTTTAAAATTTGCAAATAGTCATTATTTTCGGTTTCTATATCTTAAAATAGTTTTATATAATTATTTATAATTTTATAATCAATCAAATGATATATAATTTAACATTTTACCGAAAAAATTTATTTCATATAATTGAATAATTGAAAATACGCGCAATTTTCTGATTTCCAAGTTTTTAAAATGAAAATTGAAAATTTTCAAAAATTCTTTCAATTATTTCAGTTTTTGAAAAAAACCAATAGAAATATATTGATTAATAGATATATACCCAAATATTATTATTTAGAATATCATAATGAATAAATTACTTACTTAATTTATTCATGATGATATATAGATGGACGGACGACATCTCCAAGGTGGCAGGAAGAGATTGAAGCAGGGTAGCAAGACAAAGAAGAGCATGGATTCTGCTGGAAGAGGCCTTTGCCCTAAGGGGCCTGGTTTAAAAGAAAATATAATGTAATATATTGTGGTAATTGTAAGTGAACCAATTACGGCTTGATAAAATGAATAAATTGAAATATATATATTTGTAAGTATTGTATTTTTGAAAGTAGTTAGACCTCTACTTTTCGAATTTTTGTGGTGTATTGTGCTAAAGTAGTATCTTGAAAAAATAAAACTAGAGAATTTATAATAACTAATCAATCGTTGAACTCGATTATTGTACAAGTCCGAAATTTGGGTTTCTTTATGTAAGACGATTATCAAATTATAATATATATATCTGAATTGTACTAGTTTTGCTCAAATCAACCCAACAACGATATTAAGGGCATGAACTCCTCTATAGGGAATTATATGTATATTCAAAGTGATGCTGATGATCTTTTTTGAATTTTGAGAGGCAACTTTGATTATGAAATCGTAGAGAGAATGATTCATGCCCACAAACATACATACACTATACTGATATCTGAAGAAAGAGTTGAAAATAAACCCCACAAAAAATGAATACATTTCTTTCTTAATGAACCAAATTTGAAAGTTGATATTTCCGAAAGAGATTAATGATAAACACTCACAGAAAATATTCTACATTTCTACATCCAGTATTTGGTACACAAGATAAATGCTGGGGTTGATGTGCTGGTTTTGGGTAAAAATAAATGTCTAATTAAATCTCTGGTTCAGTTGCTATAAATTTTTACCGACCGACGATAGTAAGGGAGGTATTGTTTTCACACCAAATTTCACATGTGGAGATTTTTACATATCTCCACGAATCATGCATTTTCTTAACAGAAAAAAGTATTTTTAGCATGATGTCTGTCCCTCCGTCCGTCCGTCCGTCTGTCCGTCCGTCCGTCCGTATAGATGTGTACAGCCTGAACGGCTCAACCGATTTTGATGAAATTTGGTATATTTACTTAATGCATCAGTGGGATGAATTGATCAACTTTTGGTGCAAATCCGGAAACCGGAAGTGGTAGTATTAGCGATCGAAGATAGGAAGGGAAGGGTTATTTTCACACCAAATTTCACATGAGGAGATTTTTTTATATATCACCACGAATCATGCACTTTGTATTGGTTTTATCCTCGGGAAATTCATATTTATTAGTTTTTTCTTGATTTAAAATTATATGACGTCATCCAGCCATTCATGACGTCACATATTATAAATAAAATAAAATTAAAAATGTTTATATTTATTATTTATGTATGCCTATCTGTTTTTTATTACATTAATAGATATATTAAAATTATTTGAAATTGTTTCTGTAGCTGCTAATTAATTTACTTCAAACCGTCGGTCGGTTCGGACCTGGCCACAGGTCAACTTATTTATAACTATCTTAATCAATTTTTAAATGAGATAAATTTATTAATTGACTGTTCATTATGTTATTCTCATCAAAATTACAATCTAACTATTCGAAAAATTTAAAAATATTAAAATCTTTAATTAATAAAATTCTTCATTTCTTTAATTAGAAATTAGTGATTGGTATAAGAAGACACTCCTTTTCTGATAGTTGATTCCCGCATTTTACTCTTACAAGACAAATTTGAATCATACGTACTAGTTTTTTTGGAATTCCCATTATGATCGAGATTTCAGACAGACAGACAGACATGAAATATTCTAAAGTCACTCTTGGTTTCTAGAGGTCATGAAACGCGAAGATATGCAAAAAATTTTAAATTAACAGCAATGTGCAGACAAAAACCTTTTTTTATATATATACTAGCTGCTCAGAGCTCCTTCGTCGCTCTTCGCATCTAGACGGGGGCTCCGTCCCCTGTACCCCCCCCCCCCGAGTGTCCCTATTCTGAGCTATAACCATCTAACTCCTAACCTGTCCCATCTCTCTCACGTTCCTTCCTACATTGTCCGCCCTGTTCACAATTGGTCTTCCACACAGACGTTTTCCAATCGAACTCCCCACCAATATATTTTTCCTCTCCCATTCTAGCCATGTGCCCTGCCGATCCCAGCCTTCTCTATTTTATGACCTATATCTAGAGATGCATAGATGTCATGCAATTCCTTGTTATGCAGTCTCCGCTATTCCCCGGTGTCCTCATCTTTCTTTGGCCCATAAATGCTGGGAAGAATCCTATTCTCAAATACTCTGAATCTATTCTCATCTCCCAGGGTTATAGACCATGCCTCCCACCCATATAATACAATTAATAATTTAATAATTTTGATCCCCTTTGATAATAATTTCCAGATTGCAACCTCGATTTAAATTCTTTGCAAATATTATTCTCTCTGATACTAATTATTTTGTCTTATCACTATTAATTTCAAACCCCATCAATTTTCCTGCCTCGATTAATTTTGTTATGCTACTTTAAATGTTATTAATTTATTTAAAAAAAAATCAAAGTAAACAAAATAAAAATAAAATATAAAATTAGCATAACACTAAACTACTATAAAAATAATATTAAAAAATATATTATATATTAAAATCTTTTTTTTTTTTTTTTTTTTTTTTTTTTTTTATTTAGCATCCATTTATTTTGTACATCTGCCCGAAGGCAATAATACATGGTTTACAATAAAGAGTAATAAATGGGCGAGGGGGGGAGGTAAAAGGAAATTATAGGGCAGGTTAAGGAGAGTGAGTCATTGGAACTGGGTAGGAAAATAGTCGAGGAGAGGAGGAAGGGAATGTCACTGAATTATTAGCCTGATGGCTAATCCCAGCTAGGGCACCATCGCGGGTCTATTTATTAATGTCTCTTGTCAAGTCCTGTGGTTTGAGTCTTTTGAGTCGTCTCAGTTGTCCTTGTGTGTCTAATAGTTGTCGGGCTTTGGGATTAGGGTGTTTAAGGAGTCTGTCTTTGTAGCGAAGGCTGTAATTTTTAATTTCCATTTGGACTGTATCCATTCCGAGGTCCCTATGAATCAGTCTGTTAGGGACATACCAAGGAGCACCGACTATCAGTCTAAGTGTTTTGTTTTGAAACCGCTGAATCAGGTCTCTGTTGGATTTGCTAGCGGTCCCCCACATCTGAATGCCATAGGTCCAAATGGGTTTAAGGATGATTTTGTAAATTAGAAGTTTATTGTCTATCGTCAGTTGAGATTTTTGTCGGAGCAGCCAGTATAATTTGTTAAGTTTAAGTCTCAGTTGTTTTTTTTTTGACTTGATGTGCATCTCCCACGTTAGGCGTCTGTCAAGGTGCATACCGAGGTACTTTACAGTACTTTTAGTCGGAATGGGTTTGTCTAAATTTACGCCGGGGCAGGTCTGTCTATTCAAAGTAAAAGTCAAGTGTGCAGATTTGTCTTCGTTAACTGCTATTCTCCATTTCTCAAGCCAAGGCCTTAATTGGTCCAGGCTTTCCTGGAGCATAGCAGAAGCCACGATTGGGTCTTTATGTGAAGCGAGCAAAGCGGTGTCGTCAGCAAAGGTCGCTGTGGTTATGTTCGGGTTGGTCGGCAAGTCAGCTGTAAAAAGTAAATACAAAATAGGTCCCAAAACACTACCCTGAGGTACTCCAGATCTAACAGGATAAACCTCACTAATGGCGTCATTCATCTTAACTCTAAAGCTTCTGCCATCGAGGTAAGAACGAATCAGCCTGTAATAAATTAGCGGGAGTATGTCATAAAGCTTCCGAAGTAGACCCTCGTGCCAAACTTTATCGAAAGCCTGAGATATATCAAGAAACACGGCTGAGCAGTAACGTTTGTTTTCAAGGTCTTTGTGAATAACATCAACAATTCGATGTACTTGCTCAATAGTGCCGTGCTTCTCTCTAAAGCCGAATTGGTGGATTGGGATTAAATCTATTAGAAAGGGACGGAGTCTAGAAAGAAAGACCCTCTCAAACAATTTAGAGATGGCAGAGAGAAGACTAATAGGCCTATACGAGTTTGACTCCTCAGGAGGTTTCCCAGGCTTGAGGATCATTTTCACCAGGGCTGTTTTCCACTGGGTTGGGAAATGACCCACTCTAAAGATGGAGTTAAATATGAGGGTCAGAAAGAGAATTGCCCTATCAGGCAAGTTCCTCAACATTTTACCTGAGATTAGATCATTTCCCGGGGCCTTTTTAGTTTTGATTGTCTGTCGTATAATGTCTTTTAATTCACACGTCTGTATTAGTTTGGGGAATGGCATTGAGTAATTGTGTGTTTTGTATTGGTGTGTTGCCTGAAAGTTATTGTCAGGTGGAGTGACCTTTGGTGGGAGAGGAGTAAAAACGTTAGAAAGGTGACTAGCGAATGTATTCGCCTTATCGATGTCACTCCTCGCCCATTCATTATTTTGTCTACGTAGTGGGGGGATTCTTTCAGTTGGTCTTTTAAGTTTCTTTGTCGCTTTCCAGAGAGAGTAGTCAGTTGAATGAGTAGGGGTGAGGTCTCTCAGATACTTTTGAATGCTTTGATTCCTTTCAGTTCTGAGTAGATTCCCAATTTGTTTAGATAGATTATTAATTGTCGTTTTAAGGTGTGGGGATCTGTTTGTCTGCCATTGTCGTCTCAGCCTATTTTTTTTAGTTATTAAGTCTTTAATGTGTTTTGGTGTGTCTTGGTTTAAGTCTTTAGGAGTAATTTTTGGTGTTGACAGACGTGCTGCCATTTGTATAGTATTGGTTATATGGTAGATTGCTTTGTCAATGTCAAGGCTATATGTCAGAGGTAAGTTTAGGTCCAGGCTTTGGTTTAGTATTTCTGCATATTTATTCCAGTCAGTTTTATGATTAGTCAAGTAGTGAGAGTTTGATTTGAGAGATGCACAGGTGTTTAATGTAAGTTGTACTGGGGAGTGGTCAGAGGAAAGATCAAGGCAGGATTCAATTAAGCATCCATCCCCGTTAACCCCTCTTGCCACAAAAAAGTCAATTAAGTCTGGGATTTTGTTACTGTCAGAGGGCCAATACGTAGGTCTTCCAGTTGAGATAGTAATTAGGTTGTGTTTGTTAATAGTCTTAGCGAGATCTCGACCTCTAGGAGTAATAAGTCGAGATCCCCAGTCAGTATGTTTTGCATTGTAGTCACCTCCAGCAAGGAACCTCGACCCCAGGGTCTGGAAAAAATCCCAAAAATCCCCAGACGAAATTCGGTGCTTGGGAGGGCAGTAAGTAGATGCAATTGTAATAGGTCCGTTTTTGTCTTGAATTGTTAAAGAGGTTGCTTGTAGATAGTCTTTGTAAAAAGGAGGGTTTTCGTAATGGGATATTTTGTCTTTGATTATAATGGCTGTTCCTCCGTGTGATGTACCGTCTGGGTGATTGGTAAAGTATAGGTTGTAATGGGGAATTTTTAAGTAGCTTCGAGGGTTGAAATGAGTCTCAGCAATTAGCATAATGTCAATGTCTTTGTCTATCAGGTAGTGTTTGAGTTCACAAGAATGCCTCAATAGGCCGTTAGCATTCCATAATGAAATTTTAAGCAATCGATCCATTGGGCATTCTCGCAATGAGGGTAGTCAAAAGGTTGAGTATAGTGTCCATGCGATCCATGAGTTTAACCAACATGCTTTCCAGAATAGGTGTTTGTGTTTGTGTCGGGAGAGATTTGGAGTTGTCGTTGTTATTAGATTTTAGTATGTCAGAGTAGCGAATGTTTGGTTGTGACATGGAGTTAAGTGTTTGTCGTTTATCATGAGTTGAACTAGTTGGTAGTGGAGGGGGTACAGTCTGTAGTTGTTTAGGTCTAAGAGAGGGATATTTGTTTTGTCGTAATTCGACATAATGTTTGCAGCCCTTAAAGTTGGCTGGATGGTCACCGCCACAGAGTACACATTGGGGTGGAGAAGTCTTGTCTTTTTGGCAGTCAGATGTAAGATGGTCTTTAGTACATTTGACGCAGCGTGGTCTCAGCTTACAGTATGCCCTGGTATGCCCATAATGCTGACATCTCGTACATTGAGGGATATCTCTACGAGCACGCGGTGCCTCAATTACAACCCTGCTATGACAGAGGTATTGAGTAGTATAGATGTCTTTATTGTTGGGTGCTGGTTTTAGGTCTAAGAAGAATATAGGTAGGGGTTCCTTTGTCGTTTTTTTTCTTATATTAAAGATATTGGCCACTGAGTGACCAAGGTCTTCAATTTCTTTTTTAATGTCAACAAGGTCAGTCGAGTGATGTAGTTGTTTGATAACAGCTCTAAAATTTCTTTCAGATTTGGGTTGAAAGGTATAATATTCAATTTTGCTGTTATCTAACATTTTAATTATGGAGGTGTAGTCTAGTGGTTTTTTAGGATTGATTTTAACTTCGTCTTTTTTTATTAGTTTACAAACGAACCCGTCTCGGGCTACCCTGCCAAGACACGCCAACATGTCATTATAATTAGTGACATTAGGAATAAAAATAGGGGGGGGTTTGTTTGGTATAGTTTCTTTAGAAGAGTTAGGTTGGTTGTCAGTTAGTTCTGAGAGTGATTGAAATTTATTAGTGTGTGTAGGTATAGTGTAATCATCCAAAGTCTTTTGTTTAACACATCGAGTTTCTGGGCTGTCACGTAGTCTTTTATTGTGATTTACCAGTTGCCAGTTGTTTTTATGGTTGTCTATAGGAGTGGAGACGTCTGAATGTGAAGATGTTGAAGGTCCGGCGTTGTCGTTTTCAAGCGTGATTTTTTCAAAAGATACATTGCAGGGGTTGGGCTGGTCCTTGTGAAAAAGTTGGTGTTCTACTGCGCATTTTGCGTGGAAGCCCTTACAACATGTCTTGCATTTATATTTCTCACCACGAATGTGGAGTTTGCAATAGTGACATATTGCCATTTCTGGCGTTGTTATTATTATTATTTATTTATTTTTTTTTTTTTTAAAAAGGTATTTAGTACTTGGGGCATGGATGAGAGAGAACTGGGGTGGGAAGGGGAGGGGGGGGGGTAGACTTCACACACTCGCGGCCTAAACGGTGTGGCTGACTGGGAAAAAAGAGGCCTTGGAAAGAGGGTATAAAATATATGTATGTTTATATATTAGTAGATATTTAATTTATAAAGGTATTATTTAAATAAAATTTTATACATACAAATTGAAAAAGTTGATATTTCAATATAATATTTTATATATAATATATATTAAAATTTGTAATTGATGTATAATGAGGTATTTAGGCCGAAATGGCCTAGTAATGAGATCGCCACTAAAGATCACTTAGAGAGTTGTTAACTGCTTGATGGTTAGTTAACTAATGATATTAAAATCTTACGTGAAAATTATGAGATCAAATTTTCTTAATTAAAATAATTTACTCACATAATCTTAAAAATTAATAGTATTAAATTATAGCCGTAATGTGAATGTTTTCAAAGTTTAAAAGGCCAATAAGATCAATTGAGATATTGTAAATATCAGTAGATATAAAAAGATTTTTATCTGCACATTGCTCAGAATTTAAATTACCGCCAAATTATCGCCACCAGCGCCTCTATTGACATATTTTTGTTCTACATAATTTCCACTACCCGCCTATAATATATGCTTTATAATTTTTTTAAAATTTTTCTAATTCAAAAATCGAAAATCGGGCTTCGAGGTCTGGTGGCCAGCCCCTTTGTGCTTCCGTGTAAAAAATTCCAGGTCCCTATAGTTTTTGCTGGAGAGCTCGGTCAACAGACAGACAGACACATTACACTTGCTTTTATTATTATAGATACATATAAATAAATTAAATTTACGAAAATATATATATTTTATATCATCTGTCTTTCAGTGCATTAATACATACGTTGAAGGAATATATGTTTTATTAGTCATTTATGTTCTTTTAAATTACTTGAACGGTGATTCGGTAAACCAGTTATTAGTATTACCAGTCAAACCCAATAATTAGGAATCATTTTTTTTAATGATCGAGCTGTGGCTGGGTGAACCAGGTATGATATAATGTACCGGGTATGATCTAAGAAAAGCATAATAGCAGCATGCTTAAATGTTAGTTTTATCTCTATTAGGGCTTACAATACCGAACTAAAATCTGAATACCGGTATTTGGTATTTGAAATTTGAAATACCGGGATACCGGTATTAATACCGGTATTATTAATAATAAATTTACTAGCTATATTTCTACTTACCTCAGTTGTTATATTGACTTTTTAACAAATCTTCTTCTTAGCCTTATTTCCCACGGGGTGTGGGGTCGGCTCTTCTCGTTAATTGGCGCCAACTAAATCTGTTGTTGGCGTCGTCTGTAGAGAGACCATATGCCATTAGATCTCCCGTTATACGGCAGGACCAGCTGGTTTTAGGCCTCCCACGCGGTCTTTGGTACTCAACCTTCGATGACGGTGATGATGGTGTTGACTACTTTGATGTAGCTGAGGACGATTTGAGTGAGGTTGATGGCAATGATGCTGATGCTGACCGATTTGACGATGTTAGTGTCGGTGATGATGTCGATGTTGATATTGATGTGGATGTGGATGTTGGACTATCTTCTTTAGCCCACCTCGTCCATAGGTGGGTAACCCTAACCCATTTCTCGCATCGCCCGGGTGCTGACAATGCGCGTCGCTTGCAGGGGACGCCCTAGCCGTTAACCGTATAACATTTCTCCATTAATTGTTGATGCGACGCGAAGATGATCCAGCCGGCCTGTCGCTACAGCCTGACGCGTGGATTGGAAAGAAGGAAGAGGAAATAAAGGGGATTGGGTCTGGATGGATGATTTGGGTAGGGCATGCACTCCCTTGGTCGAGGAATGAGAGAAAATGCATGTGCTCGCGTAGGGCAGTGGGCGCCACTCACTGAGGTAGATCTGACTCTCACCGGGATCGTGAGAAGGTATCTACCCGCTACCCGCTGACTTTTTAACAAATAATATATGAAATTCAATAAATATTGTTCTGAAATGAGTAGATATTATTTATTTTATTACATAGAGAGAGTAGGAGTAGATAGATACAAAAAAAACGTGGAAGTAAAATAAAGTAAATATTAAATTCTATGTTACATTTTACATATAATAGGCTCGTATGGTATTATATAATTAAAGAATTAAATATAATTAAAGAAGTAAAAAATATAAAAATATAAATTAAAAGTATTTAATATTAATAACTTGCGTTTTGTTTATTAAAGTTTGCTCTTAAAAAACACAACGAATCCAGCGTTTCATCATCAAGCGAGGACTGAATTTTCTTACAAATATAACCAGCTCTTTCTGATTCTACACTTGCCAGCATTATTGTCATTAAAAAATCATACACATTTTG
Source organism: Labia minor (assembly GCA_963082975.1). Classification (NCBI taxonomy): domain Eukaryota; kingdom Metazoa; phylum Arthropoda; class Insecta; order Dermaptera; family Spongiphoridae; genus Labia; species Labia minor. Next base: position 105,308,579 of record OY720344.1, read on the forward strand.
TAAGTTCGTAAATTCGTAATACCAAAATACCGGTATTTTTACATAAATACCGGTTTTTAATACCGGACAAAAATCGTCCGGGATCCCGGTATTCGGGATCCCGAGATCCCGGTATTGTGAGCCCTAATCTCTATAAATAAATAATTTTTTAAGGCCATTCTTTTCTGTCTTCCAGTGTATTAATACGTATGTTTAAGGGGTTTTATGACTATTTTTTTTTATTTATGTTCTTTTAAATTATTTGAATGGCGATCGGTGAATCAGGTAATAATATTACCAGCCAAACCCGATAATAAGGAATCCTTTTTTTTATTGGCCGAGCGGTGGCTCGGAGACCCAGGTATGTATTAATAAATGGTAAATATTATTAATTTTCTTTTTACAATAATTTCATTTCAAAAAACTTTGAATTAGTAAATGACAATTTAAATGTGATTAAATTAAATTCAAAATGCTCTCTTCGTGTAAGAATTAAAATAAGGATTTTTATAAAATTTCTTTTTCTATTTACAATTATAGATTAGTAAATTGAAAGAATAAAAGACATATTTTAGATTTGTATAAATAAATAATAAATAAATTAACATATGGATAATAATATGATAGGATTCTTAATGTAATAGATAATTAGTAATAATGTATTTAGTAATAGAGCAAATAAATATAAATACTGAGTTAAATAAATCAGATTTTTATTGATTTAAACTATAATTTGTTCTATAAAGTATATAAGCTATATTTAAAGAAAATGTCATTTTAATTTTTAAGCATATTTTTCAAACATTATGAATTAATAAATGTTTATTTAAAGGTGATTTCTGATTAAATTTCTTTTCACAATAATTACATTCAAAAGGTTTTTCTCCTGAATGAATTAATAAATGTGTTTTTAAATTTGATTTCAGATTAAAGTTCTTTTTACAATAATTACATTCAAAAGGTTTTTCTCCTGAATGAATTAATAAATGTGTTTTTAAATTTGATTTATCATTAAATTTCTTTTTACAATAATTACATTCAAAAGGTTTTTCTCCTGAATGAATTAATAAATGTTTATTTAAAGTTGATTTCTGATTAAATTTCTTTTCACAATAATTACATTCAAAAGGTTTTTCTCCTGAATGAATCAATAAATGTGTTTTTAAATTTGATTTCACATTAACTTTCTTTCCACAATAATTACATTCAAAAGGTTTTTCTCCTGTATGAATTAATAAATGTGATTTTAAAGTTGATTTATGATTAAATTTCTTTTCACAATAATTACATTCAAAAGGTTTTTCTCCTGAATGAATTAATAAATGTTTATTTAAAGTTGATTTATGATTAAATTTCTTTTCACAATAATTACATTCAAAAGGTTTTTCTCCTGAATGAATCAATAAATGTGTTTTTAAATTTGATTTCAGATTAAAGTTCTTTTTACAATAATTACATTCAAAAGGTTTTTCTCCTGAATGAATTAATAAATGTGTTTTTAAATTTGATTTCAGATTAAAGTTCTTTTTACAATAATTACATTCAAAAGGTTTTTCTCCTGAATGAATTAATAAATGTGTTTTTAAATTTGATTTATCATTAAATTTCTTTTCACAATAATTACATTCAAAAGGTTTTTCTCCTCTATGAATTTGTAAATGTTTATCTAAATTTGATTTTTGATTAAATTTCTTTTCACAATAATTACATTCAAAAGGTTTTTCTCCTGAATGAATCAATAAATGTGTTTTTAAATTTGATTTCAGATTAAAGTTCTTTTTACAATAATTACATTCAAAAGGTTTTTCTCCTGAATGAATTAATAAATGTTTATTTAAAGTTGATTTCTGATTAAATTTCTTTTTACAATAATTACATTGAAAACGCCTGTCTTCAGTATGGTTTGAATCAGTTTCTTCTTTAAATTTTTCGTCTAAATATTTCTCTGTATCCTTTTTGAGTTTTAACTCATTTTTGAAAATTGAAAATATTTTTTGATGAAAACATTTTTTTAGATGTTTACATAAAAATTCCTCATTTATAAAATTCATATGACAATATACACAAGGATATAGAGGACCTAAAAAAAGAATTGATTTCGTTATTTTAATTCATTATATATTTATATATCTAAGTATTTTAAAATTCAATTTGAGGAATAATATCATTACAAATAATATTAAAAAAAAATAGTGACAATTAACATTACTTTAGGTGAAAAAAACATAGAAATAAAAAATAACCTATATATATTGGATATTTCGTGTCTTGTGAATCAAGATCCATTTTAATTGATTAATGTATTATCAATTATAAAATATATACTATGTAATAAGTAATATAAACCAGATGGTCTGTGATATAAACGTTTTAAATTTGGAATTTTATTTACAATTAAAATAACAACTAAATATTTCTCTTTAAGAAAGCAAACAGGTGAGTGACATGCAAATTTGACTTCCGGAAACCTTATGTGTTTTTACTCTTATAATTGTTAGATGCCGCTACTGTCGACAAATTACATTTTGCCGACCGACGATAGGAAGGGAAGGTATTGTTTTCAAACCAAATTTCACATGTGGAGACTTACATATCTGCACGAATCATCCATTTTATTAATAGAAAAAAGTATTTTAAGCATGATGTCGGTCCGTCTGTCTGTCCGTCCGTCCGTTGTGTGTCCGTATAGACGTGTTCAGCTTGAAATAAAATTACAAAATATATATTAAGTTATACCCACAGGCCATACTTTGTCTTTCAGTGCATTAATAGGTACGATTAAGGGCTGTATCTTTTATTATTATTTTTTTTTAAATTATGTTCTTTTAAATTTAAATTATTTGAGCGGCGGCTCGATAAACCAGGTATTAATATTACCCTTCAAACCCGATAATAAGGAATAGTTTTTTTTTAATTAACGAGCGTCGGCTCGGTAAACTAGGTATGATCTAATAATGTACCAGGTATGATCTATGAAAAAAGCATAATAGCAGCATAGCTGAAATGTCAGTTTTATCTCTAAATAAATATTTTTAAGGCCATTATTTTCTGTCTTCCACTATATTAATACGTACGTTTAAGGGGTGTATATTTTATGACTGTTTTTACCGACCGACGATAGTAAGGGAGGTATTGTTTTCACACCAAATTTCACATGTGGAGATTTTTACATATCTCCACGAATCATGCATTTTCTTAACAGAAAAAAGTATTTTTAGCATGATGTCTGTCCGTCCGTCCGTCCGTATAGATGTGTACAGCCTGAACGGCTCAACCGATTTTGATGAAATTTGGTATATTTACTTAATGCATCAGTGGGATGAATTGATCAACTTTTGGTGCAAATCCGGAAACCGGAAGTGGTAGTATTAGCGATCGACGATAGGAAGGGAAGGGTTATTTTCACACCAAATTTCACATGAGGAGATTTTTTTATATATCATCACGAATCATGCACTTTGTATTGGTTTTATCCTCGGCAAAATCATATTTATTAGTTTTTTCTTGATTTAAAATTATATGACGTCATCCAGCCATTCATGACGTCACAGCCTGGTCTTGCATATATATTATAAATAAAATAAAATTAAAAATGTTTATATTTATTATTTATGTATCCATATCTGTTTTTTATTACATTAATAGATATATTAAAATTATTTGAAATTGTTTCTGCAGCTGCTAATTAATTTACTTCAAACCGTCGGTTCGGACCTGGCCACAGGTCAACTTATTTTTACATAAAAGATTTGACCTCAAAGATCTATAAATAATTTAAGAAAATTAGACAACCCTAAAGGAATTAAAAATGACGGAAAATGAGTTTTATCTTGTATGGAATTGTCTAATTAATCTTCTGCCCCTAGAAAGGATTTCACCCTAACAATAAGATGGATCTCGAGTCGATCTGATATGGGAGAAATCACAAAAACCATGATGATTGCAAAAGAAGAGACTAAATTTAAATTTAAAAAAAAATATATATTTATATTATTTTATTCTTTTTGCCGCGATTTTAATTCGAATAAATAAAATCATTCATAGAAAAGGATCAAAGATGAGAAATAGATAAAGATGATGTTATACGAGAATTTGCAAATAGAATAAAACATTAATAATAAAATATTAATCTTCTAAAAATTATTATAATAATATTAAGTAAATGTTATGAAGTACTGTTTTTAAAATATATTTATTATAATTATTATATTAATTGAAAATTCCTCTTTTAATCTTATAAATTATTTGGAATTATTTTCAAAATGAAAACCAACTCAATATTTATCCATCAGATGGCGTGAATGAAAATTCAAATACTAAAAGCAATTACTTAATCGCTAATTACATTACAATCAATTAATTATAATTCAATTATATTTCTTCCATACTTTCCAGAGATCCATTGAAATATCTATGAAAAAAAGAAGTAAAGTAAATAATAAAAACGTTATAAAAACAACAAGAATAGCCGGTTTTATACTTCAAATTAAATAATATCTATCTTATATTAAACGAATTTAATTAAATTTTAATTTATATTATTATTATTATTATTATTTAAAAAAATAATAAAAGTCATTTTCTATCATTAACTTATCATTTAATTTTATCAACAAATATAAAAAATCTGGAGTGTCTCCACTCGACTAATTTGAATTTGAATTGGATTAAATAACATATATTAATTTAAATTAAATTAAATTAATTAAATTATAAATTAAAATTAATAAATAATATTTATTAAACCAGCGCATGTTTGGCTCTTTGTTGATGGCAACACGTCACGTGTTGGCGCTTGAGATTTGCAGTGTTAAAAAATTAATTCTGGTACTTTCAGCGATTCAATCAAGCTGAAATTCTATATATAGCAGTTTTATACAATTATTAATCATGTGAAATATTATCAAACATATATCTTTATTTTTAGGGCCACTTTAGAGGAAAAAAAATCAAAACGTTGTAGGTAATGACCCTCTTCCGGTTGAGCTACATTTCTCAAAAGTAGATAGAAAATTACTAATTTTGAATAATGCCCATGTACCAAATTTCATCATTCTAGCTCAAACCGTTTTTGCGTAATCTTGGTTACATACATACACACATACACACACACACACATACATTTTTCTCAACCTTAGTGAAAATGATTCAGGAACCTTCAAAACATAAAAACATCAAAATCTCAACATCGAAAATTTTCGTGATGGCAATACTATCTCTGGCGAGATAGTAAAAATGGAGTAATGTACAATTATTTATTTTTTTTTTTTAAGTCGAGAATATGGTGGGGGGGAGAGGATTCAATTACTTTACCAGGCATATCTTACTTGCTTAGAAAAAAAAAATATTCTCATTTTTATTATTTTTCTGAAATATTTTTATTCCTAATTCATTTTTCTTTTTCTAAAGATAAATTTCACTTTTCGTTTGAATAAAATAAAATAATTTAATTGATGGCGTTGTTAAAGAAAACTTCTTCTTAAGTTACACAATGCTAAAGAGTTGTTTTCTATTGGAGATTTTAAGGTGAACCTCCCCCACTCTCCCCTCCTCTCCACCGTTTTTTTTCCATCTCCCTCTTCCGTCCGTTTGTCTACCAGCCACGCTATTACTGGGGTTCACACTTTCCAGGAATGCAAACGAGACCTTTGGCCTAAGCGGTCACATTCATCACCGTTTAAATGACCAGCGATAAATCGTTGGCCAAAAAACGGCCAAGATTTCATCGCAACTTGCGTCAATTAAGACATTAGTGTAATGTCAAACTAATGTACGCATGCCGGGTGTCATAATGACACCAACACACATGATAACCAACACGGAGACAGTCACGCACAAAAAAATACTTTAAACTTTTCTTGGGATTCTTCTCTACTTTCTGTGTGTGTGTGTGTGCGTCTTTATCTGAGACAATAAATCTCTTCCTTTATTTATATAAATCCTCTAAGATGTTATCAATATTGGGATAGATTTGACAACACAGCTTCGGAAAGTCACTTTATACATAAACATTTAGATATAATTCATCAAGTGGAGGAGATGGAAAGGCTTAAAATTACCTTAAAAGGCATTTTCAAAGAACAAATCCTATCCAATTCAAATTTAGATGTTGAATTTCTTTTACATTTCATTTTAATTTCAAACTATAAATAATAATAATATTAATTATATATATACGAGGGTGGGGTGAAAAGAGTCCGGCCTGACCAAGAAAAACGATGTTTTTAAATTTGTTTTTTTTTTTTGCTTTAGTTTTCAATATAATCTCCATCAACACTGATACATTTCTCATAACGGTGTTCTAATTTAGTTAATTAATTTAATTAATTAATTAATTTTATTAAATTTAATTTAAGTCTCATCGACAGTTATGAATCGACGCAAAAATTTGTTTGAATTACGCCTACAGCGCCAAATTGTCGGTAGAAATGGTTTTTCGAAGCAGTTTTTGGTCTAACGCAGTGTTTCCCAACGTGGGGCCCACGCCCCACAGGGGGGCAATTTTATTGTAAAGGGGGGCAATTCGAAAATGGACTCGAAACGAGTTTAACCCTTTTTAATATTAAAAATTATGTATATGTTACATAGGGGGGGGGCATAAGAATTTTAGAAGAGTTTAGATGGGGCATGGCACAAAAAAGGTTGGGAAACACTGGTCTAACGTTAGCAAATGCGGCACCCACCTTGCACACAGCTTTCCATATTCAAATGGTTGTGCAAAATATTTCGCACACGTTCAGCTGACATCGTACAGGTCTCAGCTATCTTGAATGTTGAAAAATAAAACAAAAAAAATTTAAAAACATCGTTTTTCGTGGTCAGGCCGGAAACTTTTCACCCCACCCTCATATATGAGATATATATGAGATATATATATTCGCTCTGTGCGTGACGGTAGCGCCAACAGAAGTATAAACTATAGGGGGCTGTTTACACCCACTGCCCTTATGTTACTTAGCAATAAAAAATTTATTATTGTAAAATAATCATTAAATAAATAATAAACTGAAATATTTATTTAAATATTGTTAATAATAATAAATTAAAAATGTTTACGTGTATTTATTCGACAGACTTTTAAAAACACCCACAAATGTTGTGTATATTAACCGCTGCGGGCGCTGGTGTCGATTTAGCTCTCCCCACCATGCCTTCGCACACAGCCAATATATACATCATCACGTAAAAAAGATTCATTATTCGTTAGTCAAAAGGGTTAAAAAGGTTAAAAAGTTTAACTACATATTTATTTTATTATTTAGTAATAAATAAAATGTGATAAGGCATTTCATTGAATATATAATAAATTAATAGATTATATTTTTAATGAAATAAGAAACTAGACTAGACATAAATGGAATAATTTCTAATTGATGATAACTAATTATCTCAATTTTTAATTAATGATTTATTTAATTAATGATAAACCCTATATGGCCAAGAAAAGTTTTTTTTATTAAACATTTCATGATAATTTATAATTCTTCTCTCTTTCTTTCTCGCTCTTTTTCTATCTTTCTCTCTCTATATATATATTTATATATATAAGTACTTATAATTACAAAGTGGGATAGAATTGAGTAAAAAGATTTATTAATTCTATTTATATTTATAATATGAATATTGTTTAGAAGGCGGATGGGAAAGAGGGAAAAAGGGTTGGTTGGGGTGTAACGTTTAACACACCACACAGATCTTTGATTCTACAAAATAATTTCAAATATATACATTGAAGTAACAGGTGACATGAATTTATCATTTATTTAAACTGTAGCTTCTGTTTATTCTTTTATCAGATTGAGAAAGATGATATAATATAAAATATTTCATGTTTTATTTTAGAATAAGAGTCATAGAATACAAAATGAAAAAGAAAATTAGAATAATTTATATAAAATATTTAATTTTAGTAAATAGCTAAATGAAGTATATCTAGAGATGGACAGAAGTCATTTAATTCCTCGTTATGCCATTCTCAGGTGACCTCATCTTTCTTTGGTCCATAAATGCTGCAAAGAATCCTATTCTCAAATACTCAAAATTTACTCTCGTCCCCTAAGGTCATAGACCATGCTTCACACCCATATAACACAACCAGCAAAATAATTGTTTTATATATTTTAATTTTGATTCTCTTTGATAATAGTTTTGGTAAACCCCTTTACTACATGATAACAGGCGTTGCAGCCTCGATTTAAATTCTTCTCTAATATTATTATCCTTCATGATTACAGAACCTAATTATTTAAATTTTTCTATATTTTAAAATTTTATGTTTTGTATGTTAAAGCTTTGTGTGTTAAACTATTCCTCTCTGTTACTAATTAATGCTATTAATTTCAAGAACAACCTCTTTTCCTCCTTCGATTAATTTTTCTACCGCATCTTTAATTGAGTTTATCGAGTCCTATTTTATTTAAATCGTCCGCATAACGTAATACTTTTATTTAAATCGTCCGCATAACGTAATACTTGATTTTTTTGCCTAATTGGATTTCGTTCCATTTTTTCCCAATTTGTCTAATCACGTATCCTAATGCTAAATATCCTAAAATTGGTGATAGTAAGTCTCTTTGTTTTTTCCCATTTCGAATTTTGCAAAAGTTTCTGATAATTGATCTTACTCTTCCTTTACTACCTTTAAGACAGATTTGAATTATAACTACTAATTTTTTCTTAATTAAAATTTGGAACAGTTTTCCCCGATCTAAAGAACCACGAATAATTGATGAACTGAAATATTGAATCTGCCTCAATGAAAATATCTAATCTAAATTTGATCGATTTGGTCTGAACCCGCATTGATATTCTCCTAATATTTTTTTCTCTGCATATGGCCTTAATTTTAATAAAATAATATTCGAAAGAATCCTATACGATGCTGTCAAAAGAGAAATTCCCCTGTATTTATTGTAGTCCGTTCTACATATTGCCCTTCTTATATAAAAAGTCGAATAATAATTCCCTTCTGCCATTCTAATGAGATCTTTCCTTATTCCAAATCAAAAGAACTAACATTTGAATACACTCTACTAAAAATATATTTAATTACTCTTTAAAATAAATAAATGAATAAATAAAAATATTAATCGTTTCAATTAAATAAAATAATACTAATTATAGTATTGTTTATATAATTCAAACAAGATTCATTATAAATAAAAATAAAATATAAAATAAATTCAGATTAAAATTATTTCTAACTTTTGTTGTTCAATTTTTTTCTAACTCTTCTCTCACATTTTCTTAAAAACAAAACAACAAAATAAAATCATGGAAGCAATTTATTTTTTTCTCTTTTTTATTTATTTATTTTTTTTTTTTGCTTCTTCATCAATATACTTGGTTTGTATTGTCTTGTATTTTACCCCCTTCCCCCTTACTCTCCTCACCCTTCCCATGATACCTTATCTTTCATCAACACGACATTTTGCTTAGAATCACGTGCAACCCTTTACAAAGAAAACGAGAAACTACTAAAATTAACTAGAATGAAAAAGTACAAACTTGTATCAATATTTTCTGTTTAAGTGAGATGTGATTTTTGTCAAGCCGAGATGCAAAAAAAAAAAAAAAATATAAAAAATTTAGGAAAAAAAAAGAAAACAAACTTTTTGGATGCGGGAAGGCGTACACGTTCAAATTTTCAGATGTTTATCGAGTTATTTAATTGGCGAAGGCGTTAAACAACCCACAACAAGATTCAAACGTCACCTCGCCAAGTGGAAAAACAGAGAAGGAGAGAGAGAGAGAGAGAGAGATGTCTAACAAACCGGTTGCTTTGCGTTTAATTGAGTCATTAGTAAGATATTTACTCGGATTTAAAATATAAGACAATTATTGTAATGGAACCTTAAGTACGGAATTTTTAATCAGAAAATTAACACCATAATAGAATAACGATTATAAATTTACTTTAGCTATTAAGAAAATTACTAAATGAGAATTTTTTTACATTATTATAAGCCTTATATATAATTACTTGTATTTATATATTTTTTTCAATTTTGAATAAACTCACACCTGTAATTAATTAATTAAAAATTATAAACAAAATAATGAAAGGTAAATAATAATTAAGGAATATTTAATAAAATAATAAATTATAATTATTAATTAATAAAAAAAAATATATCTTTCTAGATAAATAATAATATTTTTGTTACTTACTTTTTATGTGTTACTTGTAATTTAAAAAAACAAACAAAGAAACAATTGTCTTATGATCGGTAAGATAAAAAATTTAAATGAAAATAATAATGAAAAAGGGAGAAATAAATGTTTTATTTTATATCAATAGATTATACTTTTAATTAATTTCAACATTATTCAATAAATATTGTACGGGTTGTTCTACATATTATATAGTACTTTTTGAAATAAAATTCTATAAAATGTAAAATTTGATATTAAACTAAAATTTAATTGAAAGTGAATAGAGAAAAGAAAAAAATAAGTGAGTGAGTTTAATGCCCGATCAAAAACCTTTATACTCTTTTAATAATCAATAAACTAAAATAAAAAAAAAATTATCCAAGACGACGACATTTATAATTAAAATATTCTAGGAAATTAGCTTAAAAATTTAAACAAGATGAAAATTTTATTTATATATAACAAATAAATAAATAAGTAGTTAAAATCTCCCTACTTATCATAAAATATGTAAAAGATGACATACACACATAAACACAATAAGGCATGTGGGTGTGTGACCTAATAGTGTCTCTTCAGCAATTATATTATAATATATGTAATTTTCATTGAATTAATTATTCATTGAAATTTATTTAAATAAATCATTTATACCAGAGGTTCTTTAACTTTTTCCGTATACGGCTCCCCTTAGGGTGATCATATTTCGAAAAAACCGGGATAAACCGTTTACCTTTTTTTTAGAAGCATATTGAAAAAAATTTACAAATAATGGAAAATGTTCAAAAGTTTCCCCACAAAATCATCTTACCTTTTTTTTAAATCCAAAAAAGTTCAAGTATTAGGAAATTTTTTCGCGCTTAACCTTCATCACTTACATTTCATAGATGGTGTTTTAACATTTATGTTAGACCAGAGGTCGGTAAACTTTTTTAGGAAAGGGCCAAGTATAAAAATTTTAAAGATCGGGGGTTACACATGTTAGAATATATATTCTACTGTCATATAACGAAGAATCTAATAAAAAAATTTTATTACTAAAAATTTTTATTCGCAAAATATTTACAATTACAAAATATGTATTAATAATATATATATATACTAGCTGCCCCGAGCGCCTTCGGCGCTCTCCGCACCTAGACGGGGGCTCCGCCCCCTGTACCCCCCCGAGTAAAAGGTTTTCATCCATTTTGTTTCAACCAGTATATTACATAAAACATTCATTTCTTTTTGTGTTCTTATTTAAAATACATTTTAATTTAATCACTAAATTAATTATATATATTATTATTGTATATGTTATATCTATCTATCTATGTGACTCTAAGGAACTCGAAAGTTCTAGGCCGCTTTGAAAATATTTTTGTATTCATAAAACATTAAAAATAATATATTCTGTTTTTTTAAGCTTTCACTTTCAAATAGAAAAGAAGAAATATTCCAATATATAGAAAGAATAAATAATAATTAAGTTATATATAATCTAAATATTTTATTAAATAAATTAAAATGAGAACTTTTAGAATAAATTATTTAATTGAATTGATAACGGAATTTTATAAATTAAACCACATTTTGATATTTGTTATTGTAAATTTATTCAAAAATATACACAACGTTTCGATTGCAGAAGTAGCAAATATCAATATGTGGTTTAATTTACAAAATTCCATTATAAATAAAAACAACCACCAAAGCTTTAATAATTTAATATAATTAAATTGATATTTGAATATTAGAATTTAAAATAAAAAGTGAAATATTACAATAATTTTTAAATTCTGAGCAAATGTCAAATTATCGCCACCAGCGCCTCTATGAGCTAGTATAGTAACTAAACTATTTTTAATTAATTAGCACTTCCTGGACACACCTTACCAATTAGCGGTTTTATGAAGGAAGTCTGACATGCCCTGAGACCTACTGAATATACATAAAAAATTTCATAAGAATCGGTCCAGCCGTTTCGGAGGAGTATGATTTCAAAGTTTTGTGACACGAGAATTTTATATATAAGATATATAATAAATATATATATATTTTGTACCTATACTCGTACAATGGTAACTATAAATTGTACAGTTTCATTTATTAATAAACATATTGCTAAGAGATATAATTTTGCATTAATGTGATGAATGTAATTGTTTTTTTTTCTGAGATATTATTTCATCATAAATGGATACAAAGTTAGTACTAAAATTAAAGTTGTTTGCAAATGGTCATCTGTTAATAATGATCTGTAATGCGATTTTGTATACTTCATTTTGAAAATATCTTTTCCCATTGGTATGTACTTCCAAATACAGAAATATAAACCCTCGTGCATATGATTTTAATTATCCGTATTCATTTTTGGAAAGATATTCATAGAATTGTGTTAGATCCATATATATCCTTTGAACTTCGTTTTTAGTGTATCATCATTTTGCACATCAATGACTTCTAACTGAAGTACTGACAGAAGTTCGTCAATCGTACACTCAAATGGATTTTGAAATATGGACATTTTTCTTTTGCATTTGGATCAAAAATAACAATATTTAGCCGCTGGCCGGATAAAAATAGACAGCGGGCCGAATTTGGCCCGCGGGCCGTAGTTTACCGACCCCTGTGTTAGGCTATATAAGTTTATAAAATTATTTTCATAAATTATATTAAATAAAATGTTGTATTAACATATAAAAAAACTTTGGTATATAAAAAACAAACAAACAAATAAATAAATTTTGATAAAATTATTCTTAAATATATGATGAAAAATTACATTGAAAATAATATATTTAAATTAACTATTACTTCTTTTACCATTATTTTTTTTAATCATTAATATCAATATTATATTATATTTATATAAATATATCTAAATCGAAAAAAGAAAAAATAAAATTAATACGTAATAAAAAAAAAATAAATAAATAATACGTAATGGTACTTGATACAAATCTGTAATGATTTAAAAGTAAAAACTTTCATTGCTATAATTATGAATATATAAAAAGGAATATTTAATAGAAGCTAATGATGTTTTCAATTTCCATTTATGATCTACATTGCGTTGTCAGTAATATATATTTTAAATTTTTAATGAGGTGACAGATGATGAGTAGTGAGTGAAAAAAAAAGTAACATAAAAGATCAATAGTCGCTGCCTAATAAGTACAATTTAATCAATTATTATAACATTATTAACGGTTATAAAAAGGAAGAGAAGGAGAAAAAAATTGCATAAAATATCCTGATTTTAGAATTTTTTAATCCTTAATTTGATGTTTTTTTAATTTTGTTTTTTTATTTCTCAACATTGAATGAGTGATTCTTGTGTCGGAAATGACCGAAAGGTATCATAAAATTCAATCGATATACCCTGAGGGATGTCTCCATTAGGAGCTATTTAAATAATTATTGAAACATTAAAAGAAGTTACTTACCAATGAACTTGATTAAGCTTCTGATTTATGAGAGCACTTCCCAATTTGAAAAATTCCCGTTAAACAGTTTTTTTTTTTCTTTCTTTCATGATTTGTTTTTAAAGCTCCTTCCTGAATCTTTAAATTAATTTTTTAATTAATAAGCATTTATTTTCTTATTAATAATTTTTAGATTTTTACTTAAAATAATTTTAAATATTGATTGTTTTTACTATCTCGCAAGAGATAGTATTGCGATCAGGAAAATTTTCGATGTCGAAATTTTGATGTTTTTATAAGTTTTGAAAGTTCCTGGGTCATTTTAATTAAGGTTGAGAAAAATGTCTGTTTGTGTTGTGTGTGAATGTATGTAGTCAAGATTACGCAAAAATGGTTTGAGCTAGAATCATGAAATTTGGTTCACGGGCATTATTCAAAATTCTTTTGAAAGAGAGTCATTACCTACCATGTTTTACTTTTTTTCCCTCTAAACTCACCGTAAAAATAAAGATATATATTTGATAGTTTTTCAGATCATGAAAAATTGTATAAAACTGCTATATATAGAATTTCAGCTTGATTGAATCACAGAAAGTACCGGAATTAAATTTTTGACATTGAAAATCTCGCGACAGCACGTGACGTGGTGCCATCAACAAAGAACCAAACACGCGCTGGTTTAATAAATATTATTTATTAATTTTAATTTATAATTTATTATAATTAATTTAATTTAATTTAAATATAATATGTGTTAATTAATCCAAACCAAATTTGCGAGATAGTCGAGTGGAGACACTCCAGTTTATTTCCTCTAAAGTGACTGTAAAAATAAAGATATATGTTTGATAGTTTTTCCCATGATTAAAAATTGAATAAAACTGCTATATAAAGGATTTCAGCTTAAATCGCTGAAAGTATCGGAATTAATTTTTAAAATTTTGTAATTCGTTGACTGCTAATCACGCGCCAGCAAGTGATGTTGTGTGATCAACAAAGAACCAAACACGCGCTAGCGAGGTGTTCTGTCTCATAAGCCATAAGCAAGTAACTAAATTTAAATTAATTATAATAAAAGTTAAATGCAGCTAAAAGCAGTTGAAAACAAATTCTATTTTATAAATTTGCGCTATTCACAAAAATATAGTATTTAACCAAAGTCTTCTCATTTCAATAAAATGTTATCGGTCAAAATTATGTTACAAACCTTAAATCCTATGCTCGGGTAGAATAAAATTTTAATTAATTTTCAAATATAGAAAAAAATTTAACAAATTTGCCAGTTAGTCGAGTGGATTTTTTATTTGAATTCATATCTATTTATTTCTAATTTGAAAAATAAATTCAGTAAATGAAATTAAATTATTGTATTTAAATTTCTTTTTCATATAATAAAATAAATATAAATTATAAAATTATCTAAAACTTTTAATTTTAAATTGGTTATTTTAATAGAAAATCAAAGTGTATTTCTTTTCAGTGCTTATTTACATAATTTCAATATCTTCTTACTCTCTACTGTCATTTATTAAAAATAATTTTATATTTAAATTCCTCATTCAAAATAATAATAATAATAATAAATGTTAAAGTGTGATATTATAATTCTATATATATAGTTTATATAGGTTTATATGTATAATTCTCTATGAGTAACAAATCTATAAGAGAGATATCCAAATAATATCTAAAATTAAAATTATTTTATTTTACCCTACTAAAATTAATTTTAAAAGGTAAATTAGAGTAGTAATGTAACTTGTAGATGATTCTCATTAAATATACAATTATTAGAATTGATATTAAATTATATTATATAATATTTTATATTTTCTTAAAAACTGAACAGGATAAACAGGAGGAATAACTTTTTTTGTTTTTTATTATAGTATATAATTGATAGGTAGATATAATTTTTATATAAATAATTATGATTGTATATCCTCAATTAAGACGCTCTACTTTGAACCTAATGAGCGAATTAAAAAAAAAACATTCCTTAATCAAATATAATACATGGTTTAATGCTAATGAAGTGAGTTGTCAAGTCGTCCTGTCACTTTCAGCAAAAAATAATGTTAATAATAATAATAATATTACTAATAATAGTAGAAAAAAAGAAAGAAAAATACAAATACCTCTAATACGAATGGATGTGGTAGCTGAACTGGAGGCTATTAATTCTTTTGGTCAAAATGTCCTCCGTTCAAGTTTTTCTTTCTGAGATGAATGCCGCATATTTTCGAAATCAATGCTCCATTTGATGGTTGCCTCTTTCAACTAATTTTGTACGAGTTTTGCGTTTTTGTTTTTTTTATATGTTTTATTTTGTATATCGTTTGTTCTTCTTTGTCGTCTTCTATAACGACATGTCGTCTGACACGCGAGTATTATGTTGTCACCGACATCAGCATTCTTTCTCATTTTCTATAGGGTGTTTTATATTAAGATCACAACTTTATTAAAATAAATTTTACATTAAATTATTAAATATAATTATAATGATTTCATGGAGAAGTAAAAGTTTACTATTATCTGTTTTTTCACTTTTTATGAAAATATGAAACCTTACTTTAATAGAAAAATTCTTAATTAAAAATTAAACTTAATTAATATGAAATAATTTTGATAATTTTTGTTGGTTTCTATTGTACAAGAAAACTGACTTCTCTTCATAAATTTATACCTATTTATACCTATACTACATATAAAAAAATTATATAATAATAAAATATCAAATCATCAAATATCTTAATAATAATAATAAGATTAACTTGTTTTTTTATATTTAATCTTAAAATGGAATATAATCTTTAATTTATATACTAATAATTTATATAAATGTACACATATTTTATAATTTATAAAAAAAATAATCAACTAATGTAATAATAAATACCTATGAATAAAATTTTCTAAATTTTATGATTACCTACACATTTTATAATAAAAATGCAGGGAAAGGAAAAGAATACGAAGGATATTTCATTGTATATGCATAAACCTTTCTTTTTATTTTTCATTTTCCACTATACTTGATAACTATGTCTATTTGAAGTAGAATTTGCGTTTTTCCCTGCATGTTTGGCGCCCACCCTTTCATTTTTTTTAGATATGATTAATTGTAAGAATATCGTGGTGTGTGTGGAGAAATTATTTTCTCCTTTATAGTTCATTTAAATTTTAAATAAAAGCGTGTTTTTAGAGTTTTTTTTATTTCCTAATTTTTAGTCTTGACAGAAATTTCGCCCAGTTTTTGATTTCAAGTTATAATGTTAAGAATTAATTAATTAATTTATAATTTATAATTTATAATTTATAATTAATAATATTATAATATTATTTATTATTATAAATTTATAATTTATTTATAAGTTTAAAAAATATTTATCATTATGAAAAATTAATTATTTATATAATATTATTCATTATTAATCATTTGAAATATTTAAATAGTTTTAATTTTATTAAATTGAATTTTAAATTAGATTTTATTAAATTTTGTTTAATATAATGTTTTTATTTATTTATTTTTTTTAATTCACAAATTTTAAAAATCCGTATATTTGTAAAATTCAAAATATTTCTTTTTGATTATTACAGTGTCATCGACTTTCAATATACGTTTCAAATTTGAGCGAAATCTAGAAGTGGGCCAAATTCACCTTGCAAGATTTGATGAAAGGATACGAAATAAACTAAATAAAAGCGTGTGATAATAGGAATAAATATTTCAATATGTTTAATAATAATAATAATAATAAAAACTTTATTTTGTTATGGTAGTTAAATTTAATTTATGTGAATGAATGTGTCTTGAATGAAGTCAGTGATAGTGTAGTGTGCGTTGTTCCATTTGCTACTTCTACTGATTGCACCATTGCATTTTTAAATTTAAAGAAGTTGAATGTTCATACTTTAATTTCCACTTTAACAAATTGATCTTGCATCTTTATTTCACCTCCTTCACGTTTTTAGATAATATATCCGAATGTAAATAAGCCATTTTACAAATGAAGTTAAGGTTGTTGTCACGAAACTACATGGCACAGATTAATCTGATCATCAATTTCACTTTCCAGGCTGCGTTGCTTAAGTCAAACCAAATGTAATAAATAAATTGCCGGCTCTTTTATTTTCTACTTATTTTTTTTCTCTCCTTCTGTTAAAGGAGTGATTAATTTCTATAATAAAAAAAAAGATAAATAAATATATGTTTAAAATTTTTACCCTTGGAAATATTTTAATACAATTAAAAGAATACAATAGAAAAGTATTGAAACAAAATTCTCAGAAATGATGTTTTAAATTTTTATTAAAAATTTGTCTTAAAATATTTCACAAAATTTTCTTTGATAATATTAATTGAAATAAATTTATATAATTTTTATTTCATACTCCTATACCACAATAAATAATTGTATATAGAAATATTGAAATTAAGATAAAATCATTTGAATATGAGAAAAAATGTTTAAAGGTAATTGTTTACAAAACGGGAAGCTTCAGGGATTTGGATGAAACTTTGCCAGTAGATTCCTTTTTTAATTCCAACGAAACGTTCCTTATGCAATATTTCTCGGTCTCTTCTAAAATTTATTAAAATTTGACAGATAAATTAGTTATGAATGAGCAGTCATTTAGTAATGTTTTATTGACTAATTCATTAATTATTCACTTATTTACTAATTTTGGTTTTTTACTTTCCCGCATACTTCGTATAAGGGAAGTATTGGAATCGTCAAAAATTTCGACTTCGAGATTTTGATAGATCTTGACGTTTTAGACCTCCCTGAGTCGGAAAATACCAATTTTGGAATTATGTCTGTGTGTGTGTATGTATGTATGTATGTATGTAATGTCTGTAAGCAAATTTACTCAAAAACTAATCAAGCTAGGACTTCGAAATTTGGTACACCGATATTATTCACAGTATGTAGATTTCTATCAAAATTTCGTCAAAATCGGTTAACCGGAAGTGGTACTTTACCTACAATGGTTGCGTTTACCTTTCAAGTAAAGTACCAGTTTGCTTCGAGATATTTGCTTCATATTTTGTATATAGATTTAAAAATATGAAAAAAATTCAGATACCAAATTTAATCATGATCTGACTACCGGAAGTGACATTTTACCTATACAAGTAGCGTTTCCTTTTTACCGACCGACGATAGTAAGGGAGGTATTGTTTTCACACCAAATTTCACCTGTGGATATTTTTAGGTACATATCTCCACGAATCATGCATTTTCTTAACAGAAAAAAGTATTTTTAGCATGATGTCTGTCCGTCCGTCCGCTGTGTGTCCGTAGAGATGTGTACAGCTTGAATGGCTCAACGGATTTTGATGAAATTTGGTATATTTACTTAATGCATCAGTATGATGAATGGATCAACTTTTGGTGCAAATCCGGAAACCGGAAGTGCTAGTATTGCCGATCGAAGAGAGGAAGTGAAGGGTTATTTTCATATCAAATTTCACGTGAAGGCATATCTCCACGTGTTATGCACTTTGTATTGGTTTTATCCTCGAGAAAAATCATCTTCATTAGTTTTTTCTTAATTTAAAATTATATGACGTCACCCAGCACTTCATGACGTCACAGCCAGCCCTTATATATTATAAATAAAATAAAATAAAAATATTTATATTATATCCATATCTGTTTTTTTTTACATTTAAAATATCAGTTAACCGGAAGTAGCACTTTATTATATTCTAAATATTCATTCACAACTCTTTATACCTATTTATATGCGGGAAAGTCTAGGGGAGGACACTCCCACTTATTTCGGTTCGGTTTGGATATAGGAAAATTATTTGATTAATTAATTTTATAATTATCATATATCCAAATAGACACGAACCCCCCTCACCCCCGAAAATTAGTGAAGCCCTCTGTTGGCCAAATGAATATAAGATAGTCGCTAAATAGAATGTCCATGGATTTATATGCAAATTTGTATTTGTATTGGATATATAGTAATCAATACAATTAAAATATTTGAATAAAATATTATAATTTTGTTGATATTATTCTATTAAACCACTAATATATATAATCATTTTTATTTTAAATATATATATATATATAGATGTTGGTTTAGATTTTCATGAATGTTATTGTTATTATTACTATCAGATTTATCAGGCATATAATCACGTATTTTTGTGAGATTGTTTTCTCGACGTTTTGGCACCCATTTTGGCGCTATTTTCAAGAGATTATTTAGGCGGGAATATTTTTTTAAATTCTGGGTCTTAGTCTGTGTCACCAAGGGTTAATATCGGGATTTTGGGTTGATAGGTTGGATGATTTTGTACTCACTGTGTTGCTGTGGAGCTCCGAAGAATCCTGGGAATCTGGCACACATCCTTACCGGACAATAGCCCGAAGCCAACTAGGACCCGACCCTTTGGATTCTACCTGATCTTGTAACCTGCGCATGTGCAATGGGCTTTTGTGTACTCTCGTGGGAGGGGCTTAACTTTATGGCGTGATTTATATTGGTTCTGGATCTGAGGCGGGAATTCCAGCTGTTTGTGCGATCAACTTTATTAGTGTCAAGTTTTTTAGGAGTTTGTGAATTAATGGTTGGAGATGAAGTTGATTGGGTTGGAGTTATGACGGGAGGTTGGGAGTGTGATTTCAGAGCTAATTTCCAGGAGGGAGGGAGGTTCAGGGCGTCGTCCCTTTTGAGACAATTGGGACGTTTTTCAATTTCAATTGTTTCACGCAGGAGTCTGGGATATTTGAGCTGAATGGGAGCTAAGGTTTTGGTTTCGGAGAAATTGATGTTGTGACCGGTCTCATTGCGGTGCTTGGTTAAAGCTGAGGTCGGATCTAATCTCCTTAGAGACAGTTCATGCTCATAAATTCTATTTTGTATTCTTCTGTTTGTCTGTCCTATGTATGATCTCGGGCAGTCTGAGCACGGAATCTCATTTGGTTTGAGATTTTCATGTGGGTCTTAAAAATGGGTTTGATCTCATTTCTGGAAAGAATTCGCCCAATTTTGTTCGTGATACCTTTTACGTATGGGAGTACTATTTTATGCTTTTGATCTAAGGGATCTTTTTCTGTTGGGGGAACTGTTGATGGTGGTTTTGGGGTGAGAATCGAAGATATCTGTTTTTGTATAAGTTTTGGAGAGTAGCCATTTTGAACCAGAGCTCTAGTCAGTGTCGTGATCTCCTGTTTTCTGTGTTGTTCATCTGTGAGGCGAAGAGATTTAGACATAAGCGTTCGTACGACTGAGTTCAGTTGGGCTGGGTGGGGTGTGATTTGGCATTTAGGTATCGGTTGGTGTGTGTAGGTTTTCTATAGATGGTGTGGGTAAAGCCTTGGATGGTGTCTTTGTTGATCATTATATCTAAGAAGGGTAGGCTGTTATTTACTTCTATCTCCATGGTAAATTGAATTTGAGAGTTGATAGAGTTGAGATGGTTTAGAAAGCTATCAAGGGTGTGTCTGCCGTGTGGCCAGATCACAAAATACGTGATTATATCCCTGATAAATCTGATAGTAATAATATATATATATATATATATTCTTGAATTTTTTAAAATTTTAGTAATACTAAATTTTAAAAAGTATTTTCCAAAAATTTTCGAATGTACTTGTATAATAATGTATAATTTAATAAAAAAGTTTTTGAAATAATTGATAACAATTTTGTATTTATTCTAATATCACAATATAAATTTTATAGAACAAATATTACTTGATTTTGACCTTTATTAATAAACTAGAAAAACAATTTATTACAATTGTATAATTTTTCTATTCAATAAAAAACAAAATTATGTATAATAAATACTTGATAACGTGATCAAAAGTCATTTAAATTCTGAATATACTAATTGTAAATATTAAATCAAGTTTAAAAACAAATATAAAAAAAAATGAAAGATAGTTGGATGATATAACTAAGTATCGAATATAAACTTTCTTCCTGTTAACAAAATTACCAAATTAAAAAAAAAACTAACAAGAAAATATTTATAAGATGAATTTAATTTGAATAATACTCTTCTTTCTCTCTTTAAATTAATTCACTTGAATGCACAACTAACGAACGATTAACAGGATGTATTTTAAATATATAGCACCTCTATATTTCGTGGTCATTAAGTTAATCTCACTCAATAGCGTTTTTATTGAGGATGATTCAAACGATTGAGGATGATAAATTCCCACTCGATGCTTAACCCTTTCTTTGAAAATTGAAAGAACCACTTAATTTCTTATTTTAAAAGGTCATCGTTAGAACTAAGATGATTTTCAAACATTTTTTTATTTATTTTTTTTTTTTTTTTGTAATCAATTTATTTAAAAAATTATTCTAAATAAATAATATAACCTCTGACTTTTGTACGTCCTACGCAAGGACAACGCCTATCAAATCGGTTATATCAACTAGGTGTCCTATGATCAGTAGAACGAGTCCTATCAACCTTTACCTTGATTTTCTTGATTGACCGTTGAAATATTAGCCGATTTGTGGCTGCATAATAAAGTTATTCTTGATGAAAAATGTCAGCTTATGAGCCAAAATTTCGTTATTTTTTGCGGGAGATTTTAATTTTCAACTTTAATATGAAGAAATATCAATGGTGAGACCGCTATTGGTGAAAGAATGTGTCGAGAGTGGTTTCAACGCTTCAAGAACGGCGATTTTGAATTCGAAGACCGGCATGGAAGTTGAAGTGTGGTTTTCGAAGATGCAGAATTGGAGGCATTCAAGACTCGTGCCATACGCAATAACAATTGGCAAGATCATTGGGAATGACTCAACAAGCTATTTCAAAACGCCTGAAAGTTATAGAAATTTGTATTTAGTGGGATATATTTAGTAGTAGCGTAAAGTATTATGAGCTAATAAAATCGACTGAAACAATCACAGGCGATCAGTATTCAAAGTAATTGATGTGAGCGCATTAAAAAACAAACGACCGCAATATAACGATAAAATAATTTTGCAGCATGACTTCATGTCGCAAAGTACGTCAAAACATACTTGGAATTGTTGCAATGAGAAATCCACCGTATTCTCCAGACATTGCTCCCTCAGACTATCACTTGCCTGGCTGACCTAGCAATTCTGTTCCTATGATGAAGTAAAAAATTGGATCTATTCGAGGATTATCTCAAAAGACTACGTTTTTACTACATAGCATTCGTATGATGCTTGAAAGATTGGAGAAAGTAGTGGCCAGCGATGGATAAATTTTGAATCATAAATGTACAACCAGTTTTTCACAATAAAACCTCGACTTTCCAAAAATAAAAAAATAAACATCGGAAACAAAGATGTACACCCAATATTAGTAACGTTATCGTTACTCTCAAATATCATTACTTTACAAAAAAATAATAATATTTTTATCTTCAATGGTAAGCAAAAAATTCAATCGGGAAACAACTATCCACATACATTATTTGAATTTAGAAATAATTGTTATTTTGATAAGATAATGTTATAAAATGTAATAGCCCTTATTGTAGTTAATTTACAATGACAAACACTATAAAATTAATTACAAAAAAACAAAATAGACTTACTTAAACAATTTATTTATCATAATTTTATAATTTTAAATGAATATTATCTTTTTATTTTTATAATAAATTAAAAAATATCATTAAAATATAAATTTGATTCTACTACTATTTATTGAATGACTATCATAATTAAACTACTAGTGTAATGTTCTGACATCAGTTTATCTGAAATAATAGAATTGATTGCAAATTCAATTTTGTCTATCATAAATAATTAACATAAAGTGAATTGTAAGCGCCACTCAGTCGGTCACGTTTTTAATAGTTTTGCACATGGGCATACTAACTAACTTAATGAATCTCTAATACACCAACTTAGCCAATCACATTGATGTAGTTATATTTATATACCCACACAAAACAAGAAAAATTGGTGATTTGAATGCCAGTGAATGAGGCGATTAGGCGCCAACATTGTAAGGAAATGTCCGCCATTTCCTTTACGATTGCCTTCTATGCTAATGTAAACCATAAGCGATGAGAGGACAGCTAACATAGAATTACTAAAAAAAGAAAACATATTCTCAGAAAATTAAAAGAAATTCTAAATGAGAGATATGTATATATCATTAGAAACTTAAAAATAAAAAAAACTAAAATTAATTAAACACTGTGAATTATCAAGTAGATATATTTGCTTTATGCGCATTTAGTTATAATTATACCAATATCGAAAGTTTTTTTTATTAACTCAATTTAATTAAAAAAATTATTATTAAGTTTTATATTTGAAGAAGAGTTGATAAGATTATTAATTAATTTTACATAATAACTTAACAGTTTTTAATTAACAATAATGACTTTTCAATTTAACTTATTTAAAAATTTTATCAGAAATTCATTAAATTCATTTTAAAATTAATCTTCATATAAAACATACGAACATTAACTGTAAAATTATAATTAGATACACACACACACACACAATTAGATTCTTATATAAATTTCATACAAAATAGTATACTTATAATTCTTTGTACAGGACCATATAAAATTTTGTTTATTTTTTATTTTTTATATTTTTATCTTAGAATCCGTAAACATTTTAGCAAATTTATTTTTGTTATATGGGTATAGATATATATAAAAACTATAATATTTTTTTTATTAAATTTTAATAAATTTCACATTCCAATGTTTATTTATATATGACTGCAACGCCATCCATATGTCAAAGATTAAACTAAATTATTTCTTACCTATGTAATTATTTATACCTATACTGGCAAAAAACTAAGAAATAACAATTATTA
Organism: Labia minor; assembly: GCA_963082975.1. Taxonomy (NCBI): domain Eukaryota; kingdom Metazoa; phylum Arthropoda; class Insecta; order Dermaptera; family Spongiphoridae; genus Labia; species Labia minor. The sequence continues at coordinate 105,332,942 of OY720344.1, forward strand.
TAATAAAAAAATCAATTATTTTCAAAAGTAATATAATTAAATTCTTTAGCAAATATTTAAACAAAATAACAATTATTAATTTTTTAAAATCATTAATTAATAATTAATTTGTTTAAAAGAAACATAATTAAAGAATATTTATTAATAATACTTGAATATTTCTAATATGGTAGTATATATGGTACATACTCATTTATAAATAAAGGAAAAAATATATTTTATTCTTTTTTTTTTTTTTTTTTTTTTTTTTTTTTGTTTTTTGTTAAATTAAAATCTACCCCCCATCTTTCTTTTATTTAAGAATAACTAAGAAAAAATATGAAAATATTAAAAATATAAAAAATAAGTAGTGATTTATCTTAATGTTTCATTTGAAATTCGAAAAAATTCTAAGAAAAATATGGTAGGTTAATAAGATTAATTCAAAAATAAATGTTTCTATTAATCAATTAATTAATTAATTTAATTAATTTTAAACTAATTTTCTAAATAATATTATGGAATTTGATATCAATACAGAATAAAATTAAAAGTGACGTGGAGACGATTAAATGATTAAAATTCAAAACTCGAATTCATCGATTCTTTAATGTCTTAACTAATTGTCTATAATTTATAAGATTATTCGCATTTAAATCGACATTACGATATCAAGCGTGGAGAGTTAAATCGGATTTAAATAAATAAAAATCAATTGGATATCAATTTGATTGAGAGACACGTTAATAAAAAAATAAATAAATAAATACCAGTCCAAATAAGTGTCAATCCCTGTGGAAGATTTTGTTTTAACTTTAAGTGTGTGTGTGTGTGTGTGTGTGTTTGTATGCTCTAATCAAGTTATAAAGCGATCTGCACAACATCCAAATGGAGAACATAAACAGGTAGCTAATTAAGGATTGTTGAGAGTAGAATGTTAAACAAATGTCGGGACATGCCGAAGTATCCTCCATGCTAATGTCCCATTGTCCTTCCAGATAGATTCCAGTCTGGAGCTCGGAGGGATATCCATCAAACACCAACGGCGAGACGCTCACACGTCATAAAACAGACAATCCAACCTGTTCAACATCAAGGGGATGGACATCATTAAATTGTTACGAGCGGAAATCGGTTCAAAGGAGAATTTTTTTTTAAGATTTAAAATAAAAAAAAAAGGAAAATGATTTGAATGAATTCTTCAAGTATATTGTCAAGGAAAAATGTGAAATTGTCAGATTATTTTCTTTCAAGAATCACATTTGATCAAATAGAGATTTTATTTTATAAATTATTACTCCTATTATTTTAGTTTGTTTTTTATTTTCAGTTAATTTTTGCCTAATGAAATATGAAATATTGTATTAATGTATGGCATGGTAGAAATGTGGTTTATGGATTGAGGTGATGAGAGTAGATTAAGAGTATTTGAAAATATTTATGACCAAATGAGGAATGACGGAAACTGCATAACGAGGAATTAATTGCATGACCTTTAGGAATCTCCACACATAGATAGGGTCATAAAATGGGAGGAACTTGTGGCAAGAAAGAATGGGAGCAGAAAGACTGACAAAAAGTCTATTACTGGGGAGATCGATTGAGAAGTGATCGGTAGAAAGACACGAAAGGGCACATTGGATAGACAATGTAATAAGGGACGTAAGAGAGATGTGAGAAAATAGAATTTGGATGAGAGTAGCTCAGGATAGGAATGCTTGGAGGAATGTGAATGCTGTGGCTAAGAACTTTCTAGCTCCGAAGAGCCACAGAGATAGATATGGAAATAGATGCGCCCAACGTTTTTCGTTGAATATGAAGCAATTCATCCATAAACTTTGTCAGGCTTATAGAAAAATTATTTTATTATTTTTAGTCCATGAGAAAAACGTTATTTTATAAAATTTTTTTTATATTTATATTATTGGATATTCATGACTACATCTTTCCATTTTGTCACACTTTCCACTCCTTTATTTCTCCACAATAAAAGTCAGAAATTATTTTATCACTCATCTCTTTAGAAGATATACAAATAATTGAAATTTAAATATCCACCAATAAACATTGCATAAATAATATATTACTGAATAAAAAAAACCTATTAAAGTTTTCTTATAGAGAGAATTACCTGCACCATATTACAAAAATCTTAATATAAGTTATTTAGTAATAAATTAAAAATTATTAGTTGGTAGGCCGGTTCTCCAACTGGTTGTAATCATTCTCCCCTACCCTCTACTCATTTACCACTTTCGTTTATTTTTTTTTTTTTTTTTTTTTTGTGTAGTATCAAACTTAGAATTATATTAATTAAGACAGCAGCTGAACATTTTTAAGTTCAAATGATGAAATTTTATAATATTTATTAATAAATCTAAAGTTTAAAAATAACTAATATTTTATGATTAAATTATAATCTAATTTTCTTATCCAAAGATTTAAATGGTTGAAAATTATATAAAAAATTGCATTATAATGAAAGTATATATAAAATATTAACAAGAAAAAAAATAAAGTAGATTAAAATTTTAATTCTATATTCACTCTATATAATTTAAGTATAATCACTAAGAAATATAATTTTAAAATTTGTTTTGCCTAGTAATGTGTGTGAGTGTGTAAATTTGTATGTTTGAAAATTCTAATTATGATTATTATTGTTATTTCAGATCAGGTTTTTTTTTCCCTCTCCAATTCATTTTTAAGTTTGTTTTTAAGAGATTAATGATTGTCTACGGTTAAAGTGTTGGAAGTTGGACAAGATTCAGTGAAAATTATAGGATTCAACCCCCTGATAGGAGATTTCAATTTTAATTCACGCCCCGGTGGCGTTTGCACCTGCTGGTGTTGTTAGTTTACCTGTCGAGGAGGTGAAAAACTTTACACCTTGATGATGGTTCTCTTAACGAGTTACAAATTTCGGTATTATATTGATTTATATGGATCATAAAAATTATGTATAATTTTTTTTTTCTTCCCTTTCTTTATAAATAATTGAAAAATATCAATTTTTGAAGGGAAAATTATTAAATTATAAATATTTGATTAAGTATAAATTATAATAAAAAAAAAATGGTAATTGGTAAAATTTATTTTAGTAAAAAAAGAGAAATATCAGAAAAAAAACTAAATTTATTATCAAACAGTCAACTAATTATTTGAAGGAAAAGTAAATCATCAGGTGAGTAATAAAATAAGTTTTAATAAATACAAGATGGGCCATAAACATAAGAAATGAAGTATTTATAGTAGGTTTTCAAATAAAAATTATTTAACTGATATTTAAAATGTCAGGTTATTTATCATATTTTTTTTTAAGAAATAAAACAAATTTATTGTATTTTTTCATTGCTTCAAGTACATATATTATATTAATTAACAAAATTAATTGCTACATGAGAATTATTTTTTTTTATTAATTAAATTACTATATTGGCACAAAATCAAAATTGGTATTTTTGTTCTATATAGTTTATATATTATTAAAAAAAACAGTTAATTGTATTATAATATATCCACAATTGTTTGATTTATTTATTTGTGTGAACGATTAAATAAAATTAATATTCATTTTTACTTACATAAATAAATATTTAAACTAAACATTTCATTTTGTAAATTATAAAAAAAAAATAAATAATAATAATAAATGAATAGGTAATTGTTTACAAAACGGGAAGCTTCATTTGGATGAAACTTTTCCAGTGGAAACCTTTTTTAATTTCAAAGAAATTTTTCTTATGCAATATTTCTCGGTCTCTTCTAGTTTACGAGATAAAAATTATTAAAATTTGCATATAAATCCATTGATATTCTATCTATTATGTCATATTCATTTAGTCAGCAGAGGGTTCTACTATTTTTAAGTGTTTTTCAGGATATATGAAAATTAAAAAACTAATTAATTAAATTAAATTAAACCGAACCGAAAAAAAACAAAAATTAGTGAATAAGTCAATAAAATATTACTTAATGGTTGCACATTTCGACGTTCATATCCAGCTAATCTGTAAAACTTAAAAAATATTTATTTATCTAGTAAAGTAGAATAGACCGAGAAATATTGCATAAGAAAAATTTCTTTGAAATTAAAAAAAGGAATCCTCTGGTAAAGTTTCGTTCAAATCCCTGTAGCTTCCCGTTTTCTAAACAATTACCAATTCATTTTCTATGTATGAATATTTTCTAAAAATTAAAACATTAATTTGTTGATGTTTTATAAAAAATATATTTTTATTAAAATACAATTTTCACTTGCAGTATTCTTCTTTGAATCATTTTCTTACTAGATAGATAAATAAATTCTAAAAATATATTGAAAAAAAACAACATATTTTCAAATGATTAAAAAATAATAATAAAATTAATTTTAATACTTAATGAAAATAAAAAAAATGTTTGAAATTAGAAGGCATAATTTAAAAAAAACTAAAAAAACAAATCAATTCTAGAAATGGATAAATTGTTGGTTTTTCTCTGCAGGCACACCTGTTGTTTTATAGATACTTATATATATATATATATAAGTATAGATTGAAAAACCGCCGTAAGATATACTTATATAGAACAAACCACATAAAAGATGTTGGAAATTTCAACAATTTTATTATAGTTCTCTCACACCCGAAGGGGGTTATTTCAACAAATGGTCAGCAGGTGTTGTTAAGAAGCGTGTGCGAGGGTGTTGCCGTCATTCTAATCATCATCACGTCATTTCAACACCTCCCTATAGATTCATTGTGACACACACTGAATTCTTAAGGGCATCATCTGCCGGATAGGGGTACTTTGATTCATTTCAATCATTTTCCCTTTTTTTAAAATCAATTTATTTCATTATTTTAATTTGAGCTATCCATTTACAATGTACAATTTATCTCTTTTTTTCTAATAAGAAAATTTTGATTGATTTTGGAAGTAACTTGAAACACAATGTGCAAAAGTATTTGAAAATGGATTCATATATATACATGTAAAAGTATATATACCTAGTACCGGGACCCCGAGCCTCGGCTCGGTAATTAAGTTAAAAAAAAATTCATTATTATTGGGTTTGGCTGGAAATATTAATACCTAGGACACCGTGCTCTCGCTCGACCCTTTAAAAAATATTGATATAAAATTCTTTAATTATTTATTACAATTATTAAATCTTGTATCATTGCATCAATCTGATTAAAATGAATGGAACTTGGGGTCCTCAATAATACATAAATATGTATTATTATGTTTCTAAGTGCATGAATATTTTTTTTTATTGGAAGAATGATAAATATATATCGTAATTTATAATTATAAAATATTATTAAAATATATATTTTTAATTTTATTTCGAAATTAAATAAAAAATTTTAAAATATTTTAAATATAAAAAAATATTAATACATCCTTTAAAAAAAGGAGGAAGTATAATTTCAATATGTATGTCATTTGTGACGTCATCCATATATAAATTTAAATTAAGAAAAAACTAATGAAGATGTATTTTTCCAGAGATGTGATCAATAAAACATAATTTTTCTTTATAAATACTATATCTAGTGTGAATTTCAAAAAAATCGTTGAAGCGGTTTTTGAGAACTCATGGCCATACAAACAATTTTAGCTAGCATAAGAAGATAAGATAAGATATATTGATCTTGTTGAAGAAGATTTTGAAAAATTTACTTAATTAAGATTTGTTTTGTTTTCCATTAAATTAAATCATAAATAGAAATAATAACTCTGGTATAAAATCAATTAAATTAATTAATTAATTGATTGATTAATTGATCAATTAAATTAATTGTACTGTTATTAGATGTAACTATACATTTTAAATGATAACAAACAAGTAAGTATATTAATTAATTGAATAATAAATAATCATAAAAATATATATTTATGTATGACTATATGATAAAATAATATTAATAACTATTCACAATCAGCATAGAAAGTTGATTTTTTCAACAATAACAAAAATATAATAAGAAGAGCAAGAAAAAGTTTAATGTGTGTGTGTCTGTGTGTGTTTCACTAAATTTAGTAAAAAATTTTAATTTCGTTATATTATGTCAGATAGCAATAGCATTCCACATATTAATATCTGCAAAATATTTAATTGAAATGGGATTATTGGAAACAAGAGGGAGAGAGGGTTGGAGTAAATAACCCCGTGGGTATTTTTAAAAACGATCGTTCAATTATCGAATCCGATTGATCCAGGCTGATAATTTATAACCAATTACATTTACAAATAAGAACAAGAAGATGGGAAATTGAGAAGGTAATGAAACAGAAAAACAAAGAAAGAGAAAAAGAGAGAGGGAATTTTTAAAGGAACACCTGCATCTTTTATATTTGACTATTTGAACTGGTAGTAAAAGGGGATGATTTTTACCGACCGACGATAGTAAGGGAGGTATTGTTTATTTTATTTTAATTTTTAAAGAATTAATTTCATCAGAAATCATTAATCATTAATATATTTAATCGATTTTAATTATAAATGAAGCAATCATTAATAATATAAATAAAAAAAAATATAAAAAAAACTTTTTGAAAACAAGCTTTTATTTAAATGCACTAAAAAGAAGAAAATAATTTCTCCACACACACCAAGATTCCCTTACAATTAAAAAATGAAAGCGTGGGCGCCAAACATACAGGGAAAGGAAAAGAATACAAAGGACATTTCATTGTATATGCACAAACCTTTCTGTTTTTTTTTTCCTTTTCTACTATAATTGATAACTATGTCTATTTAAAATAGAATTTACGTTTTTCCCTGCATGTTTGGCACCCACGCTTTCATTTTTTAGATACTATTAATTGTAATGAAATCGTCGTGTGTGTGGAGAAATTATTTTCTTCTTTTTAGTGTATTTAAATAAAAGCGTGTTTTCAAAAAGTTTTTTTATATATTTTTTTTATTTTCCTAATTTTTAGTCTCGACTGAAAATTCGCCCGGTTTATGATTTCAGGTTATAGTGTGAATGTTGAAAGAATCTAATTCATGTCGATTCTTCACCTCAAAATACTATATATCAAATCAGTAGCATAGGGGACTGATTATTATTATTAAATTATTGGTTTATATATACATATAATCTTTTCAAAAACAATATCGCCATTACTTTATTTGATATTCATTTATATTAAAAAATAACGTATCTTATTTTTACAAAATAATTAAACATTATTTAAATTAATTTAATGAAAATTATTTAATTCAAATGAGTTATGAGGGCAGGTCAATAAGTCAGTGACTTTTTAAATGAAATCCAGGTTTTTGGATAAAAAATTAAATTATCTCTTATTAATATATACTCGTATATATTTATGGATAATTACTATTTTTTAATATTAAGCCTTATATAATTGATAAAAATAATACCTCCTAAGTCGCCTATGACCTGGGATGAACATGAATTTTGCATTGTCTTTGGAGTTACATATGTATGCAAAATTTCAGCTCATACGAATATTGGGAAGTGGGTCAAATTCACCTCGCAAGATTTGACGTCAGGACACGATGTGAAACTAAATAAAAGCGTGTAAAAAAATCCTTACTTAAAATTGCTAAAAAATTTATTTGAAGTAATAAATTTTTTTTGAAAATAAAATAAAAAAAATCTATGCTACTACAAGATTGGATTCGAATGCATGCAATTTTTAGTCGGATGCTCTCTACCAACTGCAGCCATTGTATGACACATTTACATTCATGCTAATTAAATATCTTATACATAAGAGAAATTTTTTCTCCAATATAAAATTAATATTATTAATGAATTCATATTAAAAAAAAACTATATTAACATCAAGGGTCATCCATTATAAGTTTAAAAAAATGTATTTCAACTTGAATGAATCAATAAAAATATGTTTTTTTAAGGAGTGAAACTTTGTAGAAGATGTATATGAATATGTCTTTGTACGATATTTTTTGTTAGTCCGTCTGTAGCCAACACTAATAAAATCAATGATTTGGTGCTCACTCGAAAATATGCCACATGTATAATTGTCCAAGTGAAAAACATGGGTGGTGTGCCCAAATCTAAACCGCAAGCCACTTATTGATTGTCATTGCGAATGCCATAGGAAATGGAACGCGTTTAAATTCAATTGGCACGTTTGTGGTAATCTTTCGAATTTGTAGCAGTAAAATATTTTCGTCTCGAAATTTCCTGGCTAATGGTGGCTTCGATATTGTTTTTCAGTCATTTTTTAATGACTAATTGCCTGCAATTGGACATACGTGGTCGGTTCAAATTCAGAAGAAAAATAACCAAAGATACAACTTTCAATTTTAGAAGGTGTGGGGACAGCGAGTACAGTGAGTTTAAAAACTCTGTTAGATAAATTACCATTCCTAACTAAATAGATTGATTTCTATGTACTCTATAACCGTAACACAAGGATTTATCTATCTATATATATATATATATACAATATATTCATATGTTTTATAAATATAAGATATATAGCGAAAGCGTTAATTAATAGCAAGAATTGAGAAAAAAAATAAATTCCGTATTATTTAACTATTTTATTTAATACAGGGTCATCGAAAACGGTGGACCGGATTTGGTTGTACAACTATTCGATAAATAAACACATCATCAATACGAAATTAACGAAAGATTGAGTAGCATTATAAATATTTTGAGTAACATTTACTCCAAGTCAGTGGGCGCATGCGCAGTTGCCATTACCGTGCGGCTCGACTGGGTCAGTCACTTTTAGAGACGCCATGACTACCGTTCAGCAGAAAGCGCAGTGTGTTTTGTATTATGCTGAGTTTAAATCACTTGTGTTAGTACATCATCATTTTAGGCGTATTTATGGACAAAATCCACCTACGGACAAAGCTATTGTTCGTTGGTTTAATCAGTTTAAAGAAACTGAAAGTGTTGATATCAAGAAAGTTGAAACTAGGTTAAAACAACTGTACAGAATATTCTTCCCAAAAGCCTCAAATTACGTAGCGGGATTGATTGTCGGCTAAATGTCTGTCGAGCGACGAGGGGAGCACACATCAAAACTTTTTAAGAGTACATAAAAAATTTTAAGATTTTCTGTATCTTTTGATGTATAATTAAATATTCTGTAATTTGTATTAGGGTTTTTATTACACTTTGAAATCCCGTCCTCCTTTTTCCATGACCCTTTATTATAATTTTATTATATACCATATATATAGAATTTTAATTTAAAACTTTTACAAAATAGATATATACAGTAATTTATATCTAACGTACCAGTAATCAAGTGTTCAATAATATTACAATCAAAATTCCAAATATCAATTATAGTATATTTTCAATTTAAAATCCAGAATAAATAAAAATGAAATTTGACATTAGTAACTTCTTCTAATCTTTCCTTCTGTCTCTCTCTCTATATATATATAGTCGAGGAGGTAGGAGTTGGTGCATGAGACGACCCCCTCCCTCGGTCAAGCAGTTTCCTCGCTTGCCCCTACCATTCCTACAAAACCTAACTTAACCTAATCTAACCTCGATAAATATTCTAAGAGGTGGGTGAATCTCAACTAATGAGATGTCTAATTTCAAAAAAAGAAAAAAAAAGAAAATAAAAATCTTTGTCAAAATTACTTTTTTATCAGAGAGTAGAAGACTGTGGTGGAGGGGAAATCACTCTAGGAGGAGGGGAAGCCCCGCCTCTCCTGGCCGCCACCCCTCATGCACCAACTCTTACCTCCTCGACTATAGTTGAGACTATTTTTTATACAAGTTAATGAAAAGCCAAGAAGAATGGAATATTGTATTTATCTTTTACAAATTTAGTATTTTTTTTTTATTTGTATTTTAATTTTTCACGACAATTTTTCAAATAATTATTTAAACCTTGATATTTTCAAAGAAAAAAAAAACTGATCACGTTTTATAATAAAAGAACAATTTCCAAGTGAAGGAGGAGCTAATAAAAAAAATGGCTGATATTGAAGGAAATATAGCTCTTTGTTTCAATGGGATTGTAAAATGCACGACAGGGTCTTTTTTCTTGCTACTAGATTGAATGAAAAATAAATTGTCGCTTTTTTCCAAGAAAATTATTATTTATTTATTCTATTTTTATTTTCAGCTTAACTGTCCCCGAGGATAAGTTTGGATTTTTTATGATGCCACCCTCACTTCTCGAATGATTTCGAAACTTGTTAGATTTAATAGAATGCGATCTAAGATGATATTTTCCCACTTTTGATACCGTTGTTATAATAAAAGACCCGGGAACAAACAACTACCGGGTGTGGGCATCCCCCTCCTCTCACTTCGTATCACATTTCATAGAAAAACTGTTTCGCCGATGCGCTAAATCAAGGCAACCAACCCCTGGACCAATTGAGAAATGGACGGGTTTTATATCGTGGCAACCGATAAAAAAAAACACCCATAAAGACAATAACGCTCAACAAAAAGTTATATTGAGACAATGGCGCGGTAGTAGGGGGAGGAAGGGGTTCCAATGTTACACATGTTCTTTTTACGACCTGTAATGTAATACCTCAAGACATTTTTTCTTCCACCACTACTAAACTCCCTTCTTATTTATATTTTTAATGGAAAAATTCATGTTTTTTGAAATTTCAACCCTAACGATGATTCTTTAAATAAATACATATATATACCAAAATGAATAACGTATTAAATTAAGTAATTAAAAAGAAAAAAAAAATAAATTTTTGAATAATTAAAAAATTTAAATAGAACAATATTGAGTTATCTTGATATAATATAAAAGATTAAATATGAATATTAGATTTATATTTTTTTCCCTCAAAACAAAATACTAAGTATTTATTATGAGAAATTATTTCAGAGTTATTTTCACATTTTATTGTGAAATTTGAATTTTTTAGGTGGGAATTTTTGAAATTCTATATTTATTTATTTATTTATTTAAAGAGGTTATATACAAATCCAGGTATATCTCTTACTTCCCCCTATTTGGGGTAGAGGATTTACAGAAAAAGAAAACAACAGAAAAAAAAAATTAACGTCACAGCAGTGATGTATTGGTAAAATAAGAAGTAAGGGAACGCATAGTGGGAACAAAAAAAAGCCCTATTTTCAGCAAAATATTTTTATCCATATAAGTTTTTATTTTTTCTCATTCTTACTATAAAAAATATTTACGAACACAAAAAAAAATTCTAACAGAAGATTTAAGTGGGAGTTGTCGGGACATGAAAAAGTACTGGTACGCGTTCCGGTTCTGAAAAAAGGTAAGGGAACGTCTTTCCCCCGCGTTTCCCTTCCAATAGACCACTACGTAACATGAATTAATTAATTTGTATAACAAGAATCAATATTGGGATTTATAAGGAATATGTCGTAGGCAAATGGCAATTTTAGGAAAATAGCATTTGCCTGGCCAAATAGCTTCAACTATTTCATTTCATTTTGACTAGGAAAATAGCTTAGATAATGTTGGACATTTATTGGACGGATGACAGATGAGCAAGACACACGTAAAATTAGCATACCTGGAAAAAAAAAGGGGGGGGGAAGAAACAGAAAAAATACCCAAATATTATTTATTTTCAAAAAATCTTTTAATCAATTAAAACAATTTAATAAGTGAACGAATATTTAAAAAAAAGATATAAACAAAAAATATTACTTATACTCGCATTCTTTGGTAACAATTTCTTAGTTTCGTAATTAGCTATTGTAATAAAGGTATTAGCTATTTATCCAAAAAAGATTAAGCCAAATGACTTTTGTCTAGGCAAATGCTATTTTCCTAAAATTGTCATTTGCCTACAACATATACCATAAATAATGAAAAATTTAATTAATATACTCCTATCACAAATTTATTTCAATTTAAGTATATGATCATTTTCTGATCATTTAATGAAGTGATTTGGATCAATATCACACAAGATCGTATTCCTTTTAGAGATTGATTCTCATCTATAATTGAATATATAAATAAAATCCATTAAAAAAATAAGCAAAGGGCTCATTGATGTCCGGGGAATTTGTTTGCTATTATCCTGTTGGAGGCAATCGGTCTGAAATGGAAGAACGGACTCCAAAGTGATTGCGTTCGAATGTGATTGAATCGGCTGGTCTTCTGGGATAAATTCTCTGGTCTATAGGTCGAGTTGACCCGCGAGGACGACACTTTATTCTTTAAAGTTTATGTTTTTTCGTTATATGTCGCTGGTCCAGGACGACTCCCAGTTGCCTCGTAGTCGCTTTTCAATTTCAACAAACCTCGTCTCTTATTATCAGACCACGAGGAGTCGTTAGCCCCATCAGCCAACAAATTTTCATCATAGTTTTAATAAGTTATACTTTTTCTTAATTTTACTGATTTCTATTCTTTTATATCTTTTATAATACGAATATATAACACACTTTGAAAATTCTATTAGTTTAAATAACAAAAAAAAAAAAATAGGAATCATTTCTCCTTCTAGTACTAATCTAAATCTATTTAAATACTATATAAATGTGTTTATCTTATCTTATTATACCTGCAAAAATTATATATATATATTTCTATATATTTTTGAGATATTAAACCGATCTAAGGATTTTTTTGAAATTTACACCATAGATAATATTTATAAAGAAAAATCGATCTGTATTGGTTTCAGCCTTAGAAAAATAAACTTTATTAGTATTTTCTTAATTTAAAATAGTAAATTTAAATGACGTCAACAACTACGTTATCCATATTGAAATTTGCCTTCCGCATTTTTTTAATTGATATTGTATTTATAATTTTTTATATTTAAAATATTTTAAAATTTTTTATTTAATATCGAAATAAAATTTAAAATATTTATTTTAATAATATTTTATAGAATAAAATTACGAAATAAATTTATCATTCTCCCACCCAAAAAATATTCATGAAGTTAACAACATAAAATACATATGAAAAAGGAAGGAATTTCAAATAAATTTTTGAATAAATTTGATCTAATATGATTAAATAAATTATATTATACCTATTATATAATTAAAGTGTTTTTAGATTATATATAAATAATATAATTATTATAAATAAAATAAAAAAATATAACCTTCTTTCTTAATTCTCCTTTCTTAATTAAAATATAGACAAGTGCAGGTGTCAATATAATTTCAGAATTTATATTATTATCAGTAGTAATCCTTGTTCGAAACAGTGTATAACCTATTACTACTTTGAAAAATATAAAACTGAAGGCATCTAATTATAACACCATATAAATATATATAATATAGGATCAAATATTTTATCAAGAAAATTTGAATATATTTTTCATCTTGAAATGAAAATATAAGTTATTTTAATTAATTTGTACCATTTTAGGAAACAAATTTTTGATGATGACCCATTTAACAATTGTAATAAATAATTTAAAAGCTCGGTGTGTACCAGGTACTAGAAATAAGAATAGAAAAATTAAAATTCTTATCTATTGATAGATTATGGAAATGAAATATTTTCTATCCAAGTAAGTAATATCGATAGATAGATAGAAAGGTAGAAAAGAATATTTTCAATGAACAAGAATATTGAAAGAAAAGAGAAAAAGGGCAGGTGAATGTGACCCAAACCTTTATACTCAATCTCCTCTCTCTCTTCTGGCAGTTGGTTCATCTATCTATATACACTTTCGTTCGATTCAGTTTAGAAAATTGGAAAAACACCCCCGGGAAGTGTGTAGTACCTTCCCTTCCTTCACCGTCGCCCTTTGCGATCAGCCATTTCGTTGTCGCGCGTGCAGACGAAGACACACACTTCGACATAAATATACAAAGGCAGAAGAAGAAAAAGGGCGGGCGGTTCCGGGCTCGGTTTTGTTTATTTTTATCGCCTGCCTTCTCCGGGTGGATTGACTGAGTTTCTTGTTCGTTTTCTCACTTTAGTCCTGACGATACCAGATAAACGGAAAGCGAAATGAAAAACCCGCACCATCGAGGATCTCCTATAATGGAGATCGACTTGGCAACTTGAGCTTTTGGAGGGGGTTAACAACCACCAAACCAATAAGCGAAACAAGATTGAAAAAAACCTTGTTATATTAAATTCGCCCATCATATTTCTATTGTAAGGGTGTAACCATCCATTTGCCAGTTGATGGAAACTATTAAACTTATTACAATGACAAATAAAATTCCAATAGAGTATTACATTTTATTTCAATAAAACGAGTATACTAAACTACAAGAGAGAATAAAAGAAAATCAACATTCTTTACTAGATATTTATTATATTTTTAAGATAGATAGATAAATAAGTATTTTTTATTTTCTTATTTTAAAACTCTTGTTTCTCCTTCAATCTTCTAGCCTAGATAAAATATCATATTCTTAAAATTTATACCATAGATATGTTTTATTTGTATTTATTTTAAAAATAAAAATTACATGTTTATAAATTTAGATTATATAAAATGCTATCAAAATAAAATAATAGTTTGTTTTTTTTGATTTTAATTTTGACTAGATTATAACCATTATAACAAAATGAATTTATTTAATTTATAAATGTTAGTATAGAGCAGTGATTCTCAACCTTTTTTTTACCGCGGCACACTTTTAACGGTTTAAAAATTTGGCGGCACACAAAGAAAATGATAGGTGTAATAATCATATTAATAGCTATATTGAAAAATCGGAAATGTTTAAGAGCCTGATGGCAAAAATATTTTACCTTTTATTTTACATACATATAAAATAAATAAGTACTTTTTCTGAATTTGTACTTTACATTTGTAAAATTTGGCTGTACATTTTGAAAATCTCGCGGCACACAAAAGTGCCGCGGCACCGTGGTGGAGAATCACTGGTATAGAGGGAAGTTTTTAGACTTACCAAAATAAATAAAATAGATTTAATCGTAATGGAGTATATAAACAAACTTATTTATTTCAGAACAATCACTAATTAAAATATAATATTTTATATAAATGTGGAATATTGAAAAATAGTAATTGGGTATATAAATAAAAGCTAATATTCAACAATAAATTATATACGAGGTATGTTCAAAGAAAAGGTGAATTTTGAATTTTCACGGGACGTGTACATTCGATTATCGAATTTTTTTTTATGTTGGTAAACATATGTTTTTCATTAGTTGATATTATCAGCCATTTTAGATTAGTAGTTTGTTTTTGACAACTGAAAAAGTAGGTCAGGTTTTTGTGTGTTCTTCGATTTTTTACTTAAAAAAAATGGATCAAAGAATTTGTATTAAATTTTGCGTTAAAAATGGAATAAAGTGCTCCAACACACTTAAAATGTTGATTATGGTATTCAGCGAGTATACTTTATCTCAAAACAAATGTTTATGAGTGGTAGCAAATGTGAAGGTTTTGCTCAGTTTTCTTTGATTACAATTGCGTGGTGCATCATGAGTTGTTGCCAATAGGTCTTACTGTAATAAGGAGTATTACAAGGAAGTTATGCAACGTTTGCGTGAAGCAATACGGCCCAATCGGAATTGTGGAAAAATAAATCATGGATAATACACCAGCTCACACATCATTGCTTGTTTGTGATTTTTTGGCCAAAACAACACCGTAATCATGCCTCAACCACCGTATTCACCAGATTTGGCTCCCTACGACTTTTTCCTATTCCCAAAACTGAAGAGACCAATGAAAGGAAAGCGTTTTGCCACAATTGACGAGATAAATTCGGAATCGAAGAACGAGCTGATAGCCATACCGAAAAGCGCATTGTGGAAGTGCTTCGACGATTGGAAGAAACGCTAGCATAAGTGCATTATATCTGAGGGAAATTACTTTGAAGGAAAAAAAAGGATATTGATGAATAAATAAACTTTTCGAAATAATTCCAAATTCGCCTTTTCTTTTGAAAAAATCTTGTAATTAAACCTTAATAATTTTTTTTTTTATTAACAATAATTTTTTTAAAATGTTAATAATAAAAGGGAAATAATTTTGTTGAAAGATTTCATTGTAATGTATTACAATAGTCACTATAATATTCCAACTCGATGGTAATGAATAAATCATATTATCTAGTAAATCATCCAGATAAATTGAAATTTCTCAATTTGTCTATATGAATAATAGGAATATGAAAGGCGATTGTTTAATCGAGCGTTGATTTTTCATTGAAATTATGAAGCAATCGGAATGGAGCTGCAAAGAAAGGTAATAAAGTTAAGGAATATAAACAAGTTGAACCTAATAGGCATTTACAAGTTGTGCAGCCCTGTTTTAAGCTGCCAAACTGTTTCCAAGATAAATGATCAGGGTATGATTTAGTGTCTGTCTTGTTAGCACTGTGCAGCCCAAAGCTCGGCCCTCTCGCCAAGGTTTAAAACACTACGAAAAGCGCTACGATAAATTATCGATTTTAATTACGTCCGGCGTCGATTTAAAAAAAACTACTGGGATGCGATCGAGATATCGATCTATGTCCCATAAACCATTAGCATGAGGTGAATTATAGGTCATTGCTGTGTATCTTTCCTGGACGATTATATATTTTCATAATTTAATGCATGGAAGATATTTGGTCTATACTTATAACATCGAAGACATTCTGAAATTGATTTCGATCTTTGTTTAATTCACGTTGATGAATTAGAAATATAAATGTCTATAAGGAAATCTATAACAAAATAAATAAATAAATATCGTAAAGAAATAAAGAAAGAAAGAAAGAATCTTTATTTATAATAAAGGAGGTCGTAACGTATTTCGGAAGCGTTAAAATTGAAATAATTTATCTTTTAAAACATTTCAAGATTTCACCAATTTCTACTCATAAATAAATTGTCTAAAACTTACTTAAATAGGAACAGGACAGAGAATTATTTATTTTTTAATGATATATTTAATTGGTTTCAATATTTTATTGATACTTATTAAGTAACAAGAATCAATTTTATTATATAATTTTTTTTTTTTTCAATTAATCTTATATATAAAATTCTCGTGTCACAAAACTTTGAAAGAATACTCCTCCGAAACGGCTGGACCGATTCTTATGAAATTTTTTATGTATATTCAGTAGGTCTCAGGGCATGTCAGACTTCCTTTATAAAACCGCTAATTGGTAAGGTGTGTCTAGGAGATGCTAATTAATTAAAAATAGTTTAGTTACCATACTAGATCATAGAGGCGCTGGTGGCGAAAATTTGAAATCATATATATACCCTTATAAGAAGCTTCCAAACAATACTGGTTCATGGGTAAACTAGCTAGCGCGCCATCTTATGACTTTGCACTCTGAGTTCGAAACTCGCAAAGGCACATTTTTTTCTTTAAGTATTATATATTTTTTTACAAATTTATTAATTTTTATTATTATTATTTTAATATTTTATTAAATTATTTTATTTTATTAAATTAATTTTATTAAATTAATAATTATGTCAATTAATTTTTTCTGCATAAATAAACATATATAAAAAACTATAGAGATGGGACAGGGTAGGAGTTAGATGGCTCAGAATAGGGACACTCGGGGGGGTACAGGGGGCGGAGCCCCCGTCTAGGTGTGGAGAGCGCCGAAGGCGCTCGGAGCAGCTAGTCAATATATAAAATTTCCTATCTATGTATGAAATGTCTATAATATTATGAAGTTAGCTACTAATTTAGAATTTTACAATTTACAAGTTTTAAGAATTTAAAATAAAAAAAAAATTTGAAATACAAATTGAAATATTTTAATTTTTGATATTAATATTATTTTTTATCATAAAAGAGAATTTATTAAACATAATAAACATAAAAAGAAGCTTATCAAAATTATCAATTTGTTACTAACTTCATTTTTTTAAAATTTGATTTGTTATTATTAAATATTGAAAAAAAATAATAAAAAATATTACGACGATTGGAATAAAGTTATTAATTTTATTTTTAAACATTGTGTTGTTTTGTAAGTTTTTGAAACAAAATTTCCTATAAATTATTATTATTAATCAATCTCGTGCGGCTAGAAGCCGTCTGTCCCTCTAAGAAGACTTTTATGCCACCCGCAGCATATGATGCCGGGAACGACTAGTTTATTAAAAATACATAATACGTATAAAATAATTATATTTAAGCCTATTTTTAATATTTATTTTTATTTTATTAATTTATTAAAAAAAAATTAAAGATTTCATTTATATATATATATATATATGTTGGTTTAGATTTCCGTGAATGTTATTATTATTACTACTATCAGATTTATCATGGATATAATCACTTATTTTTATGAGTAATAATATATATATATATATGAATTTATATTTCAAAACTAAAAAAAATAAGAATAAGAAAATATAAGCTTTATTTTTTTTTTTTTGTTTTTTTTTATTTTTTGTTTTTGTTTTTTGTTTTTACCCTGCTGACTGAGTTGTTTTGATTTCTCTCTGGATATAAATCCAATATATAAATATAAAACATTTGTGGAGAGACATTCGCTCGTTTGCAAGACAAATGAGTCGTTTTTGGTTTACCTAAACCACGGCCCAATCCCCCCCACCTCTCCGTCCCATATATATATATATATATATATATATATATATATTTCAGTTCAGATGGTACCAATCTCGGGGGAAATCGGCGGCCACAATCGTTCCTTAGAGATTATTCGATCCCGTTCTGTGTCCCGGACATTCGTCATTCGAATGTGAAAAGCAAGGTTATCCCCGGGAAAACAATTCCATGATGATGAATTCCCTGTGACAAACGGGATAATGGTCATCGCATCTCGGTAACCTGATATACAACAGAGATTTCCATGTATGATAATAAAAAGCGATCCCGACCCGATAAAATCAACTACAATTACTCGGCTCGAAATTTTATCACATTTTATATAAACTTGTTATGTTATTATTCCATTTAGACACGCTGCATCCATTTCCATAAGCAATTTTGACCATCCTATTTTTTTCTCTTTTTATGTTTATTTATTTATTTATTTATTTTTATTTTCATCATCATGACTAAATTATAAAAACCAAAAAACAAAAACAAAAAAAAAATAAAAATAATTATCAATTATTTTACAAGTATAGAAAATAAAAAACTAGTATTAATTAATTTAATTAATAAATTTATTTATTTAAAAAAATAATTTATATCATAATTTGATATTATTGCGATTTATGGATACTAAAATACACAGTTTATTAGTTTAATTTTCAAGTTTAGTCATTCAAATTTAGAAATTTTGATTAAAAAATAAATAAATTGAAATTGTCTTATTTTATTATTATTATTATATTAAATGATATTATAAGTGCCTCTTGTGATACTTGAAAATACATATATTAAATAATTTTAACTCTTATTATTACTATATATCTTTTTTTAATATTCTTATGAATATGATTTCTACATAAAAAATGAAATAATAAAAAAATACCTTACAAAATTTTTGAATAAAAAACTTTAATATATATAAATAATTTGATTTTAAATTACATAGCAATTTATTATACACGATTAAAAAGATGAGTAGAAATAATAATATTGAGTTGTTAGAGGAAAATCATTTCATTTTTTTTTTGTTAAAATGAAATACCATTTTTGAAAAATGAATAAATATTTTATTAAATTATAATAATATATTGCCCATTTTGGTCCAACACCTTTTGCCATCTTTCAGGTAGTAGCATGATTCCAAACTCATAAAATTATTGGTCCTTGCTGGCAAAAAATCGACCTAGGTGGTTTTTGACGTCTTCATTTGAAGCAAAGGTTTTTCCGTCTAAAAAACGAAACAAATAATAATTTAAAGGCGTCAGATCTGGAGAATATGGTAGGTTTGGTAGTGTATCCAATTCAATTTTGCACACCAGTTCTGGCACTGGCGTACTGCCAAGACATCCTCCCCATACACTTCGGTCAATTTATTTCGCTTGAACAGCAATCCCTCCTTTTCTATAGTACAAAAGTAAAATATGGCCAAAATGCTACTTGTTTTTCTTCAAATTTAAAAGAGCACAAAAACCAAAAACTATTAAGTAATATTACTTGAATTTCTTCAAACAGTACCCATGTTATATCAGCTCTCAAAACATATGGATATACGTCTTAAGTGTGAAGTTAGTTGCAAAAAATACAAATTAGCCCATCTATTACAAAAAAGCGAAATTACTTTCCGAATTACCATTTCTTTCATTTTTTTTGTAAATAAAATTGTAAATGATTTCTTCAAGAAATAAAATTATTAGTTTCTTCTTAATTTAAAATAGGAATTTTAATAATAAAAAATGGCACTTCCTTAAATACAAAATATTATAAATCAAATAAAATTAAAAATATTTATTTTTGAATATTTTGTAATCAAATTACGAAATATATATTATGTTATATCTACAGGCCATACTTTTCTGTCATTCAGTGCACTAATACGTACGTTTCTGTTTTATGACTATTTTTTTTTTAATGTATGCTCTTTTAAATTATTTAAAATTGTTTCATATATTTTGTTGTTTATTTATTTTAAATATAATAATCTAAATATTAAATATTCATAGTTCATAAGGAATAATTTTTTTTAAAATTCCGAGCCGCGGCTCGGTGAACCATGGTACTTATTATTATTATTATAATAATGACAAGGCACAAGTTCTACAATAATTTATTTTTTCAAGTTATTATATACATATTAGAATAGACGATAAGATAATTAAGGTAGAATAGATGAGTACCAGCCACAAAATATTTTTTTTTTATTTTAATGTTACTTTTCTTTAATATAGGAATAAGTGAAAGGAATATGAGAGAATGATTTAAAGGAATAGAATTGAAAAGTGTTGTTTAATCTTTGGTGATATCTATTATAGTTTCGAAAGTAAATATGATAGACATGCACCTCGTCCGTTTTTTCATTTGTTAAATTTGTTAACAGTGTAAACTTCATTTAATAAATCCCTTATACATAATGTATAATTTACATAAATTAATTAATCTTCTCTCGATGAGGGTTTCAAATATTTTTATAAACCATCGTCATTTTAAAATCGATTATTTTTAAAAGAACCAATAAATAATCGCCTACATCTTCGTGTGTAGGAACATGGCAATGGCTGACTGGCTGACTATTCATTCATTTTTAGTTTTAAACATATGACTCCAATTTACAGAGACAAATGATATCGTAAGGATTTATTTTTCATTTTTTTTTTTTATTTTTGTTTTTTTTTTTATTTTTTATCCACCCGTCGACATATGTTTTATTTGAAATAAAATATCAAGCACCTATCAATTGGCGTGGATATTAATAAATAAAAATTCTTAACAAGAAAATTATTAACTTAGACAGGAAATGAATTATTTTATTTTGTTTATTTATTTATTTATCTTATTTTTTTTTAGATACTGAAACTAAGGTCTGATGGGCTCGAGGGGCGGTTTGTTTTTTAAAGAGGATTAAAGGCATTCATGTTCGCACCTTAGGCCGTCTTCTTGGCTCCTCCCCATCCCGACAACTTAGTTAAATAATGCTAATATATATATTTTTTTATGTACTATAGGAACACCCAAAACTAATTGAGGTGAAATATAATTTAATATTCTAAAGAAAAAAAATAAAGTTAAAAAACGAAATCGAAATTCCAATAAAAGACATAAATAATTTATTCTATTCATTTCAATATTTTTTTTTTTTGATTTTGATAAATTCAAACTTAATAAAAAAAAAACGAAATAAAATCAAAATTTATTTGTTTGTATTTAATTAGAATTGTTTGAATTCTTCCATGATTAAATATAAGTTTTAGTATTTAAAGAAGGAATTTTCAATGAGATTTTAAAATCAAAATCAAAAATAATAAAATAGAAAAGATACAAAACCACAGTAGCAGATTTAATTATTCGATAAATAAATATTATTAATTAATAATATAAATATAAAAAAATAAATATTCCTGTTAACATTCGATTAGATTGAAAAAAATTTCTAAAATTGATATGAATGGTCCAATGCTAATCGACTTAACTTTTCACTCACCCTATAATAGGTATATTATTTGTTAAAGCATCTGTTGTGTTGTTGGTTTATCATCTTCTTTGTGAAGTTCTTCTCTTCTCTTTTTTTCCACACACAACCCCCCCTCCCCCCGATCTCTCTCTCTCTCTCTTCTCATTTTCAAAAACCATTTCACCTAAGTTGCTTCAAATTCAACACCCACCAATTTGCTCTGCTCGCAGCCTCAGGTCTCTTTCATTCCACCTTCTTTCTTCTTCCCCCCCCCCCCTCGCCCCACTCACTTCACTCACTTCACTCGGATGCCTTTTCCCTGTCTTATAGAATCCTTTCTGGCTATGTTTAGGTGTGAACTATACATTAGTTGCCAGCTAATGAATCTCGTTTATATTCATACCAAGTGGAATGAATAACAAAAAAAAAAAAAAGCGCCAGCAGCCAATTCCGGTCACTCGTTGATAAATAAATATTTTCTTTTCATGGTGTTTCCAACATTTTTAAATTAATAATTATATTATAAAGATCAACAAAAATTATTATTACTATTATTATTATTATATGAAATAGAGACACGGTTCATGACTTTAACAGAGGAGATTAACAAAAATAAAATATTCGACAACATTTATGAATTGAAAATGGATTCTATTAATTCAATTTCTATTCATAATGAAAATAATTTACATTGAAATCTATCGATCTCTGGTAACTAAATAACTAACAAAACTCAGATGGAAGAAAAAAGATTAGTAAAACGATCCAATGAAATGAGTAGACCAAGATTATATTTATCAAATTAAATATTATATATAGATATTAGAAATAATAATAATAATAATAATAAGTGAATATGAATTGGATACATGTTGTGTTCTGATTAGAAATGATTGGAGAAATGCCAAAAACTATTGAGTTTATGCAAAGTCTTTAACATACATAAAATTACATATTTACATATATATATGTATGTATATTAATATTAGTGAAATAGATAGGTAAACCTAGGTATATATGTTGGTTTAGATTTCCATGAGTTAATTTATTGTTATTATTATCAGATTTATCCGGGATATAATCACATTTGTTTGTGAGATTATTTTCTCGACGTTTTCAAAAGGTTATTTAGGCGGGAAAATTTTTAGTGTTCTGGGACTTAGACTGTGTGACCAAAAGTCGATATCGGGATTTCGAGTTGATAGGTGGGGTGATTTCGGACTTACTGTGTTGCTACGAAGTTCCGAAGAATCCTGGCACTATCACTAACACTGACACACGTCTGATCCTGACGACAGTCCGAGGCTGAGGTCAAGAAATCTCACAAACAAACGTGATTATATCCCGGGTAAATCTGATAATAATAACAATATATATATATATATATATGATATATGGTATTTAATTATGTGTGTTTTTATATAATTACAATTTTCATAATTATGTATAGTTTTTATTGTGTATACCAACATATTCATATAAATTAATGAATAAAATCAACAAATATATAATCTACAGAATAGAATGACTTTTCATGAATTTATAGATCGAAACTTGTTTATAGAAATTGAAGTACTTTCTATATTTTAAAATGATATTCATTCTAATATTTATGATACATTAAATATATAATATAAATATTTTCTTTTTTATTAAATACACAAGGGATCTATAGATCGTGTGAATGTTTAAATATACGAGATAATTAATAAAAATTTATTAATCATGAAAAAGTGATGTCATTTTCCAGATAGAAATAATATATGTCTAAATAAATGCAACACAGCAGGGAACATCGTCTCACCCCACTCATTTCTCAAACCATTTTTTACAGGTACTTAAATTTAATGACCAGTTTTTTTTTCCTGATATATGTCCGCTGATTATTTATAAGGAAATCAGTCCTAAATTCAATAGCCCTATAAAAATTGCAATAAAGTTAAAATCTATGGCTGTTAATAACCGGATATTTTCGTGAATAAAGCAGATCATAAGCAGATGATTTACTCTCGTTTCATTTTTTTTTTTTTTTTTTTTTTTTAGACAAATAAATAAATATTTCATTGCTAAACTATTTACTACATGTTAGGTTATTAAATATTCCATTAAGTATTGAATATAGAGTTGGAATTAAATATTTGTTTTGTATTCTTTCTAATCAATACAATTGATGTTGATGATTTCGATGTTATAATCAAGTTTTTCTCAAACTATAATGTGTATCGATTAAGCTTCAGATATTAAACAGAGGTTTCAGATGTTTAATTGAGTCCTAAAATATTAATTATTTTTTAACTCTTCAGTAGTTTAGTGGTTAGCACGATAAGCTCGAGTTGGGGTCTAGGAAAATTCAAAAATTTAAAGGATCTGTGTGATCCTCAAGTTCTATTCACAAATAATAATAATAATTAATCATTTTTTAATATTTATTATTAATCAAAATCAATTTGAATAGTAGAAATAATTCAATTACAATTTACCTTGTTTTTGTTTTTTTTTCTTAATCATCATTGGTACTATAATCTAGTAGTACTAATGTATAGTGTGAACTATTATGATTTTTAAAGAGAAATAAATTTAAACTAAATAATTATTAAAACATTTCGTTTCAATACATTTTAATTTGGCAATCGCTCTCTCCCTTTTCCCTTCCTTCTCTTATCCCTCTCTAAATAAACCAAAAACTATATAAACTAGGTTTTTCTTTATATATAGCCTTTTCCTAGTTAGTATGTAATAATATGTATCACAAATTGGCTAATAAACATATTTTTTTAAACTAAACTAAAAAATTAAATAAAAAACCCTTTAATTTTTATTTTAAACAATTATAAAGGTAGAAATGATAGATTCTTTAATATTTATTATTATTATTAAATGCTAAAATCTATTTATTGTTTCTATTGTAAAAAAGATATAAGTAATCTAAGGAATAATTTTCAAATTTAATTTTAAATTAAATTTTAATTAATTAAATAATAAATTAAAATTAATAAATAATACTTATTAAACCAGCGGGGCGGGTATTTGTACCCGTTGCGGGGACTGCCACTTATAAGCGGGGCGGGTATTTATACCCGTTGCCACTTATATGAGGGATATATATTAGTTATCGTTTAAAATAAGTAATTTTAAGTGACACAAGGGAAAATATAAATTATCACACTATGAGCGGCTAGCGTCTGCCCCGCTTATAAGTGGCAGTCCCCGCAACGGGTAATAATAATAGAAAACTAAGAATTTTGAATAATGCTCGTTTATCAAATTTCATTATTCTAGCTCAAACTGTTTTTGCGTAATCTTGTTTCCACACACACACACACACACACACACACATTTTTCTCAAACTTAGTAAAAATGTCTCAGGAACCTTCAAAACGTATAAAAACTTCAAAATCTCATCATCGAAAATTTTCGTGATCGCAATACTATCTCTGGCGAGATAGTAAAAATAATAAATAAATAAAAATAAGAATTTAGTAATTTTATACATGAACCATGTAAACTCTATTAAATTAGTGATGACATTTTACATTACATTACAACACTCGTTTTACAATTAAAATCATTATAAATAAGAATTTCTATATTTATTTTTTTTTTTAAATAAAAAAACGACAAAGAAATCGTAAAATGATTATCTTATCAACTGAAAATTTCAGCCTAATTAGAAATAAGTGTGAAAATGGAAACCCTTACTCGCAGGTAGATAAATTATTTGATATAGAGGCCCTTTTTTTTCAAATGAGAAAATAAATTTCTCAACCACACCTGTTTATTTGAAAAGCGATCAAATTTTTACACCCTTCTCGTTGGCTGGCTGTTCAAATTAGAAACAGATAATAAAAAATAGCCATTCATAAGGAAGAGTTTATCGGCCATCGGGCCGGAGGCAGTCGAGCCAACATCATCCCAAATCACCGGTCAATAATTCTATATAATAACCGTTTAGATAAATAAGCCAAAGTAAATATATTTTAAATTATACCCTTAACGTGGCTATTTAGATAGTGTGGCGCGTTTTTAAGGAGCGGAGCGGGTGTTGGAGAGAGAAGAGGGAGGAGTGAACAAGACATGGTTCCATCTTAAACTGATCATCCATTTTTCATGCGATTGAAAACGTGCAAGCAACGCCATTAAACGCCAATGAACGCCTTTAATAAATTCACTCTGGGCCGGCCATTTTGGGGCTACTTAATATAAACAACACGCAGAGGGGGCACGCATGCACGCACGGGGCCAATTATGAAACTATCCGGCCCCAAATCAAATTCAGTTTCGTTCTTGTCAATTGTTCAAATTAGGGGCTAATTAAATATTTGATCAACGGTTGATAATACTTTAGAAGATTTTTTTTTTATTTAAGAAAAATATGGCAAAAATGAATAAATAACCTGTTTTTTTTTTGTTATTTATTAGATAAATAAATTATTAAAATTGTATAAACAAAATTAATAGTAAATTATTTATAATTTTTTAAAAGATAATTATTTTAATAAAATTTGAATTGGTAATTAAAGTCATGTCATTTGTAAATTCTATGTAAGATATCTATGATTTTGATTTAAATTTAATTAAAAATAAAAATCAGCTTTATTAGTATTTTCTTAATTTGAAATAGTAAATCCAAATAACGCCATCAATAACGCCATCAATATTTCCCTCTTGCCATTCTTTTTTAATTGATATTATAATATTTTGTTATGTTTAAAATAGTTTAAAATTTTTTATTAATATAAATGATATTTGATTATTATAAATAAAAAGAAAAAAATATAACCCCTTTCTTAATTCAAATATAGACAAGTACAGGTGTCAATATAATTTCTATCTATGTCTGTGACTTTACGGAACTCGAAAGTTCTTGGCCGCAGCAACAACATCCCTCCAAGTATTCATATTCTGAGCCACAACCTTCCAGTCCCTATCCTCTCCCATCTCTCTCTCACATCCTTGTGCACATTATCAACCCACCGTGTCCTTGGTCTTCCAAGTGGACGTTTCCCACTCGGTCTCCCTACAAATATATTTTTGCCATTCTATCTTCTCCCATTCTAGCCAGGTGTCCTGCCCACCGTAGCCTTCTCGATTTTATAATTCTAACTATATTTGGAGATGCATAGAGATCATGCAATTCCTTGTTATGCAATCTTCGCCATTCCCCGGTGACCTCATCTTTCTTTGACCCATAAATGCTTCGCAGAATCCTATTCCCAAATACTCTATATCTACTCTCGTTACCTAAGGTCATCGACCATGCCTCACATCCATATAATACAACCGGTAAAATAATAATATTATTATCTTTCGTTATCATAGAACCTAAGTATTTAAATTTTTCTACATTTTCAAATTCTATATCTTATCTATCTATTAAGATTTTGTGTGTTAATACTATTCCTTTATGTTACTAAATACTTTGTCCTAGCATGATTAATTTCTAGTCCGACCTCTTTTCCTGCTTCAATTAATTTTTCTACATTATCTATAATTGCAATTGCCGAATCTCCCATTATATTTAAGTCGTCTGCGTAACATAATACTTGAATTTTCTTGTTTAATTCGATTCCGTTTGACCTCTCCCCAATTTGTCTAATTACATATTCCAGAACTAAATTAAATAAAATTGGTGATAATGCGTCTCCTTGTTTTAACCCATTTCGAATTTTGAAAGTTTCTGACATTTGATTAAGATAATTTCAGAATTTATATTATTATCAGTAGTAATCATTGGTCAAAACAGTCTATAAGCTATTGCTACTTTTTGAAAAATATAAAACTGAAGCAATCTAATTATAACACCATATAAATATATATAATATAGGATCAAATATTTTATCAAGTAAATTTGAATATATTTTTCATCTTGAAATGAAAATCAAGTAATTTTAATTATTTTGTAATGCATTTTAAACTTTCTTAATTAATTAGCAATTCAATTTGCATATTTATTATTTAAAAATACTTAAAAGAACAAATGATTTTAGTTAAAATAAAATTTTTAATATTTAAAAATTAAAAAGTTATTATAGGAAATAAAGTAAAGAAAAAAAAACCATAACAAAAAAGTTATGAGTGATAAAAATAAGAAACGATTTGGATAATATAATTACTTGATTTGCTGATGGGGGAGGAGATAAAAAGAAGAATGGAAGGGGAAGACTAAATAGACGAGCTTTATAAATTGCTCGGGATCTCATTTTATAGAGCAATTTGTTCAAGATGAGTGTCGGTCCCCAAGGGGAGAGATTTTTTCTTAAGTTTGCAACTTGTGTGCTGCTGATTTGCGCTCCGAGAACGCCCACAGCCCTAACAGCGCACTTGCTGTTACCATGGCAGCGAGAGGGGAGGCTGAGCCGACGACTAATCTATTCAGCGTTTAGATCAATATCTCGTCAGAGGACTCCACCCCCGACAAACGAACGAGGGAGGAGGAAAGTGGGGTGAGAGAGTGGGGGAGGGGGGTGGGGGGTGGGGGGTTGGCAGCAAAGTGATCCAGGAATTCAACCGGGCTAATTTCCAATTAGAAATTAAAATATTCAATTTTAATGAATTAGACAAAAGAAATTATAAGTTGATGTCATCAAATAATTATAATAATAATAATTATTTAAAACTATAATTATTTGTGTAGTGATTTCATTAAAAAAAATCAGAAATTATATTTTTAGACTTCAATTCTTTGACATTTATAAAATATTTTATAATTTTATAAAGAAGAATTTTAATAAAATTCTTAAAAAAAATTAATAATTTCCAGTAACAAGCTACTAACTTGATAAATTTATAAAAAAAAGAAAAAATTACTATAGAAGAATACAACTTTATATTTTTTTGTTTATTTATTGGGGATATATGTACATTAGAAAGAAAATGAATCATCTTTTAAGTCTAAAATGATATTTATTTCTGGTAATTATATAAACTGGTCATCCAGTCATGGATTTGGATAAAACTTTACCAGTGGATTCCTTTTTTAATTCCAAATAACCTTTTCTTATGCAATTTTTGCGGGTCGCTTCTAGTTTACTAGATGAAAAGGATTAAAAGTTAGCCAGATTAGCTTATTATGAACCACGAAATATGATGTCATTGTGTGATGTTTTATTGACTAATTCACTAATTATATTCACTTATGCCTAATTTTCTGTTTTTTCAGTTCGGTTTGGATATATGGAAATTATTTAATTAACTAATTTTTTTTTTAATATCTAATCCGAACTGAAAAAAAAACTCAGAAGATTAGTGGAGCCCTCTGATGGTCAAATTAATAAAACATGGTAGCTAAATAGAATTTCATTGGATTTATAAGCAAACTTTAATCCTTTTTATCTGGTAAACTAGAAGCGACCCGCAAAAATTGAAGGAAAAGTTTGTTGGGAATTAAAAAATGAACCCACTGGTAAAGTTTTATCCAAATCCATGACTGGGTGACCAGTTTATATAATTAATTTATTAGTTTATAAGATATTCGATTTGAATATAGGGAAATTATAATTAATTAATTTTTTAATTTTTTTCTATATCTAATCTGAACTCAAAAAAAAAACCCCCCACGAAAATTAGTGGAGCCCTCTTATGGTCAAATTAATAAAACATGCCAGCTAAATAGAAAATCAATGGATTTATATGATGAAATAATTTAATATGTAAAGATATATTTTTTCATTCAATAGTAATCGATTGAAATGGTATTTATCATACAAAAAATATACAAAATTTCAATATTGAAACTCTTAACAAAGATAGGTGAATTTTAAAGAATCTAATTAATTTTTTTTTTTATATTAATAATATTAATTTTAAATTTTAAAATTTTAGTGTTATAATCATATTCAAATTGATATAATATTGTAAATATTTAAATAAGTATTATGAAGAAATAATTGAATGGAAGATGATCAGAATATTTATAGAGAGAGAGGCAATTAAAAGAAGGGGATTATTTCGTCAAATACTTTTAAGTTAATATCACAGAGAAGAAGTTAGACAATCGACTAAAATCGATTAAAAGAATATAAGATTACAAGGATTTGTGATATCTCTTTAATAGTATATCAAAATATATATCTAGTAATAATAGTAATGTTTTCACCATTATATTGTTAATCCAATTTAATATTTATAAAATTACTTTAATCGCGAAGTAGGACTATATATATATATACATAATTTAATAGTTCCTAAATTACGCTAGTAAATGATCATTTCAATAAGAATTTTATGATCATTCTATGAAAAATAATCAATCATAAGCCGTTTACTTTTTTCACCCCATGCATCCTCCCCTATTTTTTTTTTTTTTTTTTTTTGTTTTTTATTTATAGCCTCGTAAAAATACGAAAAGACGATCTTTTCTTTTATGAAGAGAGTTTCCCGGGGTTTAAAATTGGCATTCTAGATTATCTTATCAAGTTGGTTCGCGGGGGTAAATAGAAAGAGGTGGATTGTTCTAAAAGATTAGATGGAGGGAATGAAACGTGCCTTCCCCGGCCCATATCATCATCAACCCCTATCGGGGAGGGTGGCACATTCAAGATGGCGCTTAAATAAGATGGAGAATGTATTCAAATGATGGGTTTAATACGGGAGGCTATTTGCATGCCAACTGCCGGGGAAAATAAAATGAAACAACCGCCACAAACCGAAACTCAATCCAATTATCGGAAAGGCATACTCAAAAAAAAAAACTCGATATCTTTTTGATACTTTATTGAAATCTTCCAAACAAAATTAAATATAATCATTTTTTTTTTGCTCTAACAATAACAAGAAAGTCTTATTCAAACAGATGTTCATTTTAAATGGATTTTTAACTTTTCTCACTATTTTTTTTTTATTTTTTTTTATTTTCAGGTAAATAATTTTTCCCCCGATTTCTACCTACTATACTATATAGTCTAAAATCTAAAAGAATAAGCACCTAAATTTATTTTTTATTCAATTTCAACAAATACAAATGAAATTTTATCCTATCTTATTATTCTAGCAAAAATTGTATATATATATATAGGTATATATATTATATATATTTGTATTTTTGATATATTAAACCTAAGGATATGTTTGAAATTTACACCAAAGATAATAATTATTTATAGGGAAAAATCGATCTGTATTGGTTTCAGCCTCGAGAAAAGTCATCTTTATTAATTTTTTCTTAATTTAAAATAGGAAATTTAAATGAAGTTAGCAACTAGACAACTGCCAGTCACATTTATGCAATTTAAATAAATATCCTTTAGTAATAATCATTATTCAAGAGACTATAATAATATCGATAGTATTAGTTTATTCGCATTCCCATTTACATTTATCGAATGAATATGAACGAATACTTAGAATTTTAATTAGTAGTAATCTTTACACATCAATTATATTAAAATTATGTATCTTATTTTATTATACTAGCAAAAATTGTATATATATATATATATAAATATGCAATTTAAATGACGTCAGCAAATACGTCAGACCGCGCTTCCTTAAATACACAATATTATAAATATAAATAAAATAAAATTACGAAATATATATTATGTTATATCCACAGGTCATACTTTTCTGTCTTTTAGTACATTAATACGTACGTTTAAGAGCTGTATGTTTTATGACTATATTTTTTAATTTGTTCTTTTAAATTATTTGAAATTGTTTAATATATTTTGTCCTTTATTTATTTTAAATAATAATCTAAATATTAAATATTCATGGGAATAATTTTTTAAAGGTTCGGTGAACCAGGTACTGTTATATTATGATATTTCGGTTTCTTTATATATATATATTTATAAAAGTAATAGAAAAAAAATAATTAAGTTATTATTAATTACTAGAATACTTAAGAAAATAATATAATTGAAAACAAAGTTTCTATAATAATATTAATTTTTACATTTATACCTACTTATATTTCAATATAATACTAACAGTTTTATTATGTATTTATTTTATTTTATTTTTTTCTAAAGAAAAAGTTTGATTAATGTTTTCTAATTTCCATTTAGTTTATTAATGTAAAAGAGAAGAATGAGAATCTCGATTTAATCATCTTCATCATCCCATCTCATCACTAATGACTATTCAAATATAAGCCGAGTCATATTATCTTGATATAATTAGTGATACAATACCCATTCGGTTTACTCCATGAAAAATTATATTTAACCGGTTGTCTTTTTTATTTTCAGAGATCATTCTTCATATGACAAAATCATTGGCTGACCCCGTCATGAGACAGCAAAGTTGCAACTCCTTCAGCAGCGACCCCCGGGTTCATTATCATTGTCCCCTGGCATCACAACGATCTGATGACCGATAACTACCTCGTTATGGTGTCTTTCATTTTTCTTTTTTTTTTTTTTTTTTTTTTTTTTTTTTTTTTTTTTTGTAATGGTGATCTTTAACCTCTCTCCTCAATTATATTATAACATATATTAAGTATTTTATAAATATGTAGTAGAGATATATGAATAGAAGATATTTAATTTTTATTACAATATATTACTGATATAATAAATAAAAATATTTGTTAGATTATAAATTAAAAAAAAAATGGATTTTTAATTTCTTTTTATTTATGCATATAAATGTACCTGCCAATGGATATTATATTAATTTGTGATAGTAAAAATTTTAAAAGATTTTTTTTTTCTAAAATTAACGTAAAACAAAATTAGCTGGAGTGTCTCCACTCGACTATCTCGCAATTTGAATTGGATTAAATAACATAATATATTATATTTAAATTAAATTTAATTAATTATAAATTATAAATAATAAATAATAAATATTAAACCAGCGCATGTTTGGCTTTTTGTTGATGGCACCACGTCACGTGTTGGCGCGTGAGATTTGCAGTGTTAAAAAATTAATTCTGGTAATTTCAGCTAATCAATCAAGCTGAAATTCTATATATAGCAGTTTTATACAATTATTAATCATGTGAAAAATTATCAAACATATATCTTTATTTTTACGGTCACTTTAGAGGAAAAAAATCAAAACGTTGTAGGTAATGACCCTCTTCCGGATGAGCTACATTTCTCAAAAGTTGATAGAAAACTATGAATTTTGAATAATGTCCATGTACCAAATTTCATCATTCTAGCTCAAACCGTTTTTGCGTAATCTTGTCTACATACACACACACATACACACACACACATACACATACACACACACACACACAGACATTTTTCTCAACCTTAGTGAAAATGATTCAGGAACCTTCAAAACGTATAAAAACATCAAAATCTCAACATCGAAAATTTTCGTGATCGCAATACTATCTCTGGCGAGATAGTAAAAATTAATAAATTCAAAAAATGGTTCCAAAATTTCTCTGGGAAGTTTAATTTGATTTTAAAAATAAATGTTGATATGATTTTATTAATTACTATCTTGCCGGAGATAGTATTGCGATTATGAAAATTTTCGATTTTGATGTTTTTATACGTTTTGAAGCTCCCTGAGTCGTTTTCACTAAGGTTGAGAAATGTGTGGGGGGGGGGGGTGTTGACACACACAAGATTATGCAAAAACGGTTTGAGCTAGAATAATGAAATTTGGTACACGGGAATTATTCAATATCCGTAGTTTTCTATCAATTTTTGAGAAATGTAGCTCATTTGGAAGAGGACCATTACTTACCACCTTTTGATTTTTTTCCTCTAAACTGACCGTAAAAATAAAGATATATAGTATGTTGGATAGTTTTTCACATGATTAAAAGTGTATAAAACTGCTATAGCTTAATTTCAGCTTGATTGAATCGCTGAAAGTACCGGAATTTAATTAATTAATTTTTTTAAATTTTTTAACACGTTGACTGCCAATCACGCGTCAGCAAGAGACGTGGTGTCATCAACAAAAAGCCAAACACGCGCTGGTTTAATAAATATTATTTATTAATTTTATAATTTATAATTTAATTAATTAAATTTAATTTAAATATTTAATATCTGTTAATTAATCCAATTCAAATTAGTGAGATAGACGAGTGGAGACACTCCAGATTTTTTATTATTAAAGAAAGAAAAATAAATGTTGGTTATTCAAAAAAATATATATATATATATATTTTATTCGTTTTTTTACCGTTTTTGTGTGTGTTTCGAATTATATTTATTTTATATATAAAAAATTTGCAATCGATATTGGAACAAATCGTCTTTTTCCGATGCTTTATAGCCTCGTGATACTAGATATATGTATATACATTTTTTTATATATATATATATTTCTTGGAAAAATACTTCTCCCCATTTGTCACGATAATAACGTTCAAAGAAGATGAAAGTTTTCGCCCGAATGCGCGATTTTTTTTCTTTTTTATTCTTTTTGCATGTTGTATTTTCTCTCCCCCCAAACTCATCTCAGTCACCCTTAGAACATTTCTTTCATTTCACCATTATATAACTAAAATGATTCATATTTCATTCGGAAAGATGGATAACCAAACCTTTCCATATTTCAGTCTGCAATTTTAGAAAAACAAATTTATCATTTTACGGATATAAATATACGTAGACAAGATTTGGATCTGAACTATATTTTTTTATTATTTTATTTATATTTTCTATAAACTATATTTCCCTTGCTACAATAATTTCATAGTACCTGATTCATTAAAAAAAATTATTCCTTATTATCGGATTTAGCTAGTAATATTAATATCTGGTTCGCCGCCGTTCAAATAATTTAAAAGAATATAAATTAAAAATAATATAAATATAAAAATTTTTTTATAAAATAACGTTTTTCCAATGGAGTAAAAAGAATAAAATAATTTTTCTATAAGCCTGACAAAGTTTATGGATGAATTACTTCATATTCAACGAAAAACGTTGCCATTTGAGGGGAACACCACCCCTACTTCATCGACACTAGTGTTGATTAATAAGAATTCATCATTAATTTTAATGCTATGAAATATTTTTAAATACGTTCAAAATGAAAATCTATCCTGAAAACAATATTTATGCTTCAGAATCCGTTGAAAAAAATTAATCGAAGCAATACAAAAGGAGTTAGTTACTAAAAGTAATTAATCGCTAATTAATTATAATTGAATTATATTTCGTCTATACCTTCTAGGGATCCATTGAAATATCTATAAAAATTTTCAAAAATCTATCTCAATAAATAGTCGATGAAAAATCGATTTCAATTTGTCAAAATAGCGAACAGACACAGAGACAGACACCAAGTAAAGTTAAGAAAAACGTTATAATTATAAAAAAAGTCATCAAATATACAGCATACAGCCCGTAAACGTACGTATTAATACACTGAAAAACAGAAAAGTATGCCCTGTGGATATATCATAATATATATTTCGTAATTTTATTTTATTTATAATATTGTGTATTTAATGAATCGAGGTCTGACGTACTTGCTGATGTCATTTAAATTTCATATTTATATATATATACAATTTTTGCTAGTATAATAAGATAAGATATATAATTTTAATATAATTGATATGTAAAGATTAAAATTCTAGGAATTCATTCATATTCATTCGGTAAATGTAGATGGGAATGCGAGTAAACGAATACTATCGATATTATTATAGTTTCTTGAATAATGATTATTACTAATTGATATTTATTTAAGTTGCAAAAATGTGTCTCCCAGTTTTCTCTTCTATTTTCTAAAATATTACATATTAATTATAATATATCAAATATTATATTAAAATCAAATATTCTATTGATTTAATTTGAATTTTTGTTAAATTTACTTCACTTGGCTTATCTTTCTTTTTATTTGCAAACAAACATCAACTAATCTCCTCTAATAATCGTTATCATTTTTCAAGTAGTCTCAACGATTTGGCTTGATGATCAAGTTTTTAGTAAAGAATAGAAAGAGGGTTGAATGATAGTGGTGGTATATATATATATTTATATATATATATAAATGTGTGTGTGTAGACGGGAGGGAAGGGTAGAGGGGAGGAGGTTGAAAAGAGAAAAATAAGTAAAGCGGATGAACCAAGATTTTATTTCAAACGCTTGGCGCTTAATGAGCCGTCGAATATAAATTGGCAGAAGATAAAATTCACCAAAACCAGAGCAAATTGTACTCAACATTGTATTGGTGAATTCTTCTGTATTTAACGTATGTATATGTAGATGTGTGTGTGTGTATGAGTGTGTTGAGGGGAGGACTGAAGTGGGGGTGGCTGATAAAAGCACGCAAGAGAAGGGATTCAACTAAACGGGCCAATCCCGTGGCGCCGAGTCGGAACAGCGGCTAATGGGGGAGGAAAAGAGGGGATGAGAGGGTAAAACCAGCATCCAAGGGCATTAGTCCTCGGAGAACGGGTGAGTGAGAAGCATTGGAGAAGGGGAAGTAAAAAACAGGGACAGTTTTCAAGCTATAAAAGGATTATTATACACCAGAGGTAGAGGAAATTGAAGATTATTAACGATCAAGCTGACGCTAAGCATAAGATTAAAATTAGGCATGGAGGGGATAAAAAAAACGACAGAGACCAAGTTTCACATCATTAATCATGAAGAGAGAAGAAAAGAGAGATGAGAGACCCTATTTAACTTAAGAATTATCCCTAGTCGGAGAATTTGCAATTTTTTTTATTTCTTATTATATTTCTTATTATATATATATATATATAATAAGCTCGTTTATATACATTAGACGATGTTAATATTAACTCTGAATAAAAATTATACGAATCGTTAAATAAATGTATTATTTTTCATTTTTATTAATTTATTTTTAATTAGTTTTTTTTTTAAGAAATTAAAAAATAAAAAAAAAATAATTAAAACACGATCTATAAATAAAAATAATAATTAAAGAATTTAATAATTTACAATAGTGAAATTAATTAAAAATAAAAATTCTGATTAATTTTTTTTTTTTTTTGTTAATTTTTTACTATCTCTCGCCAGAGATATTATTGCGATCACAAAAATTTTCGATATCGAGATTTTGATGTTTTTATACGTTTTGAAGGTTCCTGAATCATTTTCACTAAGAGAAAAATATCTGAGTGCGTGTATGTGTGTATGTGTGTGTGTATGTATGTATGTAGACAAGATTACGCAAATTCGCTTTGAGCTAGAATAATGAAATTTGGAACATGGGCATTATTCAACATTCGAAGTTTTCTATCAACTTTTGAGCAATTTAACTCAACCGGAAGAGGGTCATTACCTACAACGTTTTGATTTTTTTTCCTCTAAATGATTAAAAATTTTATAAAACTGGTATATATAGAATTTCGGCTTGATTGAATCGCTGAAAGTACCAGAATTATTTTTTTAACACGGCAAATCACGCGCCAGCACGTGACGTGGTGCCATTAATAAAGAGCCAAAGATGCGCTGGTTTAATAAATATTATTTATTAATTTTAATTTATAATTAATTAAAATTAATTTAAATATAATATATTATATTATTTAATCCAATTCAAATTGTGAGATAGTCGAGTGGAGACACTCCAGCTTATTTTCTTTTATCATTTATCATTGATTCCTCTAATCTTCTATTTCTGAAAAGATGAGATCATTAATAAAAATATTGGTTATATAATGTTATTTTTTAAATATTTAAATACTTGAATTACCTTGTTACTTTATATTTAAAATTTTTTTAATTATATAAACTAATAAATTAATTATATAAACTGGTCACCCAGTCATGGATTTGGATAAAACTTTACCAGTGGGTTCATTTTTTAATTCACAACAAACTTTTCCTTCAATTTTTGCGGGTCGCTTCTAGTTTACCAGATAAAAAGGATTAAAGTTTGCATATAAATCCAATGAAATTCTATTTAGCTACCATGTTTTATTAATTTGACCATCAGAGGGCTCCACTAATCTTCTGAGTTTTTTTTCAGTTCGGATTAGATATTAAAAAAAAAATTAGTTAATTAAATAATTTCCATATATCCAAACCGAACCGAAAAAACCGAAAATTAGGAATAAGTGAATAATTAGTGAATTAGTCAATAAAACATCACACAATGACATCATATTTCGTGGTTCATAATAAGCTAATCTGGCTAACTTTTAATCCTTTTCATCTCGTAAACTAGAAGCGACCCGCAAAAATTGCATAAGAAAAGGTTATTTGGAATTAAAAAAGGAATCCACTGGTAAAGTTTTATCCAAATCCATGACCAATTTATATATTTTCCAAAAAAAACTACAAATCAACTACATTATTATTATTATATATTAGTAAAAAAAAGAAAAGAAAAATAAATTAGATTTGTGAAGAAATTGCAAAGATTTTCTGGATACTATTTGTTATGTTATTTGGTAAATGAACCAGTCATATTAAATTGAGACTCGGATAATTGTTGATAAGAGTTGATAGCATTGAAGGGAGGGGGGAGGTCAAATTGCTATTATAAAAGAAAGAAGAGAGAGAGAGAGAGAAGACTGGCTGATGAACACGAAAGGAAAAACGCAATCACGACTAACGGGAAAACGTTTCAAGTAGTTGGGGATGATGGAAACTCACCCCTGTCCCTGTGCAGTTGCCGCCCCTAATGCCAATTTACTCCG
Organism: Labia minor; assembly: GCA_963082975.1. Classification (NCBI taxonomy): domain Eukaryota; kingdom Metazoa; phylum Arthropoda; class Insecta; order Dermaptera; family Spongiphoridae; genus Labia; species Labia minor. The sequence goes on from OY720344.1 coordinate 105,371,399, forward strand.
AATGGAGCTCAAGTTTTATGGCGCACTCCATTTAGGAAATAAAGGCGATCTATTATGAAAACAGTCCGCGGATTCTAGGAGAGTGAGGGCTTCGGGAACTTTAATCCTGACGAAAAACATCCGGTACTGAAATCAGTCACGATTAATGAATGAGGATCAGTAGTGGTGACCCTTTTCATATTTCTTAAGAAAATCTATTATTTTATTCAACGAAAAGAATTAAACTAGATTGAAACTTTTTAAATTTTAAATGATAAAACATAATAAATCAAAACACGGAAAATATTTTTATTAACAAGTTTTTTGTTATACAAAGAAATCTTCATATTTTAATTATATATCTAATATAATAAATAATTAAACTAATAGTTTTTCTTACAGTCTTCATTACTAAAATTTACATATAATTTAATTAATTATAAACTTTCAAATTTTAATGAGAATTACTATTTAAAAATCTCTACTATCTAGCAAATTTGAATTGGATTATTAACATATATTATATTTAAATTTAATTTAATTATTATATATAAATTAAGTACAATTAAATTGAATTAATTAACTAATTAATTAATTAAAAATTAAATTTACAGCATAGTATTGTTATTCAATTAAATTAATTAATTAACACATTTTAAATTTAAATTTAAAACCTTTACCTTTATTTTTAAGTCAAAATTTAAAAAAATAATTCGCGTCTTTGGCTCTGTAGATGATATCACGTGCTGGCAGTCAACGTGTTAAAACATTTAAAAAATTAATTCTGGTACTTTCAGCCATTCAATCAAGCTGAAATTCTATATATAGCAGTTTTATACAATTTTTAATCATGTAAAAAACTTTAAAACATATATCTTTATTTTTAAGGTCAGTTTAGAGGAAAAAAAATGAAAACGAGTTAGCCAATGGTCCTCTTCAGCATGAGCTACATTTCCCAAAAGCTAATAGAAAACTACAAAACTACGAATTTTGAATAATTCCTGTGTACTAAATTTCATTATTCTAGCTCAAACCGTTTACATACTGGAGAGATAGTAAAAATAAAATGAAATTAAATTAAATTTGTAATTAAAGTACTAACTACCATATAAAAAGAGTATTTATTATATATTATAATTTTTAATCAAAGAAATCGTTATTATATTATAAATAAATTTGAAGGGTTTAAATTATGGTAGATTGTTTCTGTAATTATATTTTATTAATAAAAAACTAATAAATATTTTAAAAAAATGTTTTTTTATATTAATAAAAATAATTAATTAAACTATTAAAATAACCAAAAAAAAAAAGAAAATGAATTAAATAATTTTTTCAGAAAAGTGAACGTGGTTAACGAGAATGGGAAAGGGTTGGATATGCCCGCCATTTTGTCCCAACCCATTAAAGTCGATACGCTGTTAATCCGCTCTGATTTTCCCGGCCATTAAATTTCAACCCCTTTGCTGTTGCCTCTATCCAATCTTCCCCTCTTCCTCGTTTATTGTAAAACGCATGCGCAGAAAATAAGGGTGACTTGGGGGGGGGGGAACAAAAACAACAAAAAAAATAAGGGAAAGAGAAAGAGGTAATCTCGATTACAACAAACTCAAATTAACTCTCTTTCCCTCTCTCTTCTTTTCTCGCCCCATCCCTGCGGAAACAACATTTATATAAAATAAATAGGAAATGGAAATTAAAAGTCCAAATTGCTTGACTATTGGATGATAATTAAAGCATGGCTATTTATTTAAGTATTCATGATAATTAATGAAAGAAAGGAAGAAGATAAGTATCTCGAAGAGTGTTGAAAAAATTACATTTACATTTTAATAGTAAGTTATGTAATAAATAAATAAATAGATTTATGAAAAAGAAGAGCAAAAACAATCAGTGAATAGGATGAACAACACTCAAGAATACATGACATAAATATTATCTGATGTTCAATTGATCATTCAAAATGAGAATTAGATTAAATTTAAATGAAGCAAAAAAAATTTAATTTACCTTTCATTATATATTTTTACCGAAGACGTATATAGCTTGAACGGCTCAACGATTTCGATAAAAATTGGTATATTTACTTAATAATGCATCAGTAGCATGAATTCATCAACTTTTAGTGTATATCCGGAAACCGGAAGTGGTAGTTTACAAAGTATTAATTTTATATTCATTGTCGGAAAATTTTGACTTAAAATATAGTAGTAATTAATAAATGAGTAATTAGACTAAAAATAAAAACTAAGTTAATATAATTTAGTCATAATAATCAAGTTTTAAAAATATTTTTTTTTATACTTTATATATATACTATAATGACAACACATTCTTTTATTGTATGAAAATTTCTGTATAGATGTCCTCAGAAAAATGAACATGGTTTAATAAACCAATGTTTAATTTATATCATCATAGGACATCTTAGTTAAAAAAATATTTAATAAAATTAAATAAAATGAGCTACCTTATAAATTTTTACTACTACTTTTTAGTGTTATATACAACGAATACAAAGTAACAAAATATGTCAAGAAATAAATGTTTACAAAGAAAATAGTAATTCAATATCATTAACAAAAATATACAGACCTATTTCACCTTTTTTCCGAGATAACCATCGTGCCCTTCTTTTTTTTAGCCAATCGACGTTTTCTCTCATTTGGATCTTCGTTTTCACTCAAATTTGAGAATTGCACATTTTTTCAAAATATAAATTTAAATATAAAAAATATTACTTACTTTTTTTAGAAAATATTAACCAATTAGGAGAAATATTCAATTTAATATAATTTTACTTTTAATAATATAGAATATTAGAACTTAAAATAAACGTTTAAATATGATAAATATTCTTTGTATGGAAATTTCTAGAATTATTAATTTTATTTTGGGTGTCAAATACTTTACTCAGCCACTAGAGGCGCCACATGGATTAGGTTGGTTTTTTTTGCCCATACCTTTGGAACGGATCAACTTTTTTGAAATTTTGAACCGTATACCTTATCCTTGGGTCATGAAGGTTTTAATGATAACCATTAAGATCCATGAAGCCGTTTAAAAGGTGTTTAGGATTGAGTAGTCGTTTAATTATATAGATATATAATGTTGTTGGGAAATTAATTTATTAAAAATCGTCGGTCAGTTCTGTGCCTGGCCACGGCTCATTTTTTTTTTTACTTTTAGTGGTCATATATAGATTTATTTGTTATTAGTTTATCACCCCACCATCATCATCATCATCAAATAAATATTATATATAAGACATTGAGAAGGGTGGATGTTCTTTTAGCTTTTTTGTCTCCTTCCAAAACATAATTTTTAATTTCACGGCTTATTTTTTGACATCATGTTAAATACTTACAATTGAATTCTCAAGGGGGTCACCTTTTATATATCCTAGTTATCATAATTCCATAAAAAAAAAATTAACACGTCTAACATGTTTTTTGTATATATTATTATTATAAAATACCTATATTATACATAATCTACATAATTAAATTCAAAATATTAAATTTTGTATAACTAGAAAACAATATTGATAATTATTTGTTTTTCTTTTCTTTATGTTTTTATTTTAAAGTCAATCAAATCAACATTAAATAAAAGTTAAATAATAAAATTGAAAATAATTTAGATAATCCTATTCTACATACTTCAATTTCTCCCTCTCTCTCTCTCTCTATTTATATCTGTCTATCTGTCTATATGTCTGTCTGTCGTTAAACACATTATTGTCTGTGATTGAAAATTCATTCAATGATTAAGTAGTCAATGTTATTCAATGTAAATAGAGATGATTTATGGAAAAATAAAAAACAAAAAGCCACTCCTCCCCCATATTGCCCCTTCACCTCACCCACCCTGATCTAGTCAACAGGACATCAGCGTGGGAATGCAGAAGTAGCTACCAAGTGAAGTACGAAGGAAGTTGCCCTGGCTATTATGCAAAGTGCATTCGCATGCACGTTTCATGCACTGTTCCTCTGTCACGAGTTATGATTAACCATTATTATACGAATAAATCAAATCATCATCCATCCATCCATCCATCCATGCATCCATCTATGCATACACGTGATTCATTCGCCAAATTAACAATTTTTTTTTTATTGTTTTTAATTTTTATCATTTTTTTTTTAAATTCATATAATAATTATTAGTAATTGGTAAGTTACAGTTTTTTTTTTACTCTCTGTTTTGAAAAAATCAACATTGAATGGTAATAACAATTCATAAAAGAATCGCGCTATCTAAATCAATTGGCATCACGATGCATAGCAATTAATAAAGTATTGTGTTGTGGGATTCGAGAAGGAATATTTAATGAACCTGTAAAACAACAAATGCCTTCCTCTTTGGCTGTGAAATTTAATGCCTTTATTGAAATTCAACTGTCCTGGTGTGGTATTCTTTTCTTTTTTTTTTTTTTTTTATATATTCACATTTTGATTTGCCAAACTGTTGAAATAAAATATTGGCTAAGAGATAATAATCAATGAGTATTAATATTTAGAAATCGATTTAAGAATTCCTACGAATTGATTCTTACAAAGAAATGTAAAAATATAACAAAATAAATAAATAAATAAATAAAATGAGTTGTGACCAGGCACAGAACCAACTGACGATTATTAAATTATATTATCTTGATTTTTATTTCTCAATTATTAATTACTATTATATTTTAAGTAAAAAATTTCCGATAATGAATATAAAATTAATACTTTGTAAACTACCACTTCCGGTTTCCGAATATACACCAAAAGTTGATTAATTCATGCTACTGATACATTAAGTAAATATACCAAATATACCAAATTTTATTCCGTTTTAATCCGTTGAGCCGTTCAAACTAAACTTTTTTCTTTAAACAAAATGCATGCATGATTCGTGGACATATGTAAAAATTTCCACATTTGAAATTTGGTGTGAAAACAATACTACTCCCTTCCTATCGTCGGTCGGTAAAAAATAACAAAATATAATAATATTAATAATATTGATATAGAATTTTTAAATATCTTGGTATAATAACAATAATTCAATAAAAATCTTTCTATAACTATTATTAAATAAATACTTCATTACTTATATAAAAACAAATTACTAGTATTATTTATTTCAAGTTTGTTGTTTATTTTGGTATGATTATAATATTTATGTTTAAAAAGTATGGGTTTAGAAAAAAAAAAATAATAAAAATAAAAAAAATTTGCCTGTTAGATAAAAGAATTTGGTTGAATTAAGTACCTTTAAGTAAAAGGTCATAAACAAATATTTATTGGTAAACGATTTTGCCCTCAAGATTCGATCAAGTTTGATAGATTGGTTTAGGTCTGGAACGTTTCTATTAAACTGTGACCTCAACCTTTCCAGACTTGAACGAGCGACCACTCCTCTCGTTTTCATGGATAAATAAATAAAATTTGGCCAACTTCATAAGGTGGCGTGGGTCTGTCTCCTCAGCGGGGTTGACACGCTTTTATGGAATGCAACGCCTTCGGGGTCAATTTACAACTAATGTGGCGAAAAACAAGAATCCCCCTCCAAACAGATGTTTGACATTTGTCAAAAATGAAATGTCCACAAAGTTATTATTATTATTATTATTATTTATTTTTTTTTTTAATTTTGAAACAAACCTGAAGCAATGAAGAAAAAAACAAAAGACAGAATAATTAAAAAACAAAAAATAGGTATATTATTATGTATGAGATTAGTATTATTATTGTTACGTATCAGATTTCGAAATGGAAATTTTATCTTGGACTTCGTCTTCTAACAATGACGACGACATTATTTGGATCTTGAAGAAGGAAAAGAAAATGGATTTCCTTTTCTTTTAGTAGATCGACACTTTTCCAAAACCCATTAAATTCATCCAGACATATTTATAAATAATAAATTTAATATTAATATAATATGTATTATATTTATTAAATAAAAATAAACGATATAAATCACATAGAATTTTTCTTGCTTCTATTAATACTTCTACTACTTTGAACAATCAAATTGCTACAACTACAACCATAAGCTAATTCAATTCAATTTTCATCATCTTTTAATTTGAATGACCTCTATGCATCTCCAGACACAGTAGAGTTATAAAATCTATGATTGTGATGAGCAAGGTACGTGGCTAGAATGGGAGAGGAAAAAAATGGCGAAAAATATATTGTTGGGGAGACTGATTGAGAAACATCAGCTTGGAAGACCAAGGACACGGTGGGAAGATAATTTAGGAGTTAGGAGAGGGTAGGGGTTGGATGGTTGTGGCTCAGGATAGGAACACTTGGAGAAATGTGATTTGCTGTGGCCAAGAACTGTCGAGCTCTGTAGAGCCACAAAGATAGGTCCAATTTATTATATTATTTATTACAATTTTTTTTTATGAATGAGTTATTGATTTATTTATTTTTAAAATGAATAATAAAAAAAACAAATTTCAATTTTGATTTTTTTTTTCAATTTGTTATTTACAAATTTTTTAATGATTACTAAATTAAGAATCATGCAAATATTTATTTTATAGTTATAGATTAGCTGTAAAGAGATTTCACGATTGGCCTATTTGAGAATATTGCTGTTCACATGGTAGGTTATAAATACCGCCTACCTTGTCGTTTAAACGATGAAATTATAGCTCAACAAATAAATAAATATGTATAGTATAAGAAGAGGAAAATGGATCATAAATTATTTTGCTGCCGAATGTTATGAATGATTGCTCATATTTAAAAGATACAAAAGTGATCTCAATGTTCATTTGACGTCCAATTTAAATCATTTAAATGCAAATCGATAAGCAAAAGTTATAAATCGAAGATTAGACGAGTGAAGGGCAATATTTCTTCAAGCTTCTTTTTTACTTCCACTATTCCCTTCTTCTACCTCATCTTTTCTTCTTCTTCTATTTTCAGTGATTTCTTTGTATTCAGAAATTATATTGGACATATTTTATGACATTCACATATATTCGGTAGAAGAAAATCCCTATAATTTTTTTTATGAGTTTACTTTGACAAGATGTATTACAAATATTTACAGGATAATTTTTATTTTCAATCTTATTTTATTATATTAGCAAAAATTGTGTGTATATATATATAGGGTGATCATATTTGGAAAACACCAAACTGGGAAAAACGGTTTACCTTTTTATCAAACAAATTGAAAAAATTAAAAAAAAAGTCGGAAATGCTTAAGAGCCTAGTCCCGAAAACGTTTCACTTTTTTTTTTTGAACCAATGTCACTAAGTCATCCATATTTGCCTCTTGACATTCTTTTTAATTGAAAATGTATTAATATTTTTTTATATTTAAAATATTTTAAAATTTTTTATTTAATTTCGAAATAAAATTAAAAATATTTAGTTTAATAATATTTTAGAATCAAATTACGAAATATATTTATTAATCTTTCACCAAAAATAATCTAATCTAAAGTTATCTTATTTCCCTTGCAAACATTGTAAGTTTATTTATATTTTAAAAACAATTTGTTAATCTGTATTGTCGTTTAATTTTTTGTTAATTCTTATAAATTTTTATTAGTTAATTTTATGTTTTATTTATCTATTTTCGCGCGTTTATTATTTTTTTAAATTATTAATTTATATTTAAATATTCATTGTTCATTAATTAATTAATTTTTGGATAGTTTTATAATTTTTAATATTTTTTCACTAAAATATTATTTAAATTTGATATTATTTATTATTATTGAGGACCCCAAGTTCCATTCATTTTAATCAGATTGATGCAATGATGTAATTGTAATAAATAATTAAAGAATTGTATATCAATATTTTTTAAAGGGTCGGTGTTATTATATAATATAAGCTAACAAATTCACATTTGAATATGTATGTACATTATATACCTAGGATACGTCTTATATCTAATTTTATAATTTTAAAATTTCTAAACAATTTAAGTAAATACAAGTTTACATCTTAATATAGTACATACCATAGTGTAAGTGTGTAAGTAAATTAAATTTGGTAATTATCAAAAAAAAAAAAATCTTAAAATTTAAAAGAATTTATTTTAATACTAGAAATACTTAAAATGTCTTGTTGGTCAATTAACATAAAAGGACTGAATTTTAAAGGGTATAGAACCGAGAAGATAAGAAATCATCAAAGTCACTGGACCATGTTAAAATCGTGGCTTTCATCGGGGTCATTCATTTCACACACAGAGAACAAAGATTATCATTCACTGTCAAGATTTCATCTACCAATTTTATTAAAAGTAAATGCTTTAACAATCTCTTAATTAATGTTTGGTTGTTAATTAATGATAATTAATTAATGAAGTAAATATTCTTAAATATTTTATAAACATTAAAAACATTTAATTATTTTTACTTTTTATTTAATATAAATACAATCTTTTGAAAAAACCCACAAATATATAGAAAGAAAATAAAAAAATAAATTAATAATATTTAGAAGAGAGAATTATATATAGGGTGACCAAAAATGTCCCGTTTTTAGGTGCTTTGTCCCGGCGTCCCGAAAAAGTCTTCGGGACAGCCTATTGTCCGGTTTATTTATAAATATTTATTATATTTCATTTGCAATAAATTTTATACAATTTGAACAACGTAGATATATTAAATATATATTATATATATATTTCTAATTGGAAATATTCGAATTTATTTTTTATTTATTTAAATGAACTTTTTGTCATAATTTTGTCATAATCTAAAAGAAAATACTTAGTAAATTTACCCTGTCATAATTATATTCAGTTATTTCTTTTTCTTATAACATTATAAATTAAAATTACATATGTATATAAATATATGTCATATGTATAATCATTCTCTAATAAGAATGATTTTTTTTTTGTAAATATTAATATAAATATTTAAATAATAAAATTTAATAAATAATAATTTTCATCTAAAATGAGAAAGTTTTGAATTATATTTTTTTCATTTATTTATTTGATCATTTTTACCGACCGACGATAGTAAGGGAGGTATTGTTTTCACACCAAATTTCACATGTGGAGATTTTTACATATCTCCACGAATCATGCATTTTCTAAACAGAAAACAGTATTTTTAGCATGATGTCTGTCCGTCTGTCCGTCTGTCCGTCCGTCCGTCCGTCCGTATAGATGTGTACAGCCTGAACGGCTCAACCGATTTTTATGAAATTTGGTATATTTACTTAATGCATCAGTGGGATGAATTGATCAACTTTTGGTGCAAATCCAGAAACCGGAAGTGGTAGTATTAGCGATCGACGATAGGAAGGGAAGGGTTATTTTCCCACCAAATTTCACATGAGGAGATATTTTTATATATCACCACGAATCATGCACTTTGTATTGGTTTTATCCTCGGGAAAATCATATTTATTAGTTTTTTCTTGATTTAAAGTTATATGACGTCATCCAGCCATTCATGACGTCACAGTCTGGTCTTGCATATATATTATAAATAAAATAAAATTAAAAATCTTTATATTTATTATTTATGTATCCATATCTGTTTTTTATTACATTAATAGATATATTAAAATTATTTGAAATTGTTTCTGTAGCTGGAAATTAATTTATTTCAAACAGTCGGTCGGTTCGGACCTGGCCACAGGTCAACTTATTTTCTATTGGTATAAATAATTTATAAATAATATATGTAGGTATATATATATGTATATGTAGATAATATTTATGAAGTTTAAATTGATGGCTACACTTAATGATGGTTTCTGATATTTTACGTAAATGTCAATCTTTTTATAGGTTGTAAATATCAATGAATGATGATCTACTAAAATTATTATACATTTTTATCTTCAAGTCATAATTTAAAAAAAAAAATTGTTTATCTAAATTCAAAATATTGTAACTGAATCTATTGAAAGCTCGTACATATAAAAATAACTTAAATAGTTATAATCATATAGATAATATAAAAATATTTACAATTAACACGTTCCCGCCTGCATGTACCACCGGTGGCTCATGCTGCCACATAAATAATAGATATTGTTTAAACAATTTATAGCTAATTAAAAAAAAAGAAAAAAAAATAATTTAAATTAATTTAAATAAAACTGAGTATTGATTAATGTATATACCTATATCATATAATATATTATATAATAATAATATTTAAATTACAATTTACTTGAAATGGTTTCTTCAATAAAAGAAGATAATTTCAATTGATAAGTTAGTAGATAGAGAAAGTAGAGATAAAAAATTATTAGAAATTAACATTTTTGGATAATGTAGGTACGTGGCTAGAATGGGAGAAGAAAGAATGGCGAAAAATATATTGATGGGGAGACGGATTGAGAAACATCAGCTTGGAAGACCAAGGACACGATGAGAAGATAATTTAGGAGTTGGGAGAGGGTAGGAGTTGGATGGTTGTATCTCAGGATATGGACGCTTGGAGAAATGTGTCAAGAACTTTCGAGTTCAGTAGAGCCATAGATTTTTTGTTTTTTGTTTTTGAAATAAAAAATAATATTAAAAAAATATATTAGTATTTTTTAATAAATAGGAATTGATGTATTATTTTAAATATATAAATATAAACTTGATTGCAGTTAATAAATTGTTAATGTAAAATATGTATGAATTTGTAATTTTCATATATCTACATTCTACAATATGACTAATTGGTTATATTGTTTGTTATACGCGTATAGGTAAGTATGTCTCACTTGTCAGATAAAGATCAATGAATTAATATTTTTCTTTACAATTTCTTATGGTATTAGAGAGATTAATTGTAATTTTGTAATTTATAATAATAGTGAATAGAGAATTTTATCCAATAATAATTGATGTTGTCTATCAAAGTGAAGTGGTTTTTCAAGCTTCTTTCTCATTTCGCTTGTTTGTTCTTGTACATATCGATCAACATCTTTACACCATTCCGATGATAAAGAAACACGCGTGTTTTTGTCTGAATCATAGATTCCGTTGCGAAACACCGTATAATTGTACAATTAGTATTATGACGGGTGGATGATAGATGTTTCGTTTTCTTTGATTAAAGTATATACCTACATATAAATTTAGCCAAAGAATAATCAACGATTAAATTAAAAACTACTATAATAGTAGTTAATTGATGTGGAAATTAAATAAAAACCTCGTTAATAATCTTTTAAGACATATCAAAATATAAAATCTTTATAGAATTTTAATTTCAACAGCATTAATATTAATAATTTTTTTTTGATGGCTTGAGGCATTAGTTTGTTAATTTCATTTAATTAATCGTCGATTACACTTTGTAAGTAATAATTAAATGAGAAATTTATGCAGGGAAAGAATTAGAAATTATCACATAGCTACTAGCTCTCTATTAATTAAATAGATATAAATATGTAAGTCTATTCATATGTATATATAACTAGGGTGACCAAATTTCGAAAACACCAAACCGGGACAAACGGTTTACCTTTTTTTTAGAACCAAATTGAAAAAAAATTTAGAAAAAAAGTCGGAAATGTTTAAGAGCCTAGTTTTTTTTTAGAACCCACCAAAATATTTTGAAAAAAAGTACGAAATGTCCTAAATATTTAAAAACCGGGACAATAGACTGTCCCGAAGATATTTTTCGGGACAGAGCACCTAAAAACGGGACAATCCCGGAGAACCGGGACGTTTGGCCCCCTTATATATAACTATATATATATTTTATAATTATCGTGTTTTTCCAATAGAAAGAAAGTCATTAAATTTCCTTTATAGAAAATATATAATATATTTTAAAAAAATGGGGAAAAGTTGTATATATCAATATTTATCAATTATTACATATTGTAATAAATTATAATTTAATTTTTTTGTTTTTTATATATTTAGAACTAATATCTAAAATTTATTTGTAATTTTAAACTAAAAAGCTATTTAATATGAATATCAGTCTTGTTTTTTTATCTTCTATAATTTTAGTTTTTGATAAATTTTTTGTATACATTAGTTAACAAGTTCCCCCTGGCATGTACCACCGGTGGTACATGAATGATTGGTTCCATCATAGACAAATTATGGAGCCGGCGGGAACGTGTTAATCAGAAAATATATATTTGATAGATAATACAAGAAAATATTAACAAGAAATGTCAATGTATATATATATTATTTTATTATTTTTTTTTTATGAATAAATCAAATCTGTTCATAAATTAATAAATTTTTAATTACTTAAACAAAAAAAAACTATCATTTAAATTCACAAACAGTTTTAATTTATTTTTTTGTTTTATTTTCTTTGTTAATTAATTACAATATGATAATATACCCCACTGTGGTCTAAAACAATACAATCAGTTTTTGCAATGTGATCCAACGAAACAAAATGATTGTATACTTTTAATTAAATATCTTGAGTTTATGAAAAAAAAAAAAATTATTTATATGTATTATAAAAACATGATTTTTATTTTAAATTTTAATCTATAATCAAAATTTAATAAATAAATTAAAAAACTCACTAAAACTAGTCTTATAAGTTTTTTACTATCTCGCCAGAGATAGTATTGCGATCACGAAAATTTTCGATGTTGAGATTTTGATGTTTTTATTCGTTTAGAAGGTTCCTGAATCATTTTCACTAAGGTTGAGAAAAATGTCTGTGTGTGTGTGTGTGTATGTGTGTATGTGTGTGTGTATGTATGTAGGCAAGATTACGCAAAAACGGTTTGAACTAGAATGATGAAATTTGGTACATGGACATTATTCAAAATTCATAGTTTTCTATCAACTTTTGAGAAATATAGCTCAACCGGAAGAGGGTCATTACCTACAACGTTTTGATTTTTTTTTCCTCTAAAGTGACCGTAAAAATAAAGATATATGTTTGATAATTTTTCACATGATTAATAATTGTATAAAACTGCTATATATAGAATTTCAGCTTGATTGATTCGCTGAAATTACCAGAATTAACTTTTTAACACTGTAAATCTCACGCGCCAACACGTGACGTGGTGCCATCAACAAAAAGCCAAACATGCGCTGGTTTAATATTTATTATTTATTATTTATAATTTATAATTAATTAAATTTAATTTAAATATAATATATTATGTTATTTAATCCAATTCAAATTGCGAGATAGTCGAGTGGAGACACTCCAGCTAATTTATATATTTTATTGAAATTATTATATTATTTTATTTTAAAGTTTGAATTGCCCTAAATTTTTATTATTTATTATAGAAAAAAGAAAAATTACAAAATTTTCAATAAGAATAATGAAAAAAAAATATATATATATAAATATAAATATGTAGTTCAGTATTAATGTTTAAAAAAAAATTCCGTATAACTGAGTATGTCTCTATAAATAGCGTATGTCAGTGGAGTCATTTCACCTCACGTCATAAGACGTGATACCACGAGTATGTCTCTCCAAAGCCACCTCCACTGAGCCGAATTCAGATTCTGCAGTCTCGTGCATAAAAGATAGTAAATGGCTTTTTATTGCGCCGGGCTGTTATGTGTGTGCTATGCATACAGGAATACACCTGATAAGCTCAATTCCTAAAGGGTCAAAACCATCAGACGTCGAACCCGGACACTTGTATTTGGCATACATCATTGAGAGAATTTAATTGATTCTATGAAAAAATAAAATCACAAAAAAAACAAAAAAACAATTGACAAAATTTATTTAAATTCATTTCCAGATTGGTATAAAAATTTTATTTAAAATTATTAAAATTAGAAAAACAAAAATAATAAATTTATTTATTTATTTATTTGATAATGTCATAAGTGAATAGATATTTATATATAAAAGATGTTATGGTATTATTTTAAGATAGTATTGCGATCATGAAAATTTTCGATGTCGAGATTTTGATGTTTTTATACGTTTTGAAGGTTCCTGAATCATTTTCACTAAGGTTGAGAAAAGTGTCTGTGTGTGTGTGTATGCATGTAGACAAGATTACGCAAAAACGGTTTGAGCTAGAATCATGAAATTTGGTATACGGGCATTATTCAAAAAATTTGTAGTTTTCTATCAACTTTTAAGAAATGTAGCTCATTCGGAAGAGAACCATTACCTACCACGTTTTGATTTTTTTTTCTTCTAAAGTGACCGTAAAAATAAAAATATATGTTTGATAGTTTTTCACATGATTAAAAATTGTATAAAACTGCTATATATAGAATTTCAGCTTGATTGAATCTCTGAAAGTACCGGAATTAATTTTTTAACACATTGACTGCCAATCACGCGCCAGCACGTGGCGTGGTACCATCAACAAAGAGCCAAACACGCGCTGGTTTAATAAATATTATTTATTAATTTTAATTTATAATTTAATTAATTACATTTAATTTAAATATAATATATGTCCAATTCAAATTGCAAGATAGTCGAGTAGAGACACTCCAGCTTATTTATTGTTTTATTTTAGTAGTTATAACTATTAAATTAACTATACTATAAAAATATACTATAAAATTAAATTAAAAATAAATTCTTTAGAATAATAATAATAAAATAAAAAATATTAAATCTTGTTTGAATTCTGCTCATCATAAGACATGTTTGTGTTTTTTTAATGCTAATATTATTCTCAGTGGTTGTTTGTTCACTTTACAAATATCTTCTCAATATTCTATTAGAGTAGCTTCCAAGTAAAAAAGAAAAGGGATGCAATTATTTATCATATCTAATATATTATTTCTATCATAAATCATTCTATTAAATTATTATGATTATTATTATTATTATTTCGACATTTGCATAAGTTGTCAATTTATGTTTGTATATAATCTAACAAGGTATATATATATATATATATATATATCTTGTAAAATTAAATATTTATGAATTTTATTTGTTTTTTTCTTGAATTATTTTATATGTAATATTATTTGGATTTTAAATTAAATTTTATTTTTATATCAATTTACATTTCAAATTTCTAATATATATCAAATAGATAAGAGTAGAGTGGGAATAAAACAATTTTATTTTATAACATGCATCAATTGAATATTGATAATTTAGTATTTTGGTATTCATCTTCAGCCCTATAATATGCTATGACTATGTTAACTAGGCCTTTGAGTGGTGGTGTTCAATTTCATTGGCACGTGTGCCTAAATTTAGGGAAACCGAATGGTTAATACATTTTAACACCCACAAATGGTCGTTTTTTTTTTGTTTTGTTTTTTATGTGATATATTTCCATTACTCTAAAACAGTGATTCTCAACCACTGTGCCGCGGCACTTTTGTGTGCCGCGAGATTTTCAAAATGTGCTGCCAAATTTTACAAATGTAAAGTTCAAATTAAGAAAAAGTACTTATTTATTTTACATGTAAGTAAAAAAAAAAGATAAAATTTTTTTTTGAATATGGTTCTAAAAAAAAGGTAAAATATTTTTGAAATCAGGCTCTTAAACATTTTCGACTTTTTTCAATTTTTTTCTTTGTTTGCTCCCAAATTTTTAAACCGTTAAAAGTGTGCCGCCGTAAAAAAAAGGTTGAGAATCACTGCTCTAAAATGTACACATCTTTTATTTACCATGAACCTTTTTTTTTAATATATAATAATTTTATTTATATATGAAAAATAAATCAATTAAATCCATAAATATTAATACATAATTATATTATACTATAATTTTATATAATATAAGTGTTTGATATATATATACAGCTTTTTTTTTTATTTTTTCTACTAAATTAAATTACCATTCCTCTTCACTCAACTTAAGAATTTTTTTTTTTTTTTTTAATATTATTTTTTTTCTGCTTAAATCAATATATAAAGATTTAATGTTTAATTCATTTCAAAATTATAAATTAATAAATAATTAAATAAAATTAATGTACATAATGATTTTTCGAAAAAATACTTGAAAAATTTCAAATTGTTTAATGTAAAAAAAAAAATTAAGTCACATTGTAATTTATTTATTTATTTATTTTATTAAATTTAGTTTTTTTAAATAAATAACATCTCAAGAAGAGATGAAAGAAAAGAAAGAGGGAAATAAATAAATATATATATATATATATATAGAATCTCGTGATTGAAAAAAATTAAATCAAAATATCCCACCTGTGTGTGGGAAAATTTATTTAAAATGAACGAAAAACGTTCATCTTTCAACGTGATCAAATTGAAAAATCTAACAAGGTGTCAAATGTTAATAATAATAATAATAATAATAATATGAAGACGAAAAAGAAGGAGAAAGAATGAAAAAAGAGAAAGAATTATTTAGAAATAAATCAAAAAATTTATCGAAATTGATTTTGAGTGTGAATTGAATAATTTAAAAATGAAATATCTTTCACGAGATGAATAACGAATGGAAAGCATGACGTTTTATCTATATATATATATTTTTTACTAGAATGAAAATAAATAGTAAATGGACTATGCTAGAAATGTCGTTTAGAATAAAATCGTTTTAAATAGTCACGAGGCAATCATAGAATGTAAATTTTCTATAAATAAAAGGAAAAAAAAAAAACTAGTATTTGCAGAGAAAAAAGTTGATTCAATTTTTAATTTTAATAAATATTAAAAAAAAATAAAATTGAATTCACTAATATTTCTAATTTAAAACTATAAAGAGATTTAAAAAGTAATTTAATTTTAATTATTAATTATTAATATTAATATTTATAAATATGTCGTTGATTTTAAATTTTTTATTCTTAATGAAAATGCAAAATTATTTATTCAATTATTAATTAAGTTAATTATTAATTAACTAGATTCCCAGAGCGCCTCCGCTCCGCTCCCTGTACCCCCGATTTAATAACATACATAGTAATTTGTTGAAAGTCTATATGCGAAAGGTTTTAATTCATTTTAATTCAATCAGTATATTTTTTATTTCATTTGAATTTTTGTTTTCTCTCAAATTTGCAAATTGAACTATTTTTCAAAATATAAATTTAAATATAATTAATATTGCTTACTTTGTTTTAGGAAATATTAATCTTTAGTCGAATCCGTTGCAAACGGTATTTGCAATTTCAGTTTTAAACTTAATTTATCGTGGTTTGCAGCAATTAATTAAATAGTTCTTTGAAGACAATATTTTTCGTATACCAATCATCATAATAATTATAATATAATAATAATAATAATAATAATTATAGAAGATAGATATCATCATTCCCATGAAAAAATATAAAAAAAAACATTTGTATAAATATAATATAATTAAGTATGTATATTATACATAATAATAATATGTATATATTAAATAATAATTTAAATATATTATATATAAAAAATTTAATTTAATATTTATTTTAAAAAATTAATTTTTAATAATTAATTAGTAAATAATTTTTAAATAATTTAAATAATTTAAAAAATAATCAAATAATTTAATTAAATTTAATTCAACATTTAAATTAAATTCAAAAGAATGAAATATATATATATATATATATATGTATATTCAATTAACATTTTTGTAAAATACATAAAAATCAAATTACCTTTTATTTAGAGAATATTTTTACCGACCGACGATAGTAAGGGAGGTATTGTTTTCACACCAAATTTCACATGTGGAGATTTTTACATATCTCCACGAATCATGCATTTTCTAAACAGAAAAAAGTATTTTTAGCATGATGTCTGTCCGTCCGTCTGTCCGTCCGTATAGATGTGTACAGCCTGAACGGCTCAACCGATTTTGATGAAATTTGGTATATTTACTTAATGCATCAGTGGGATGAATTGATCAACTTTTGGTGCAAATCCGGAAACCGGAAGTGGTAGTATTAGCGATCGACGATAGGAAGGGAAGGGTTATTTTCACACCAAATTTCACATGAGGAGATTTTTTTATATATTACCACGAATTATACACTTTGTATTGGTTTTATCCTCGGGAAAATCATATTTATTAGTTTTTTCTTGATTTAAAATTATATGACGTCATCCAGCCATTCATGACGTCACAGCCTGGTCTTACATATATATTATAAATAAAATAAAATTAAAAATGTTTATATTTATTATTTATGTATTCATATCTGTTTTTATTACATTAATAGATATATTAAAATTATTTGAAATTGTTTCTGTAGCTAGAAATTAATTTACTTCAAACCGTCGGTCGGTTCGGACCTGGCCACAGGTCAACTTATTTTTGTTTTTTTGAAAGAACAAAGACGCCATGTGACCGAATGTGACCGAATGTGACCGAGCGTTACGGATTAAGTGAGTGAGTGACGATTGGATTTTATATATAAAATAGTAAATAGTATACAATATTTGTATTGTAGATATGTAGTTATGTAACTAATAAACGTTTAGCCTCTTTTATTTTTTCATGCATACCAAAATTCACTCACAAACAAATCAAGAAAACATCCACTAAACACTTTTATATATATATATATATATAGGTATATATTTATCTACATACATCTAGTGATGAAATGAAATTTATAACTTACAATAAAATTCATAACACAAACATGGAGTAGTAAAAAATCATCAGACAAAAGGACGTGTTAATTCAATTCAAAAGGTTTACATGGTAGGAGAAGGGAGGCGAGGAGAGGTGGGGGGAGGATAAGGGGAAATCGACTTTAAACATAGAATTAATTCAATCATTTCGTAGAATTGCACAAGTGATCCATTACATACCTATTAAGTGTTGGATGATTGAAAATTTAATTTCTCTTCTTTTTTTATAATTTGTGATCATAGACAAACTAATCCAACAAACAAAACAAAAAAATTATTTTCAAATGAAAATTTCATAAAATATTTATATTAGTTCATTTATTATTATTATAAAATTAATTGACAAAATATTTTAATTATATTTTATTTGTTTTACATATACATAAGTAAGCATATGTTGTACTACATACTTATAGGAATAATTATTATATAATGATGAATTTATGAATTGTGAAAATTAATTAAATAAAGATTCCATTAATTTTTGTGTTGTTGTGGGAAGACCAAATGCGTTAAAAAATTAGTTTTTATTTTATATAATGTCTCTATAGTCTCTAACTTTTTACTATCTCGTAAGAGATAGTATAGCGATCACGAAAATTTTCGATGTTGAGATTTTGATGTTTTTATACGTTTTGAAGGTTCCTGAATCATTTTCACTAAGGTTGATAAAAATGTCTCTCTCTCTCTCTGTGTGTGTGTGTGTGTGTGTGTGTGTGTGTGTGTGTGTGTGTGTGTGTATATGTATGTAGACAAGATTACGCAAAAACGGTTTGAGCTAGAATGATGAAATTTGGTACATGGACATTATTCAAAATTCATAGTTTTCTATCAACTTTTGAGAAATGTAGCTCAACCGGAAGAGGGTCATTACTTACAACGTTTTGATTTTTTTTCCTCTAAAGTGACCGTAAAAATAAAGATATATGTTTGATAATTTTTCACATGATTAATAATTGTATAAAACTGCTATATATAGAATTTCAGCTTGATTGAATCGCTGAAAGTACCAGAATTTATTTTTTAACACTTCAAATCTCACGCGCCAACACGTGCCATGGTGCCATCAATAAATAGCCAAACATGCGCTGGTTTAATATTTATTATTTATAATTTATTATTAATTAAATTTAATTTAAATATAATATATTATGTTATTTAATCCAATTCAAATTGCGAGATAGTTGAGTGGAGACACTCCAGCTTATTTAGATTTCCCTAAATTTCATTATAATAAAAATTATTCGATAAACGATAAATTATATTAAAAAACTGAATAAAAATAAATATTAAAGAATTTAATAATTCACTAAAACATATTTAATTAATTTACTGATTAAATTAAAAAATAAATAAAAATAAGAAAAAGGAAATTAATGTTATAATATAGTGATTTAAATCAATTAAATGAAAAACTATTAATTACACACACACACAACCAAATATTATGTATCACTTTGGGGATACAGGGGGCAGAGCCTTAATAGGAGCGTTAATATTAGCTATTAATAAAATGTATGAACATTTATTTATTTATTTATATTTATTGTAAATAAGTATATATACATTCACTTTCAGTAATCTTTCAACATTATAAATAAATAAATATTTACAATTTTTTTTTATTTCTTAATTATTATTATTATTATTATTTTACATTTAATTAATTTGTATTAATTATAAATATATATATATATATATATATATGACATTTTTATTTTATCTAATCAAATTTTATTATAGGATTTACTAAGAAAAATTGTATATGTAAGGGGAGGGGGTGGGGAAAACAGAGCCCCGACGTTGGGCGTCAATTTGTAAGGGGGGAGGCCCACAGTGGATGCCAACAGGCCCCTTACAAGGAGGAGGGAAGAAGGGGGAGAGAAGGGAGGGAAAATGTGATAGAAGAGAGAAGAGCGGAAATGGGAGAGGGAAAAAAATGGATCTTATGTGGAGAGGGAAAAAAAGGAGTTTAAGGTCTCCACAGGTAAACAGGTGGATATCTTCTTGAAGGGGGAAAATATTACCCGCAGCTGCAGAGAACAAACTACCTTTCCTCCAATGGTCCAGCAGAGATGAAGGTTAAATGGGCGCCATGCTATACTCAGAGGTAAAGCAGATTTTAATGAGACTGGTCAATAAGGATGTAGTTTAAGTTAAATTGAAAAACGGTTGTTTAAAAGAAAATGTATAATTATAAGAAATATTATATTACTTCTCCACCATGGGAGTCAAAGAAAATGTATAATTATAAGAAATGTTATATTACTTCTCCACCATGGGAGTCAAAGAAAATGTATAATTATAAGAAATATTATATTACTTCTCCACCATGGGAGTCACAAAGGATCCATCCAACATGGAGGATCATCAAAACACGTCTTTACACAAAGAACGCGGAGACAGGATAACACGTCTTTACACAAAGAAGGTTAGCATCTGACTGTCTATATAATGCCAAGTCACCAACCGTCGTCGGAATCCCCTAGACGTTGCCATTCAGTCATGCAACAGCGCCTGGGGTGACTTTGTCATATATATATATAATAAATATACATCCGTTACATCCTCCCCCTCTGACTCCTGAAGAAGTCCCAACGAAGGAGTCAGAAAAAGAGAAAAGCGAAAAACAATATTTAATAATACAAAAAAAAAAATTCATAAAGATTAAAGGCAAAGATATAATAATTCTTAATACTTAACTAAACAACTAATAATATAAAAAAAGTTCACAAAAATCAAAGAAAAATATACAATAATCTTAATAATTAATTAAACAATTAATAATATAAAAAAAGTTCACAAAAATCAAAGAAAAATATACAATAGTTCTTAATAATTAATTAGAGTCACCCTTTCGAGGTCGACCTCTCTTTTTAGGAATATATCTCCTATACCAAGAGCAAGTTTGTATAGGAAATGACAATTGTTGAAGATTTTTATCATTGTAATTCTTATTTTTTACTTGCTTAGATTCGATTCTTTCATTTATAAATTTCAAATTATTTGCGAATCTCTTTAGATAAGGGGTGATTTCTGGGACGAAGTTGTCATTGTAAATCACCTGTCCATTTATGTGCTCACCAAAAGGTGTAGGCTCTCCCCCTGCAGTAAAGATATCATTGAATTCGTTTAATAGAGAATTCAATTTTTGCCTTTGAGAGACGTTTAAAATCTTGTTATTACTTAAAATATCCGATAAATAATTAATTTTGTGAGGTTCAGAGGCGATAAGTGGTTCCTCTTTCTCAAAGGGGTATTTTAATTTCTTTCCATTATTAAAATACCACTGGTTAGAGCAAAGATCAATAATTAATCTTGCCTGTTTTAAAAAATCATTTCCCAATAAAGTTCTCGGGATTTTTTGATTTTGAAAAAACATCAGCCTGGTGGGCACTATTTTATTTTTAATATTTATAGGTAATTCAATTAAATCTACTTGATGCTCTTGGCTAGAGCCATCAGCTAAACTAATAGTTACTGATTTATTATAAAATGTAACATTTTTATTTTTTAAAATATTATATAATTTTTCACTCCCTATGGAATGAGAGGCACCAGAGTCAGCACATGCCGTACCCGTGGCATCGCCTATTTGAATGGGAAGGAGAGGGAGAAATCCTTTGTGTTCATTTGAAGATATTTTGATAGTATTACTAAAATTAAAAGTAGGATCTACTTTATTAGTTTTTAATTGGGGATTGCAATCAGTGCATTTGGGCTTAATAGTACCTATTTTCCCACATCCATAACATTTTTTTACATTTTTAAAAGGTTTCTCCATAGAAACGGTATCAGTGCCACGGGGGGCTACTTTATTTACAATTTTGCCATCCGTATTTCGGAGGTTGTCATAATTTTCAAGTTTTTTTATTAATTCAAGAGGCTTATTTAATGTTTCCCATTCATCTAAAAAGTGCTCACGACATTGTGATGACACGTGAGTTTTTAATTGATTTGTAATAATTAAATCCTTTAATGCCTCGAAGTTATTGATATTCAATTCCTTTATCCATGATTCAAAATGAACCAATAAGCTATGATAGAAATCAGTCCACGTGTGAGTGGGACATTTTTTACTGTTGTAAAATAATTGACGCATCTTTTCTTTAGTGATTTTAAATCTTTGCATCAAAAGGGTTTTAATATAATTAAAATCCATTAAATTTTTATCCGATTCTCTATATAACAACCTTACTAGGTCTAAAGGGAGGGTTGTAGATAAATAAGATACCCAATTTTCTTGAGGTATTTTAAAAAAATTCATCTGTCTTTCAAAGACCATTAAGTATGAATTAATATCATCATTTTTATTAAGTTTTGGGAGGCGATTGGCTAAATCTATTTGGGGAAAGGGGGCTCCTACAGGAGGAGGGTTGTGATGAGGTGAGTTAAGTCTAATTTTTTCTAACTCTAACCTTTCAACTCTCTGTTCTATAATAGAATTGAGGATACCCTGAGCTATCTCATGATCAAAATCATCATGTGCTAATAAAGCATCTTTAATTTGAATAATTTTCATTGAATTATTAATTTCAATGCCCAATTCATCAGCCAAAACTATTAAATCCTCCTTACGTGCTCTAGTGAGGAAAGCCATTTCTTAACAATAAATTATATACCACAATATACTACTAATTATAATAATTAATTAATTGTATGTAAAAAAACTATAATATAAAAATAAAAATATATAAATTGAATATTAAATTAAATAAATCCTAATAACTAAATAATAAATAAATACAATGAAAGTAAAAATAAAAAAAAATAATAATAATAATAATACAATGTCAATGTAACTGAGAAAGAGAGAAAAAAAAATTCAATTCTCAAACAAAGTATAAATAATAGAAAGAAAAATAAAAAAAAATCATAGGTTTTAAAACCAAAAGAAAAAAAAATATATATAAATGTACTTAAGTGTGGTTGTTCCTTAGGGCGAGTGTCACCATATGGTTGATTAATATTCACAAATTATTTGCACTAATATCACTTATTGCCTTCACAGGGGTGGGGAAAACAGGCCTCGACGTTGGGCGTCAATTTGTAAGGGGAGGGGGTGGGGAAAACAGAGCCCCGACGTTGGGCGTCAATTTGTAAGGGGGGAGGCCCACAGTGGATGCCAACAGGCCCCTTACAAGGAGGAGGGAAGAAGGGGGAGAGAAGGGAGGGAAAATGT
Source organism: Labia minor (assembly GCA_963082975.1). Classification (NCBI taxonomy): domain Eukaryota; kingdom Metazoa; phylum Arthropoda; class Insecta; order Dermaptera; family Spongiphoridae; genus Labia; species Labia minor. The sequence goes on from OY720344.1 coordinate 105,395,032, forward strand.
GATAGAAGAGAGAAGAGCGGAAATGGGAGAGGGAAAAAAATGGATCTTATGTGGAGAGGGAAAAAAAGGAGTTTAAGGTCTCCACAGGTAAACAGGTGGATATCTTCTTGAAGGGGGAAAATATTACCCGCAGCTGCAGAGAACAAACTACCTTTCCTCCAATGGTCCAGCAGAGATGAAGGTTAAATGGGCGCCATGCTATACTCAGAGGTAAAGCAGATTTTAATGAGACTGGTCAATAAGGATGTAGTTTAAGTTAAATTGAAAAACGGTTGTTTAAAAGAAAATGTATAATTATAAGAAATATTATATTACTTCTCCACCATGGGAGTCAAAGAAAATGTATAATTATAAGAAATGTTATATTACTTCTCCACCATGGGAGTCAAAGAAAATGTATAATTATAAGAAATATTATATTACTTCTCCACCATGGGAGTCACAAAGGATCCATCCAACATGGAGGATCATCAAAACACGTCTTTACACAAAGAACGCGGAGACAGGATAACACGTCTTTACACAAAGAAGGTTAGCATCTGACTGTCTATATAATGCCAAGTCACCAACCGTCGTCGGAATCCCCTAGACGTTGCCATTCAGTCATGCAACAGCGCCTGGGGTGACTTTGTCATATATATATATAATAAATATACATCCGTTACATATATATATATTTATATACATTAATACGAGAATGTATGTATATTTGATCACATATGATTTTTATGATGATTGTAAGATGAAGTTCCTTCAATTATTTATTGATAAAAAAATTCATTTTAATGTTTTAGTTGAAATAATATGTAGTTAACGACAGGTGTCACCATATTATATATCTACTATAGAACCTTTCAAGTATAATATTACTATTAATCAATTTTCATTTAAAATAATATAATAATTAAAGAATATCCTTTAATCTAATTTTGTTTTTAATTAAATAAACCTTTTTAATAAATATGATAATAATATTAAATTATAATTAAAATTGTATATTTAATTAATGTAATTCTGAACCATTAAAAAGGCTATAAATAAATAAATAAATATTTAAAATAAATTAAATTGTAAAAATTATTTTTGATTATTAAAAATTATAATACAATTTTATGTGATCTTTTAATAATTTTGATTGAAAAATCATATTTTTTTTTTCTAATATGGTACATATTTGTATGGTCTGGTAAAATTCTCTGATCTGAGAGAAGATATGAAATTAGCAGTACAAAACTTTACTTACATAAATTATCTTTCTGTGTTTTTTTTTTGTTGTTCTTATAATATAATAATAATCTAAATTGATTGATAATTTATATTCTATGATCAAATTAGAGGGTTATTATAAAATAAAAATAATTGAATAGAGATGATGAATATTCATGATAAACAGCCAAATAATTTTTCTTTCCCAGACAGACAGACAAGTATTACTTAATTAATTCATAAAACAATTTAAGTAGTTCATAATTTTATAAAATATTGAATTGCTTTATAAAAATTTAAAAATATTAAATAATCGATTTTTACGAAAAAAAAAAAAATTTAGAGATTTTATCATTAATCTTTTCAGATTAATAATCACATATTAAGACAAATGAAATATTTAAAGTAACATATTTTCCTCAAGAGAACAAAAAATAGATATTGAATTGAATTTTTGTAATAGTAATATCAAACTTAAAATAAATTAAGAAATAAAATGAAAAAATTAAAAATTATTATCGATTGTCCTATATGACAAATATTTAATTTATAGATAGTGAACAGGTTCTTCTGTTTATCGTTGATAATTTGAAATTTATAGAATTTAAAATCATATTATTTATCCATATATGTATATATAAATATATATTTATATATATTAAGATGTATTCTCTTATCCTTTTCTTTTTCATCTTTAGTATGATACTGTATAAGAGATAATTGTGAAGATAGATGATCATTGGACAATATTTCGTATCGCCATCTCCATAATTTTGCATGTCTCCAATGATAATATCTTGTCGAAAATGGAATTCTTAACAAATCTATTGGATTTGATTTAGTAGTTATGCGGGGGTTTCGGTGTATTTTCACGCCTGAGACGTGAGAACAGCGGGAGATCCCCGTATGGGTGGGGCCAAAGATAATTTATCTAATAACATTTATAAATCACTCGATGAATTAATAAATTTTAATAATCAGATGATAATTTTGTTATTAATGAAAGAGGGGCTGATCGTTGGCGTTTTGTTTCGTTCCAACACGACCGAGTTCAAAAACAAATTAAATCGAACAGCGCGAGTGACGATAAATCACACATTGCCATTTATTTCAAATGGTGACCTTTCACATAGACAGCTATATATCTAAATTTGAACGTTCTTACCTCTACTCTCTCTCTCTCTCTCTCTTTTAAATATATTTATATTTATTTAAAATTTTTATGGAAGAACTAACATATTATTATTTCTTCTTAATAATTAATGCTTTGACATTATTTTTATTATTTTCTATAAATCATTCAATATTAGAATTCAATTTTATAAAATATAGATAGATAATAATAAATAGATATAAAAAAATATAATAGAAACAAACAAATAAAGTAAAAGGTGATTTCAATTTATTATTAATTTAAAATAATAAATATTGATAATAGTAGAAGAAAATGATTTAGATTAATCAAATAAAAAAAAAAGAAAACATTTAATTTACATTGTATTAATATTTTTTTTTATATTTAAAATATTTTAAAAATTTTTATTTGATTTCGAAATAAAATTAAAAATATTTATTTTAATAATATTTTAAGAGTCAGATTACGGAATATATTTATTAATCTCTCATAAGAAAAAAAAATTCATGAAGTTAGCAACATAATAACACTCATAAACAATTATATCGTAAATAAAAAAAAAATTAAATATTTTTTTTATTTAAAACGTCATTAAATGATCAGGGTGAAATTTTAAAAAAAATGATTTATATTTTCTTTGTACAAATACGTTTGGTAGTGTAAAATTTATATATTATATTTATATTTATATATTATTATAAAATTTATCTTATTGAGAATATTATCTTTCTGTCTTTCTGATCTTGAAAATTGTCCACATAAGTTTTTTATATTTTAAAAATAATTTTTTTCTTTAATTAATATTAATTTAAAATTATAATTAAAGTATATCATATTTCAAATAAATTGTTGAATAAATTTTAGAATAAATTATAAATAATATAAATGATATTTGATTATTATATGGTAAATAAAAAGAAGAAATTAAATATATCTCGAAAGAGCTGGGCGACTGGCTCCTGTCATATTCTATTCAATTAAAAAATATTTTATTAATCATTTTTTTTATTTTTAAAATATTTTAAGTCATTCAAATGATATCAAGATAGAAATGGTGAGTTGTCTCATTTAATTTAAATAACAATTGTGTGTGAATAATCTATTATATATATATATTATTTTATTTTATATTAAAGTAATATAATTTTAGAAATAAATTATGTTATTAGCAGTAGTAATCTTTGGTCGAAATAAACTATAAGATATTACTACTTTGAAAAATATAAAAGTAAAGCCATCTATAAGTATAACAAAATATTAACATATAATATATATATAATATAAGATCAAATATATTATCAAGTAAATTTTAATATTGTTTTCATTTTAAAATGACACAATCGCGTTATTTTAATTAATTAATTTGTACCAATTTAAAAAATATATTTTTAATGTACAATTTTTAGAAAACTCATTTAATAATTGTAATAAATAATTAAAAAATTCTATTTCAATATTTTTTAATGAGTCAAGCTCGTTGTGTACTAGATACTTTTTAAAAAAATAGAAAAATAAATTTCTAGACAAAGGACATTCTTTTCGTTACTTCATAGAAACAGATTGAAGAAGATGGCTTAAGGAAATCAGGAGCTCATTGTGATTGCTGCCACACTGTAAAATATCATCATTAATTCAAAATAAAAAGCCTTACCTAAAGATATTTTAGAATATTCTAGATTCAACGTTTATTAAATGAGAAAAAAGATTATTCAAATAAATTTTGTGAATGAAAATAATAAAAGCATGGAGAGAGAGGCAAATTTCTTTAAAAATTGTTAAAATCCGGAATTAAATCATCAATGAAGAACATTATTAAAGATGGAGGACAACAGGCCGTTCAATATTTCCTTGAAAATGTGCGCAAACGCCAACAGGGAGGGGTGTGTCTTCTACTGTAAGAGGGATGAGTGGAAAGGGGTGCAAGAAAGAAGCAACGCACCAAGGGCGGTTCTTGTTATTAAATACTTTGGAAAATTGAGGATTATGTTTGGATTGGCGATAGGAACAACATCCCTAGGGGTGGATTCTGAAATCCACCCCCCCCCTTTCCTAGAGGGGTGTAAAGTGGCTAAAAGCGACCGGCTCCCTTCCTTCTGCTAGTTTTAACGATCCGCCAACTTTAGCTAATGAAAATATAATGAAGTGGAAAAAGACGATGACAGACGAGGAGACGTGTGGAAAAAAAAACACTCTCGAAAGTTGAAACGAGGACTAAAATTAAATTTTCATTTTCATAAACGACAAATGGATTTCGACGCAAGTATGAACGGTTGCTTAAACATTCTGTTTATTTTACGAAACGATACACATATTATAGGACATTTTTAAGATGGAGTGGGGAGGGAAAAAAAGATGACGCCGTCAAATAACAATTTTCAACCAACTGGGAAATATAAACAAAAATAAATCGGATTCACTTAAAATGTTAAAAGAAAATAAATTTAAAGAATTTTGAAACAAAATAATTTATTATTATAACTATTACCTAAAATTTAAAAAAAAAAATACATTAAATGAATTGAAAAATTCAATTTGATAAAATATTATTCAAACATAAATTTTAAATAATTACAATTATTTAAGTATATGATAGCAATTGATTAGTTTAGAAAAGTACACAAAAAGTATGTATGAGAAATAATTATATGACATTATTATTATATAATAGACAAACTCATCTTGTTGTAGGTTGAAAGAAGAAAATTAGAAGACGATAAGAAATAGATACCTAATATGAATCTGGAATTTTGAATGTAAAATCCATTTACATAAACAATGTTTAATACTATAACAATTAGATGATACAAATCTATTTTAACAAATAAAAAGATAATAAATATATATTTATTGTTTTATAAGGCGCCACAGGATGGGAGTTAGTGTAGCTGGCTCGCATTCTCGTGGTCCCGGGTTCGAGTCCCGGGCCTAGCAAGGGAATTTCTCTAACTGAGGACTATGGGACGAAGTCAACCCAGCTTTCGGGATCAAAATTGGGAATCTACTTGGTACTTGATAAAAAGTAGCGCATCCGATCAAGAAAATCAAGGTAAAGGTTGAAAGGACCCGTTCTACTGATCATAGGACACCTCATTGATATAACCGACTTGATAGGCGTTGTCCTTGCATAGGACGTACAAAAGTCAGAGGTTTTTTTTTATATATAATATATATTATTTTATACTTTATATTAAGCAATAATGATATCTCACTAAAACCTTACATGTATTTTTTTTTTAAGAAAAAATGTATCAAATTTTATAGGAAATAAATACTAAGTTTATTTTTAAAAATGTCACTTTGAAAAATAGATTGAAAAAAAACTTCTCACTCCCATTTCTGAAAATATGAAACAGTTTTAAGAAAAATGAATCAATCCATGCGATTTCTAATGTAAACAAGCATATATATCGGTTGCATCTGTGCATTCTCTAATGAAAGCTGTGCCGACTGTCTCTATCATTCATCGGTTTGCTAACAACCTTAACAACCCCTGGGACCCCATCAACCCCTGTGGAAGGGCTCCACCCTTTCCAGATCTCACACCCGCAAATGTTTACTCAAACACTTGGAAACCACTTAGCTGAAGAAGCTTTTTATTTCACTTCCCAGTTGAAAACCAAACGATCATCTCTACACATCTCTCTCTCTCTCTCTCTCTTATATATATATATATATATATATATATATATATATGCATCTACTCTTGCAGAACCTATCCTCCACCCTACATTCCCCCACCACCCCCTCCCTCACTTCACTCACCCCTTCATTCACTCTTTAGTGGATAATAATATTTGTAAATAAAGGGCAACGCGCGCGCGTAAATTAATCATACAGAAAAGCGTTTCATAAAATAAACACTCTATCAGCAAAGGGCAATTTAATTGATAAGAAAAGGGTTTAGAAATTTTGTTAAGGCCACAATTCCCAAGAATAAACAAACTTTTTAGAAATCTATTAAACGAATATTAATCCATTGGTGAAAATTTAATAGTATTAAAAGAGCTTAATATAAATTAGCTCTGAAGAGTTAATAAAGATAAATATAGATTTTTGAATATTCAAATATAAATTTTTAATTTTAATTTTAAAATATATATTATAATATAAAAGATTAATGAAAAAATAAATAAATAAACAAATGAAAATTTCTTTACTTACAATTAAAAGGAAAGTTAAAGACGAAGAGTTGGTTAACTAGAAAAGTTTTGTTTTGGAAAAAAATAAAGTATTTTTACGTTTACTAAATCCCTCTTTAGAAATGAATTCCACTTTAGCTTCTTTTTTACTATCTCGCCAGAGATAGTATTGCGATCACAAACATTTTCGATGTCGAGATTTTAATGTTTTTATACGTTTTGAAGGTCCCTGAGTCAATTCCTTAAGGTTGAGAAAAATGTGTGTGTGTGTGTGTATGTAGACAGGATTACACCAAAACGTTTTGAGACAGAATAATGAAATTTGGTATACGGGCATTATTCAATATTCGTAGTTATCTATCAACTTTTGAGAAATCTATCTTTCCATTTTTTTTCCTCTAAATTGTCCGTAAAACTAAAAAATTTCAACATGATTGAATCACAGAAAGTACCGGAATTAATTTTTTAACACGACTGCAAATCACGCGCCAGCACTTGACGTGGTGCCATCATCAAAGAGCAAAACACGCGAAGGTTTAATTTTATATTTATTCATTTTAATTTATAATTTACAATTAATTAAATTTAATTTAAATATAATATATATGTTAATTAATCTAATTCAAATTTGCGAGATAGTCGAGTGGATACACTCCAGATTTTTTCCTTAACATATCAGTAAAAAATAAGTTGACCTGTGGCCAGGTCCGAACCGAACGACGGTTTGAAGTTAAATTAATTTCCAGCTACAAAAACAATTTCAAATAATTTTAATATATCTATTAATGTAATAAAAAACAGATATGGATAGAACATAAATATTTTTAATTTTATTTTATTTATAATATATATGCGCAAGACGGACGGACGGACGGACAGACATCATGCTAAAAATACTTTTTTCTGTTAAGAAAATGCATGACTCGTGAAGATATGTAAAAATCTCCATATGTGAAATTTAGTGTGAAAACAATACCTCCCTTACTATCGTCGGTCGGAAAAAATTTTTATAAAATGACATTTTTCTAATCTCTAATGTACTAAAAAGAATAAAATAATTTTTCTATAAGCCTGACAAAATTTATGGATGAATTGCTTCATATTCAACGAAAAACGTTGGGCGCATTTAAAAATTGCGAAAAATGGCAAAAAAAGCTCGAGAAAAGGCGATTTTTTTTAAAAAGGCGCGAAATGCCAAAAAAACAAAAAAGGCAAAAAAGGCGTTTTTTAAAATCTACCACAGTGTTTGATTTTTATAGATCAGTGGTGATCTATAAAAAAATCTTGAAAAGGCTCAAATTTTAAAAAAGGCAAATTATTATCTCTAATTATTTCAAACACATATTGGATAAAAAATGTTTGTAATAGTAACCTAAAAACTTTTTTTTTCAAAAGCAAAAATAATCAAATTTTCAGTGTTTTTTATTATTATTAGTACGTGGAACACCGAGCTATAGCTCGACCCTTTTACAAATTTATACAATTTATTATTATTTATACATATATTAAACTTTGAAAATTTTATAATTTTTTAATTATTTTATTATTGTTAAATGAGTTTTCTAAAAATGACCCATCAAAAATTTGTTTCCTAAAATGGTACAAAATAATTAAATTAACTTGATTTTCATTTTAAGATGAAAAATATATTCAAATTTATTTGATAAAATATTTGATCCTATTTTATATATTATTATATATAGTTATAATTAGATTTCTTAAGTTTTATATTTTTGAAAGAAGCAATAGCTTATAGACTGTTTCGACCAAGGATTATTACTGATAATAATATAAATTCTGAAATTATATTGACACCTGTACTTGCCCATATTTTAATTAAGAAAGAAGTTTATATTTTTTTCTTTTTATTTATTATAATCAAATATCATTTATATTATTTATAATTTAATATAAAAAAAAAAATTTAATATAATATATTTTTTTTAATATTATTAGATCACATTTATCCACCAATTAATTTGAAATTCCATCCTTTATATAATTATATGTTACTTACTTCATGAATATTTTTTTTTTTTTGGTGGGGGCATAATAAATATATTTAGAATTTTATAGTTGCTATCTTAAAGACGAATATTGGGTTGTTATTTTGATTCTAAATCAAAATCAATATTTAAAACCTGTGTTTAAAACGTTTATATTACTTATTATCTAGAATATATTTAGAATATATTTTATAAGGGATAATATATAGATTAATCAATTAAAAATGGATCTTTATTCAGAAGAAGACAGAAAATATCCAATATATATAGGTAATTTTTATTTCAATGTTTTTTTCATCTAAGTAATTTAATTGTCAATAAAATAGTAATTATATATAAAAATTACTTTAACATATGGATTTGGATAAAATTTTACCAGTGCGTTCCTTTATTTTATTCTAAGAAACTTTTCTTGTGAAATTTTTGCGGGACGCTCCTAGTTTACGGGGTAAAAACTATTAAAATTTGCCTATACATCTGTGGAGTCGCTTAAAATTAAATTATTTTATAAAAAATTTTTAATAATAATTATATTAAATATTATATAATAAAAAATATTATTTTATAAATATAAAAAATAAAAAATATTCTATAAATATAAAAAATATTATTTTAAACAGAATTAAATATTATTGTTAATATGATTAAATATTATATGAATAAAAATAAAATATTTTTTATAGCTAAAATTAAATATAATTTATTTCGTTAACAATTACCAGTAATTTTTATTTCTATGTTTTTTTCATACAAAGTAATGTAAATTTTCACTAAAATTATTGTTCTTATATTATTTGTAGTGATTTTATTTCTAAAATTGATATATAAAATAGTTAGATATATAAAAATATAGTGAATTAAAATAACGAAATCAATTCTTTTTAGGTCCTCTGTATTCTTGCATATATTGTCATACGAATTTTATAAGTGAGGAATTTTTATGTAGACATCTAAAAAAATGTTTTCATAAAATAATATTTTCAATATTCAAAAATGAGGTACAACTGATAAAGGATAAAGAGAAATATTTAGATAAAAAATTTGAAGAAGCAATTGATTCAATCCATACAGAAGACAATCATTTTCAATGTAATTATTGTAATAAGAAATTTAATATGAAAGCAAGTTTAAAAAAACATTTACTAATTCATACAGGAGAAAAACCTTTTGAATGTAATTATTGTAAAAAGAACTTTAATCAGAAATCAAATTTAGATAAACATTTATTAATTCATACAGGAGAAAAACCTTTTGAATGTAATTATTGTAAAAAGAACTTTAATCAGAAATCAAATTTAGATAAACATTTATTAATTCATACAGGAGAAAAACCTTTTGAATGTAATTATTGTGAAAAGAAATTTAATGTAAAATCTAATTTAAAAACACATTTAATAATTCATACAGGAGAAAAACCTTTTGAATGTAATCATTGTAAAAAGAAATTTAATCGCAAATCAGCTTTAAATAAACATTTATTAATTCATATAGGATAAAAACCTTTTGATTCTTACACGAGAAAAGCATTTTGCATTTAATTTAATCATATTTAAATTGTCATTTAGCAATTCATACTGATAAAAAGTTTTTTGAAATGATATTATTGTAAAAGGAAAATTATTTAACATTTATTAATCCATAATGTTTGAATAAAAGGCGTATTAATGCTGACTAAAGATTATTTTTGAATCTTTTTTTGATTAATGTTATCTACTTTCTATTTTTTTGTTAATTTCTATAAAAAATTTCTATAAAACATTTAACTGATTATTAATATTAATGAATGTATTTCGGCCATTAATAAAATAAGATGACCTGTGGCCAGGTCCGAACCGACCGACGATTTGAAGTAAATTAATTTCCAGCTACAGAAACAATTTCAAATAATTTTAATATATCTATTAATGTAATAAAAAACAGATAAGGATAACATAAATATTTTTAATTTTATTTTATTTATAGTATATATGCAAGACCCGGCTGTGACGTCATGAATGGCTGGATGACGTCATATAATTTTAAATCAAGAAAAAACTAATAAATATGATTTTCCCAAGGATAAAACCAATACAAAGTGCATGATTCGTGGTGATATATAAAAAAATCTCCTCATGTGAAATTTGGTGTGAAAATAACCCTTCCCTTCCTATCGTCGATCGCTAATACTACCACTTCCGGTTTCCGGAATTGCACCAAAAGTTCATCAATTCATCCCACTGATGCATTAAGTAAATATAACAAATTTCATCAAAATCGGTTGAGCCGTTCAGGCTGTACACATCTATACGGACGGACAGGCGGACGAACGGACAGACATCATGCTAAAAATACTTTTTTCTGTTAAGAAAATGCATGATTCGTGAAGATATGTAAAAATCTCCATATGTGAAATTTAGTGTGAAAACAATACCTCCCTTACTATCGTCGGTCGGTAAAAATATAAAAATTGAAAAATTGAAATGATTCACTAAAATTATAATGTATAATGTATAAGTACCGGGACCCCGAGCCTCGGCTCGGTACTTAAGTTAAAAAAAATGATTCATTATTATTGGGTTTGGCTGGTAATATTAATACCTGGGATACCGAGCTGTCGCTCGAAAAAATGTTTAGACATTATTATAGTCATTTTCATTCTGTAAATTAAATAATTTTATTTCATTTAAATAAATATCTATTTTTAAATAATTTTTCTCTCTACATTATTTATCTAATTCTGACAATATATTAAGATCACACCGGGACCCCGAGCCTCGGCTAGGTAATTAAGTTAAAAAAAAATAATTCATTATTATATTGGGTTTGGCTGGTAATATTAATACTTGGGGCACCGAGCTGATATACAATTCTTTAAATATTTATTACAATTATTAAATGTTGCATCATTGCATCAATCTGATTAAAATGAATGGAACTTGGGGTAGGTATGTTTCTAAGTGCATGAATATTTTTTTTTTATTGGAAGAATGATAAATATATATCGTAATTTATAATTATAAAATATTATTAAAATATATATTTTTAATTTTATTTCGAAATTAAATAAACAATTTTAAAATATTTTAAATATAAAAAATATATATCTTTTAAAAAAAGGCGGGAGTCAAATTTCAATATGAATGTCATATGTCATCGATATATAAATTAATAATAAATAATATTAATAAATATTTAAATTTAATAAAAGAACAATGAATAAATAAATATAAAATAGTAATTTATTAAAAAATAATAGATTAAAAAAAAAAAAAAAAATTATTTTCCTCCGGTTTTTTTATTACAATATTACAATTATTAAATGTTGCATCATTTTAATTAATAAAATAAAATAAAATAAATTAAATTTAATATAAGAACAATGAATAAATAAATCACGAAAATAGATAAAAAAAAATGCACGCGGCGAGTTTCGATCCTTCGAACTCGGGGAGTAAAAACCAGGGCTTCGAACCGGAACTGAACCGAAAACCGAAAACCGAAAAAAACCGTTATTTTTGTCGGAGTGAAAACCGGAGCTGAACCGAAAAAAATAATATCGGTTTATTTCGGTTCAGTACGTGTTCAATCCAGAGTTGCCACAAGAGGTGTTTTGGCAACACCCAAGCCCGAATTTTTTTTCAATTAGTTATGCCTCGCACTGCATGGTGTCGCTAAAAACTTTGTTTCAAAAATTAGTGTCCTAGTCATACTCTCCCTTCGGTTGTGTTGGCAGCGTCTCGTAGTCGCAATACAGAATTTAATGTTTTCATCGTTTGTTTAATACTGATATTTTGATTTAATGATAGTATTAATTTTTTAAATTATTTATTCCATTTGTTACAGGGTTATGTATTGATATAAAGAAAATGATTCATAAATATAAATAAAATTATTAAATAAATTTAAACAAATATTGAATACCTTTGACCAAGTACGAAGATTAGACAGTAAAAAACTTATTTTAGAATTTTGGGAGGAAAATAAAAATACATATCCTCATTTTAACAAAATTGCAATGGTGGTTTTAGGAGATACTGCAACACAAGTTAGTGTTGAAAGAGCTTTCTCTGGTTTAAAGTTTATTTTACGAGACAATAGAAATAGTTTTAATGAAAATATATTAGAAGATATTTTAATAATTAGAGGTATATTTTTCATCTTTTATAATTCTAGTTATAATTGTAAGTAAATATATCCAAGAATCCTGTATACTTTAACATTAAATATACGAATTTGTTTCGTTTGTTGAGTGTTTGAAAGTAGAAGGATGTAAAAAAATATTCATACTTATTTGTTTCGTTTAATAAATTATATTATCATCTTATATTATATACTTCTAATTATTATACCTTTAATTAATTATTATTATTTATATTATATTGTATCAATTCATGTAGTATGATTTAGGGTGGTAGCAAGAAATATTTTTATATATTTATGGCGGACTCGGCATACCCCGACCTAAATTTCTAATACAAATAAAAGGTCTTTAAAATTAATTAATCGGAGCTGAACCGAAAACCGAAAACCGAAAAAAACCGTTATTTTTGCCGGAACGAAAACCGGAACCGAACTGATATTTTTTTTTTTTTATTGAACCGGAACGAAAACCGAAACGAAAAAAATAACGGTTCGAAGCCCTGGTAAAAACAATTGTTCTTACCATTGGTCTATGATATTTTGATAATTAAAAAGATATTTTTACCATCTTTCAAAGACATTTATTTGTTTTGTTGTTTTTTTTTTTTGAGAGAGATTAATAAATATATATATATTTTATTAAAAATAAATATTTTTAATTTTATTTCGAAATTAAATAATAAATTTTAAAATATTTTAAATATAAAAAAAATATTAATACAATATCCTTTAAAAAATTTTTTAAAAAAAGGCGGAGTAAAATTTCAAAATGGATGCCATTTCTGACGTCACCCATATATAATTTTTAATTAAGAAATTAATAATGAAGCTGTAAGTTTCAAGAGATGTGATCAATAAAACACAATTTTTCTTTATAAATACTATATCTAGTGTGAATTTGAAAAAAATCGTTAGAGCGGTTTTTGAGAACCAATATATATATATAGATACAATTTTAGCTAGCATAATAAGATAAGATAATAATAATAATAAAACAAATAATTTGAATGAAATTGAAATCAATTTCTAAAGAAAAAAACAAATATTTTTTTATATTTTCTATACGTACACATACGATATTCTATAACCAAATGATTTCTTTCTAAACATGAAATGTTAATATCTAAAAATGCTTTCACTTTCAAACCATTTGTTTAGATGTATTCTATATGTTACATATATTGAACTATTAACCCCCTACCAAAAATAAATATTTATATCATAATACATAAATAAAACAACACCGAGACTAAAATAATCTTTCCATAAAATACAATTCAGTGACAGTTTCACTTTCATGATAGTAGATTACGAATACTTCCTATTAAAAATAACAAATACGTGTGTTAACAACATGCATCTCAAATACACCAAAGTGGATTTTCAACGCGACGTTAAACAAAAAAAAAAAAAAAAAAAAACCAAAAAAAAAAAAAAACAAATTCATTTCAAATATCAGTTGATGGATTTATTGAGCATAGCTTAGGCGGGTTTCAGAGAGAAGCACTTAATTCCAGGTACCGAGGCCACCTTTTCTTTGAGCCACTTCACATTTAAGGCCCCTCTTTATAAAGCGAGGCCTATAACAGATCTTTAACACGTTATAAATCGCCGAATTTGAACCTCGGAGATAATTAATATGGTGTCATGGCTCCCTCTCTGTCTTTCTTTGAGTTTATAAGCCCGTTAGGAGGTGATAAATATCGGGGCTATTGTGACACTGGCAGACCCATACAAAGGTGTGAGGGGGGGGGGGGTTTGGGGGAGTTGGGGAGGGATCACAGAACACAAACGATGCATGGGAATTTCCTATTAATGATATTTGATCATGTACTTAAATCATTGACGCAATGTGTTAATTAAACTTAATAAATCTTATCCTATTATAAAGATTATAAATTTTATCTATCTAGTATATCCTACATAATATATATGGTAGGATTATGTATTTTTAAATTTGACTAATATTAATTTCATTTCTAATAATTTAATCATTTATTTTCAAAGTCTACACTCTTGATAAAGTTATAGTAATAATCTCTGAAATGGCCAAAAGGTATCTTCTATCTATCTCCCTCCATCTCTTTAGAAATAAGAAAAAAATTTATGAAATATTTATTATCGTTTGTTTAGATATTCTAAAGGAAATGTAATATTTTTTTTATTATTTATAGCAAAAATATCTTATAAATCACTGCCATCAATCTACTATTATACATATTATTTATCATACCCGATAATATTATAAAAAAAAAATCATTTTATAATTTAATATAAAAAATAAATAATTTTAATTAAGAATTAAAAAATCCAAAAGATTTAATTTTAGTATTACTTATTTAATTTATATTATTTATAAGATAAATATATATTTGAAAATTAACCCGTAAGGGATAACGCCAGTGTTTCTAACCTCAAAGATAACGCGGGGTATTATAATACCCCAGTTTTCCTAGGTATAGAGAATTACTTTTAATTTTCAAATAAATTATTAAATATTCATTATATTTATTCATAATAATAATTAATAATCAATAATTAATTTAATTTATACACTAGTTAATTTAATATATTCCAATATTCAACAAATTAGTTAGGTAACTGAAAATTATGATTACATTTCTTGTAGGTACTAAGATTTAGAAAACTTATGGCAAACAGTCACTCAAAATAAAATTTATAATACAGCAATAATAAAATAACTCACATTGAACTGATTAACTCAAAAAACAAAACCGATATTATTATTTCAATTCACTTCAGTCACTGAAAAATGTGATACGTAAAAGATAACGTGGGGTATAAAATCAATATCCCCAATTTGACTTAAAATTTAACCAAGAAAAAAAAAATGAAAAGGCGCCTACTTTTAGGCCTTGAAACATCATCGATAAAAAAGAAGCTAGCAGAAGTATTAGCACTGCAGCCAGTTATAATAACTATAAAAAATTATTTTAAAATAATTTGTGGGGTCTGACACACCCCGCGTTACCTCTTACGGGTTAAAATTAGGCTAAATTTTACTTTAGGGGCCTTTTTTCTAACACGTGTTTTTTGATTGATATAAACATATAAAACATATCCCTTTCCTGTTTGAGTCAGTCTGAAGCACGGAACATGGAGGAAACACTTAATTTAGTGAAAATTCATGATTTACAATAGTGATAATTTGGTTCAACAGTTGCAAGATTGGCAATTAATACCAACTGAACCGAAATACAAGTGTCCCAAATGTGATGGCCCACTTAAATTAACAAGTGATACAACAAAAGTGTAAGTTTTCGGTTTTTTAAATTCGGTTTATTTTATTTTAGAAATAGTTTTATCCATACTAAAGTTATTTAAAGATTTTTTCGGTTTTTTAAATTCGGTTTATTTTATTTTAGAAATAGTTTTATCCATACTAAAGTTATTTAAAGACTTTTTCGGATTTTTAAATTCGGTTTATTTTATTTTAGAAATAGTTTTATCCATACTAAAGTTATTTAAAGACTTTTTCGGTTTTTTAAATTCGGTTTATTTTATTTTAGAAATAGTTTTATTCATACCAAAGTTATTTAAACGCTTTTTTGCTTGTGATTTTGATTAGTTCCGCGCATTAATTTCAATAAATAATCATTTTTTTGAACATTATTTTGTGTTATTATTCATTTTTTTTAATTTTTAAAAAAGGCCCCTAAAGTAAAATTTGACCTAAAATTAAATTATATGTATTAAAATTATTTTTCTAATAATTGGTATCTATATATTTAAAAGACAGTTCTATCCTCCTAAACGACTTATGCGATTTGGGCCATTCCAATGCCATTTGATAGCCCTCAGGCTAATCAATTAATAGCGTGAAATTCATCGGAAAACAATAAATACTTTTTGAGAAAAGTGATAAAAAATAATTTTTTTCTTATTCATTTTATACAAACATTAAATTTCAATTTGGGTCAGAATATTATTAAAACAAAGTAAATTTCTTTTCTATTAATAATAAATATTAAATATTTACATTTTAAAAGTTGTATAGATTAAATAAAAATAAATAAATAGAATATGAAAATAACAAACAATTTATATGTAATATAATATAAGTTAGTAAAATTGAATTTTTTGTTTTTCTCCAAAACAACTGATTAATTTAAAATATATTTTAAATAAGAACATAAAAAGAAATGAATGTTTTATGTAATATACTGATTGAAACAAAATGGATGAAAAACTTTTACTACTTTCAATCAAATACTATGTACCACTCGGGGGTACAGGGGGGTGGAGTCCCCGTCTAGGTGTGAAGAGCGCCGTTTGAATTATTTTGTTTCGCACATATGTATATAATATAAAATAGAGGTATTTATTGAAAATATTTAAAAATATTTTTTTTTATAATTATAATTTTTATCTTTTTTGAATAAATATTTTAATAAATCGATTAAAAAACGATTGATTCAAAAAATTAAACAAAAACATCATCACATAGTATAAAAATATCTTTAATTAAACAATATTTTATCATAAATATTTTATATAGATATATTTTTAAATTTTTATTTTCATTTAATCAATATATTTTTAAAAATAAAATATTATTATTTATATTATTATATATATATTAACTTTGATAACATTTAAATCTTTCATCTGTTATTAAATTAATAATAACAAAAAGATTCAAAATTTTAATTAAGGAAATTTTATTAATTTTTCATCATATTTTTCCTACTTTTCTCTTCACTCCCACCTCCATTGCCGCACACCCTTCTTCCTTTTCCCGATAAATTCTAATGAAAATGAAATTTTCAAGAAAAATAGATTAAGAAATATTCTATAAAGTCATAAAACGATTGAATTAATGAATGCAAATGAATATCGATTTGATGGAAGAAATACTTACTTATCTTTTGACAGAGAACTTTTTAAAGTTATTTCAAACTTGAAAATAAAAAAAAAATAAAAATAAAATCACTATTTTTCTAATTTCACACATTTTACTATTTTATCTAATTAAGAAATAAATAAGATTATAAACAGCTAATTAATAAATAAATTAAAAATGTATTTTTACTTAATGATGATATTTATTAAAGATTTTTTTTTTTTAAGTTTAAATTATTTATTTTTTATAAAATTAAAATTTAATATATATATATAGGGTGACCATATTTCGAAAACATTAAACCCGGACATTTGTAAAAAAATGAATTGGTCTAAAAAATTTTACCCTTTTTTTAAGAGCCATATTGAATGAAAAATCGAATTTTTTTACACTCCTAGGACCTAAATCAGTTATTCTCAACCTTTTTTTTTTTTACCGCGGCACACTTTTAACGGTTCAAAAACACAAAGAAAAAGTTAAGTGTAAAACTTTACCATATTGAAAAAAAGTAATTTTTTTTTAGAACCAAATTAAAAAGAATTTAGAAAAAAAGTCGGAAATGTTTAAGAGCCTCTTTACATTTGTAATAATTTTGCGGCACATTTTGATAATCTCGCGGCACATTTTTGAAAATATATATATATATATATATATGTACTACACTTAAATATTTAAAGATTTTGATTACATTAGGAACAAATAGAAAAATAAATAAAATCAAATTGGAAAATTATAATAGAATTAAATTTAATCTTAATCTTTATTAGAATTAAATTACATTATAGGATATTTCTACCTATAAAAGAATGTCGTTAAAAAGTTTTTTAAATCAAATTCTTTCAATAGAAAAAAATAAACAATTTTAAAATGTTTTTAATTATTTTTTCATAGGATGTATATACCTTTATACACTTATATTACTTATACCAATTTGTGTTATATATTTCAAGTTTTCATCAATATATTTAAACAATAATATAACAAAACTTTAAATTAAAATTACTTTTCATTAACTTTTAAAAACACAATTGATAAAATCAGAAATTTATTTATTCTAATTAATTGTAAAACAAGAAATTGGATTTATTTCAATTAAATTAGAATTCTAGAATGAATTCTAATAGTATGTATGTACGAGTAAATACATTCCTTACATACATTTCAAACCATTTGCTGTTGATGAGTCAAAGTGAAATTGACTTGTATCAAAGTAAATGTTCATTCCCTCTTTTTCATTCCCTAAGGAGTCCCAATGATAAATCAGTGTCTCTATTCTATATAGAACATTTGGCATTTGTGAATGGGGAGTGATAGTTAATGAGGCGTGAGTGTAAAACCATTATATAACAAATAACAAGCCTTCAATCCCCATAAGCAATGAAGATTTTATTAAGTATTGTGTTTGGTGGATTGCCGGCAAACGTTCAACATCTGTTCCATTTTATACGCCTTCCCCATTAATTGCTAATGCTTATGAACTGACATTATATTCTTGCTATTTCATTTCTACTCGGATAGGAATTTATATTAACATTTAACATTACTTTAATGATATGATAGAACTACAAAATGATTATACAATTCATTATTTTTATTTTTTTCATTTATTAGAGTTTAGAGTATCTGCTTCTATCAATTTCAAAATATTTATTAATTTTTTATATACCTGGTTTGTTCAAAAGAAAAGTTGAATTTTGATCGGGCTGTGTACATTCGATTATCGAAATTTTTTTTTTGTTATGTTGGTACACATGTTTCTCATACGTTTACATTATTAGCCATTTTTGGATTAGTAGTTTGTTTTTGACAACTGAAAAAGTCACGTTTTTGTGTGTTCTTCAATTTTTTACTTAAAAAAACATAAGGAATACTACAAGGAAGTTATGCAACGTTTGGAATTGTGGAAAAACAAATCATGGATTCTGCATCACGTTAATGCACTATCTCATCATTGCTTGTTTGTGATTTTTTGGCCAAAAACAATACCGTAATCATGCCTCAACCACCGTATTCACCAGATTTGACTCCCTGTGACTTTTTCCTATTTCTAAAACGGAAGAGACCAATGAAAGGAAAGCGTTTCAGTTAAATTTTTTAATTTAATTTTCTAGAAAAGAGATTGAATTAAAATTAGTAAAAAATTGTTAGATAATAATCATTTTTTTATTTTTATTATATCTCCATAATTTCTATAAACAAATTATATAATATTATTAATAATATTCATTTACTACTGTAAATCAAATGAGTTTTGTTTTTCATTTTCATTTTCATTTTCTCATCTCTTTATCAGAATTTCTCATTATTCTAATCAAACTTTAATCTTGAGTACTAAAGTGTACTATTTTTATTTTTTTTTTATTTTATTTTTTTTAAATGAGTATGTTTTATTATCTGTTGTATGTTGTTGAGTGTAAATTAAAATTTAAATAAAATAATCTCAAATACTATCTTGTTTTGTAGCTGCTTAAGAGGGGAGCAATGGCCCAATGGATAGACTAGAATGTTAAGTTTATTCAAGACAAATGTAATAGCTTTATTTAAATTGCAAGTGAGCTTCATATATTATACTTTACGCATTAAGTGGGAGATGCGATCTCCAATGAATGTTAGCAAATATCGTATAAGAGAAACATTTCATTTAACAAACAAAGGCGTGGGTGAGGGTGAAAGCTTTTGTTTCTTGGTTAGTTTATATGTATGTATTACATATATCTATAATAGATATCATTTTAGAGAATATAGTATAATATATATATACTAATCACAATGATAGATTTTATATTTGTTAAAAAAAAATTAAATTAAAATATCATATATTTAGTGGGAAAAATGAGATATATACGACGTCTGTTGAAAAGAAAAGGTGAATGTTGAATTATCTTGAAAAGTATTTATTTATTCATCAATATCTCCATTTTGTCTTCCTCCTTGTAATTCCCTTCAAATATAATGCACTTCTTCCAATCGTCGAAGCACTTCTGAAATGCGCAGCTCGTTCTTCGATTCCGACTTTATCTCATCAATTGTGGCAAAACGCTCTCCTTTGATTTCTTCAGTTTCTTGGAATAGGAAAAAGTCACAGGGAGTCAAATCTGGTGAATACGGTGGTTGAGGTGTTGTTTTTGGCCAAAAAATCACTAACAAGCAAAGATGTGTGAGCTGGTGCATTATCGTGATGCATTCTCCATGATTTGTTTTTCCACAATACGATCGTTTGAACCGTATTGCTTTACGCCAGGGGTGTCAAACTCATAGGTACACTTGGGCCAAACAAACAAGGTTTAACTTTATGCGGACCGCAAAAAGTCAGAAATGTTTCAAATTCTGATCGCGAAAAACATTTTACCTTTTTTTAGAGACAAATTTTTTAAAAGTCGAAATTTATAAAATAATTGTCGCGGGCCGCAAGTTTGACACCCCTGCTTTACGAAAACGTTGCATAACTTCCTTGTAGTATTCCTCATGTTTTTTTTTATTTAAAAAATCGAAGAACAGACAAAAACGTGACTAACTTTTCCAGTTGTCAAAAAAAAAAAAAAAAAAAAAATACTAATCCAAAATAGCTGATAATTCCAACATATAAGAAACATGTGTATCAACATAATAAAAAATTCGGTAATCGCGAAAATTCAAAATTCACCTTTTCTTTTGAACAGACCTTATAAATATCACTATTATAAATATAATAGAATAAATTTTTTTTATTTCAAACTAAAATAAAAAAATATGATAGAGACAATGAGGTTGAAGGTGGTGATGGATGGGAGGGGTTGAGAATGAAAATAAAAAAAAATACAGTCTAAAATGATTATGAGTTAATATGAAAATAAAAAAGTGCTACTTACTACAAATAAATCGTGAATAGTAGATCTCATCTGTTTCAAAGAACGTTGTTAGTTAGTTTTATACTCGTATGAGTATTTATTATAAGATTGTATTCTCTAACATAAAATCATATTTATGTGTTGCAAGTTGTTCCTATTTCGGTGAGTAATGCTTATTTGAATCTCGATGATGTTTATTGATACTGATTACCATAAATAATTCATCGTTCGGTTGTTTGTCTATTAATTGGCAATGACAGTGCCAAAATACTTTAATAACATCGATGATGAATAGCTTGCTTTGTTTGCATTCGTTTTGAAATCCATCTTCAGATCCATTATCATGATAATAACGAGAGACGACGACTTTGGAGTATAATTTAATTAGACAGGATAACCAAAAAAAAAAAAACACTAATAAATTATCAATAAAAAGAAAACTCTCCATCGATATCTGACGGTTCACCAGATTCCAATTATATTTAAAATAGATTTTTTTTTTTTTTTTTAATTGGAAACCATCCATAATTTTCAATCCAATAATTATAATATTTCAATCTTTCAGTCTCAATAAGCTTATTATTATCCTAATTTGTTTATACTTATGATCCAAGTGTTCAGAATTGTAAGACTAATGATGTTGTTCGATTGGATTTGCCATTTCTGATTTCAAATTTGTTTACTTTCACTTGCCTTATATGTCGTCGGTAGGTATAGACCTAAAACATGATTGACCTAAAAATGTAGATCTTTATCTTATATTAATGTTTTATCAATTACATGGGTTAATTTTTATATCAATGTTAGATCTATCTTTACGTATTGATATGAAAATTATAATTGTATTTTTATATAAGTAAATCATATAAAAATAATAAGTAAATAGTAAATTAAACATACATGTCTATAATTATGTCTATTATGTCTATTACTCACATTATTTCATTAATAGTAAATACATATTTGGATATGATTATTATTTGTGATTAAAAACAAAAAACATGAAGAATTAAGAAATGATATAAATAATATAAGTATAAAAAGTTTTTATAAAATAACGTTTTTTAATGGACTAAAAAGAATAAAATAATTTGTCTATTAGCCTGGCAAAGTTTATGGATGAATTGCATCATATACAACGAAAAACGTTGGGCGAATTAGTTAGATTAGAAGATTAGAGGTAACTACATAAAAGATAGATAGGACGTAAATAAATATTATACTAGTATATCTTTAAACAAACAATTGTTATATATTCTTTTGTATTATCTAAATGGAACTAGTAAAGAGTAAGTGTTAATGGACCAAATCATTGATCAAAGTCTCCTCGTAAGAGGATGATGCATTATTGTAAGGGTTAGTTACTTGGTAAATGATCATATCCATTTAATTTGGCCAATTGAGTTGATCTGTGATAAAGTAGAAAAAATGTCCCCAGGGTGGGTGGTAGACAATTTACTAGAGACCCTTTCGTGGTAGGGGCAGAGGGGAGATGCGTCATTTAATGAGACCCGGGGGAGGATGCACGCCCCTACCGGATGCTCGTTTCAATCCTGCCAATCGTGGTAATCCATCAAAAAAAAAAAATAAAACCTTCTTTCTTTGGAATGACCAATTAATTTGTAGTTTAAAATCAAATTAAAAGACATTTCTTATATATTTAAGTTAAAAAATAATCCCTAGAAGAATTTTAAAATTGTTTAATTCTATATTATCGCTATGATATCGTATTATGGCAATTTTTCAGATCTAATTATAAATTTATAAATATAAAAGATTTTTATATATCCATTATATTTTTCATTTAAATTTGTTTTAGTCAAAGTATTAATTAACATGATTGTATTTCTAACTAAATGAAATATTTACATTCAGTGATGTATTGGTAAAATAAGAAGTAAGGGAACGCATAGTTGAATCAAAAAAAGTCCTATTTTCAGCAAAATATTTTTTTCCATATAAGTTTTAATTTTTTCTTATTCTTGCTATACAAAATATTAACCAACACAATAAAGAAATTCTAAAAGTAGATTTAAGTGGGAGTTGTCGGGACATGAAAAAGTACTGGAACGCATTCCGGTTCTGAAAAAAGGTAAGGGAACGACGTTCCCCCGCGTTCCCCTCCCAATACACCACCGTGTACATTATGAAATCGACTTGGTTATCAATTTACTAAGATTTTTGACACAAATATTTATATATTAATCAATTTGATTGATTTTTTTATAGTCTTAGTTGTTTTATTTCTTAGTCAAATTATTAATATATTAGCAAATTACATGCACAACCAATCGACGTTAATAAATAAATTAATAAAGTTATTCCATAAATCATAATCGATATTTGCGTAATTATAATCTATTTACTATTTAATTTCGAAATAAAATAACATTTAAGATCATTTTATATTTATGTAGATATAATGACGAAAAACCTTGGGGCGCTGTTAGCGGGCAATTAACCGGTTGTGAAATATATTACCATGCCCGACAATAGCGCCTTCCTGGCGTTTACATTTTTCCGTCATTATACCTACAAGTATATATATATATATATATATATGTATGTAGTATACCTTCTATCAAACTTAAACCTATCTACATAATTAAAAATACAAATTTTTCTCTAATATTAAAAGAATTTATTAAAAATTTATTAAAAATAAATAATTTATAAATCTCTCTTTCTCTCTCTCTTTATCTATCTATCTAAATATTTATAAATGAATATCAATAATATTGATCAAATATTTTTATTATGAAAAAATTAATTATCTTATTTAAAGGAATTTAATATAAAATCTTAAAAAAATGATGACAACAATAATAATTAACTGGTAAAACCATGCTTATCTTAAATTTGATATGCATTTTAATGACATCTTCATCTTTTAAGAAGATAACTTCACTTTTTTTACAATAAATATGGATAATTACTACTTTTTAGTTACATGGTACATGATACATTGATACTAATTGATTTAACTATCAAGTTAATATAAAACTGTTCTGAAAATGAGCCTAATTTATTGTATAAATTCCAAGTACATATATTAATTCAATTTATTAATGGATCATATATTATATTATTTCATTTCATTTATCAAACAATTCAATTTTCCATTTTTATCTTATAGCACCATCTTCTTTCTTTTTTTCATTTTATCGTCTACCTCTCACTTTTTATATGATTAACCCGATTTCACTTTTGGTTCATAAAACTTGATATTTGTTTTGAATTCTTATTGCCTATCATCTATTTTATTCTTAAATAAATATATCCTTTTTTTATTATTTTTTTCGTTTTTTTTTTGTAATATCTTATTCAACAATTTTAATTGTCCCATTTTATAGGTCGTAACGTGACTCTCTTAGAATAATAAATAATGTCTGTTGATTAATCAGCTACCTAGAAAGATTGTTGTTGTTGTTGTTGTTTTTTTATATCTCACTCACTCTCTGTCTCTCTCTCTTTCCCCTGATTGTGTGCTATTCAATTGGAATTGATTAGATATAATAAAAGATTGAAAATAAGCACCTCTACATAATTGGACATGGAATTTGATGCCGGAATCTATGTAAATTTTATTAATTACTCATCTTGATTTGAATATTTTTTCGATCTTCTATCTTTTTCTTTTTTATTTGAAGATTTTCTTTTTTTTTTTTTATTTTAAATAAATTTAATCATAATATTAATAATAAGTAAAATAAAATAGGTACCCTCACACACATTTTTGTTTTTAATTTAAAGAAAAGTCTCTCCACTCGACTAAATTTGAATTGGATAATTAAGCGCGTGTTTGGCTCTTTGTTGATGACACCACGTCACTTGTTGGCGCGTGATCGGCAGTCAACGAGTTAAAAAATTTAAAAAATTAATTCCGGTACTTTCAGCGATTCAATCAAGCTGAAATTGTATATTTAACAGTATTATACAATTTTTAATCATGTGAAAAAACTATTAAACAGATATCATTATTTTTACGGGCAGTTTAGAGGAAAATATCTGGAATGTCTCCACTCAACTATCTCGCAATTTGAATTGGATTAAATAACATAATATATTATATTTAAATTAAATTTAATTAATTATAAATTATAAATAATAAATAATAAATATTAAACCAGCGCATGTTTGGCTGTTTGTTGATGGCACCACGTCACGTGTTGGCGCGTGAGATTTGCAGTGTTAAAAAATTAATTCTGGTAATTTCAGCGAATCAATCAAGCTGAAATTCTATATATAGCAGTTTTATACAATTATTAATCATGTGAAAAATTATCAAACATATATCTTTATTTTTACGGTCACTTTAGAGGAAAAAAAATCAAAACGTTGTAGGTAATGACCCTCTTCCGGTTGAGCTACATTTCTCAAAAGTTGATAGAAAACTATGAATTTTGAATAATGTCCATGTACCAAATTTCATCATTCTTGCTCAAACCGTTTTTGCGTAATCTTGCCTACATACATACACACATACACACATACACACATACACACACACACACACACACAGACATTTTTCTCAACCTTAGTGAAAATGATTCAGGAACCTTCAAAACGTATAAAAACATCAAAATCTCAACATCGAAAATTTTCGTGATCGCAATACTATCTCTGGCGAGATAGTAAAAAATTAATTCCGGTACTCTCAGCAATTCAATCAAGCTGAAATTCTATATATATAGCAGTTTTATACAATTTTTAATCATATGAAAAACTATCAAACATATATCTTTATTTTTACGGTCAGTTTAGAGAAAAAAAAAATGGAAATGAGGTACATTTCTCAAAAGTTGTTAGAAAATATGAATTTTGAATAATGCCCGTGTACCAAATTTCATTATTTTAGCTCAAACCGTTTTTGTGTAACCTTGTCTAGATACTCACTCACACACATACTCACACAGACATTTTTCTCAACCTTAGTGAAAATGACTCAGGGACCTTCAAAACGTATATAAATATCAAAATCTCGACATCAAAAAATGAATTAATCTTTTTTAATTTATATTTTTAAAAATTTATTTAGAATTGATATTTAAGTGGATATATTTAATCACTTATTAAAATTCTTTCAAATTTACTTAGAAATACTGAAAAATAAATTTACATATGTTGAACTGATCATTATTTTGTATTTTATCTCTCTCTCATCCACCCACCCACACTCACACATGATTATTTGAGTAAAAATGCTTCAAATAATTATCAATAAATTAAAATATTTAAAAAGACATGGTAGTAGACATTTGCAGATGGCTTCAACCCAATATGGACGGATGGCACAATGCCCATAAAGCGCGTAGCCCATTAAAAATACAAGTGACTCGTTAAATCACATCTCGTTGGAAGATGAATGGCCTTTAGTCCTTCCCTGTCCCATGGATATTCTATAGAGAGGGTGCTTATTACAAGCCAAAAAGATCCAAGGTGTTGTTATGACTTGAAATATACACTTCTCGGCCACTTCATAAAACCACCTAAAAATAGCTGAGAGGACAACAGAAAAAGAATCTTTTGTATAATACCTTTACAGGGGCGTTCCCATAAAAGAAAAAGAGAAAAAAAAAAAATTTTCATGAATGATTATAAATAAAATAAAATTATTTAAAATTAAATTGAATTGAATTTGATAATTAATTTTTATTTCTAAATTTAAATATATTTAATTTGAAATAAATAAATAAATAATTATAGATATTTCAAAATTTGATTAAAATGATAACATTTATATATTAATAAAATTAAATATATAGAATTCATTTTATTTTCTTATTAAAAAATAATAAATATAATCATTTCTTATTTCAAAATGTAATTTTAATAAATATAATTTTCTACATAGATTTCTATATATTTAATAATCAAAATTAATTTTGATTTTTGATTTCTACTATTTCGACGAAAATTTTCGATGTCGAGATTTTGATACATTTTGAAGGTCCCTGAGTCATTTTCACTAAGGTTGAGAAAAATATCTGTGTGTGTGTATGTGTGTGAGTGAGTATCTAGACAAGATTACACAAAAACGGTTTGAGCTAAAATAATGAAATTTGGTATACGGGCATTATTCAAAATTCGTAGTTTTCTATCAATTTTTGAGAAATGTAGCTCAACCGGAAGAGGGTGATTATCTCCAACGTTTTGATTTTATTTCCTCTAAACTGACCGTAAAAATAAAGATATATGTTTGATAGTTTTTCATATGATTAGAAATTGTATTAAAATTGCTATATATAGAATTTCAGCTTGATTAAATTGCTGAAAGTACCGGAATTAATTTTTTAACACTGTAAATCACGCGCCAGCACGTGACGTGGTGCCATCCACAAAGAGCCAAACATGCGCTGGTTTAATAAATATTATTTATTAATTTTAATTTATAATTTATAATTAATTAAATTTAATTTAAATATAATATATTATGTTATTTAATCCAATTCAAATTGCGAGATAGTCGAGTGGAGACAATCCAGCTTATTTTCTTTTATCATTTATCATTGATTCTTCTAATCTTCTATTTCTGAAAAGATGAGAAGATCATTAATAAGAATATTGGTTATATAATGTTATTTTTTAAATATTTAAATACTTGAATTACCTTCCTTTTCCTTATCCTTTTTATCGCTGAAAGTACCAGAATTAATTTTTTAACACGGCAAATCACGCGCCAGCATGTGACGTGGTGCCATCAACAAAGAGCCAAACTCTCGCTGGTTTAATAAATATTATTTATTAATTTTAAAATTTATAATTTAATTTAAATAAAATATATGTTATTATTAATCCAATTCAAATTTGCGAGATAGTCGAGCGGAGACACTCCAGATTTTTGATTTTATAAAATTCACACACACACATATTTATATTCTTCTTATTCATAAATATTTAGTTGTTTTTTTTTCTCACACCTCATTCAAAAATTTTACCCCTAAATGGTTTAATGTGAATGTGGTGTGTGTGTGTGTGTGTAGGGTGGGAGTGGGAAATCAGATTGACCCTTTTTAGAAATGTTTACCAAACCGCATTGGACACAGCCGCATAGTCATTGAACGAAGCCAATTTCAAGGCTTTTATCAGAGCAAATGTGCGTGTCGATATGCAATTATCCCGCGGCTCCGGCTCTTTCAGCCAATAACTGAAGGGAAGCTTTGTTCAGCTTTGTTCATTGTAGACACCCGGCAGCCCGGAACCCCCTGCTCTTTCAGGAGCGTATGAAGCTGTCCACTGAACGACTTTACAAAATTAGCCAGTCTATTCAACCCGCCTCTCACTCTCTTCTACGAGCCATTCTCCAAACTCCCCATTTTAGAATAGACACAGAAATGAAATAAATACACAGTGCTTATTTCTGATTACTATAAATTGACTTTTCTCAAGCGACATAACTGCACCATAATTGAGATAAACCTTCCCCATATTCTTATTTCTTTTTTCATTAGTAAATAATTTTACAGCCGCCCTTTCTAAGTCAATCCAATGGTAGTTTTTACAAATGAATAAACATGAATAATTTTAATACCGAGAATATACAAAACAAACCCCTCTCCCCCCGCCAACCATATAATTCTTATCTTATTTTACTAGCAAAATTATATATACGTATATTTGTTTATACTATATTTATATTTTTTAAATATTAAAGGATTTTTTTGAAATTCACATGATAGATTATATTTATAAAGAAAAATCGATCTGTATTGGTTTCAGCCTCCGGAAAAATCTTTATTTTTTTCTTAATTTAAAATAAGAAATTTTAATAATATAAAAAATCTAGAGTGTCTCCACTCGACTATCTCGCAAATTTAATTAACATAAAATATTTAAATTAAATTTAATTAATTAAATTATAAATTAAGCATAATTGTTTGATAATTTTAATTAATTAATTGAATTAAATTAATTAATTAACATATATTAAATTGATATTTAAAACCTTTATCTTCTTTGTTTGTTTTTTCTTAATTTAAAATAGGAATTTTAATAATAAAAAAAATGGCGCTAGTCGGACAGCGCTTCCTAAAAATATTTATTTTAATAATATTTTGTAATCAAATAACGAAATAGATATTATGGTATATCCCCAGACCATACTTTTCCGTTTTTCGGTTCATTAATAAGTACGTTTAAGTGTTCTATGTTTTATGACTATTTTTGTTTAATTTATGTTTTTTAAAATTATTTGAAATTGTTTCATATTTTGTCGTTTTATTATTTTAAATAATAATCTTAATCTTAAATATTCATAATTCATAAAAAATAATTTTTTTTAAAGTACCGAGCCGCGGCTTGGGGAACCAGGTACTAAGTCAATATTGAACTTTTTCAAAATCAAATAAAATTTTTAAAATTATTATAATTTGTTTAAGAACAATCCTTTATAAGAAAACAATTTCAAAATAATAAATTAAATAAAAAAAAAAAAAAAAAAAAATGTTAACCTGTGGTGAATTTTATTATTTATTATTTATTTTATACTAATTATTTTATATTAAAATTAATATTTATATCGATTAATTAATTTTAATTATAGAAAATTATCAAAATTTAATTTATTACTTTTGGAGATAAATACCATTTAAATTAATATATTATAATATATGTATATTTTAAATTATTTTAGGATAATAAAAACTTAGGGTAACATTATATATAATATATGATTTTCAATAAAAAAATATTATAATATAATAATAAAAATAATATTTAAATATAATATACTCTTATTAAATATAAAAACATATTTTAAAAAAATGAATATTTAAAATAATACATTTTACTGAAAATTATTTCATTTGCACAATAAATATGATTATTATTGAATGCTATGATGATGCATTAGTCCTTCTCTCCCTCTTTATCTCTTTTATCAATACCCAAATAAATTAAATTAATATCCAATCAAAAAAAAAAAAAAAAAATAATAATAATTATTAAATAAAAGAAAAATATTTATAATTGAACATTTCGGATAAATAAACACCCTTGATAATCAACAGTAATATTAATTCCACTTGATTTCGACTTAATCATTGGAATTCATCCCTTTTATTAATATTTATTTATTTACCTTAAAATACAATTGAATCGTTTTTCATTTCATTCTATCCCTAGATGAAACATTTTGATTAAATGGAAAAAAATAAAATGCCATTTAGATTTGTTTGCGCTAATAGAAATTTAATTATCTGACGAACGAATGTTGAATGAAATAAATTCAATAAATGTCATTTTCTCTATTTATTTATTCATTTTATATTTCAAATATATATGAGTATTTATCTATAATATATATTATTGATTAATTGATTATATATAGGGTATAGGAGGGGGTGTATAATATATAGTTATAATTAAATTTTATTTAGATATTGATAATTAATAAAATTAAGATATTTTGAAATATGTATAATATATCGAATTAGAAAAAAATAAACTGGAGTGGCTCCACTCGACTATCTTTAAATTTGCATTAGATTATATATTATATTTAAATTAAATTTAATTAATTATAATTTATAAATTAAAATTAATAAATAATATTTATTAAACCAGCGCATGTTTGGCTCTTTTTGATGCAGTGTTAAAAAATTAATTCCGGTCCTTTCAGCAACTTAATCAAGCTGAAATTCTATATATAGCAATTTTGTACAATTTCTAATCATGTGAAAAATTATCAAACATATATCTTTATTTTTACGGTCAGTTTAGAGGAAATAAAATCAAAACGTTGTAGGTAATGACTCTCTTCCGGTTGAGCTACATTTCTCAAAAGTTGATAGAAAACTACGAATTTTGAATAATGCCCGTATACCAAATTTTATTATTCTAGCTCAAACTGTTTTTGCGTAATCTTGTTTATATACATACACACAGACACAGACCTTTTTCTCAACCTCAAGGAAAATATTCAAAGTTAGAAACACTCAAAAAGACAAATTTGTTGATTAATGAAATTTTTTCTTCACTCTATAATAAAGTAATACTATTTTCATTCTACAAACTACAAACAAATATCTTTATTTTTACGATCAGTTTAGAGGAAAATGTCGTAGGTAATGACCCTCTTCCGGATGAGCTACATTTCTCAAAAGTTGATAGAAAACTACAAATTTTGAATAATGCCCATGTACCAAATTTTACCATTCTAGCTCAAACCGTTTTTTCGTAATTTTCTCTAAACACACATACATATGCAGATATTTCTCTCAACCTTAGTGAAAATGACCCAGGGACCTTCAAAACGTATAAAAACATCAAAATCTCAACAACGAAAATTTTCATGATCGCATGATCTGGCGAGATAGTAATAACAAAAAAAAATTCATAATTAAATATTAAGTTGTAGGTAGGATTAGTTAGATACCGTATTAAAAAACATTAATAAAATTGTTCAAGTTTATGTCTTTGTATATTTCTTTCCAATATACATAAGACGAAAATAAAAATACATTTTAATAAATTATTAATTTTTATTTGTGTCTAGTTGGAAGTAAGTAACAATAAATACTATTTAGATTAGATTTAGAAAAAAATTTAAAAAAATATAATTATTTTCGAAATAAAAAAGAAAAAGTTATTTTAAGTTAATAAATCAATTTTTAAATATATTATTTGCAGATTTGTTATTATTTTATAGACATGCCTATATATACTTTAATGGAAACTAATCCTAAATTAGACTAATTAGAGCCCTTTTGAATTATTTTGTTTTTAATGAATTTGACTATAAATGTATTATTTTTTTTATAAAATATTAAATATAATGAATATATATACAATTTTACATTTAACTGTTTATTGGAATTAGAATTTTGAATTAATAATAATGATATTAGATGAGTGTGTCATTAATATATAATATTGAGGTAGGGAAAATGAAAAAAAAATAAAATTCTAAAGATAGACAGAGAGAGAGAGATAACGAAGGTTTGTATATTCCGAAAATCCAAGGGAGCATAACGAAGGGTGACACTTTAAAAGAGGACTCTCTTTATACTCACAATAAGTTTAGAAATGGTTTTAGATAAATGCAATTCAGTGGAAATTTTTAAGAATTGGAAGGACAATGTTAACGAAAAATGCCTTCAAAAAACAAATATATCGATAAGTAGAATCGATTAACAATATTCTATTCTAGGAAAGTTCAAAGAAAACATTTAAGTCAATCGATTATGATGAATTCAGTCTTCTAAAATATTTGTCTTCTACTGCCTTAAAGACATTAGAACTGTTTAACAGGTGTAGAAGTAGGAAAGCGGAATTTCTCTATAGATGGTATTAGCTGTCAGTTTAAAGTCCATAAGACCTCCATCTTCTTCCTCTAACAGCTGACGAAGTTTGTCAACACACAATAACCCAAGTTTCATACACCGGTATATTTTTCTATAACCCCAATCATGTCGAGTTTTGTGTCTATGAACTATGATTTTCGGACAGCATCATTTGAAGAAAATTGCTGCAGAATCGCTAGAATACTTGTCGAAGCTTACGGTGAACATGCTCTTGGAAAAACTCAATGCTTTGAGTGGTTTAAAAAATTTAAAAGTGGTGATTTTGACGTGAGAGAGAAACTAGGAGCGTGGGGGGGGGGGGGGGAAACGATCGAAAAAGTGTATAATATATTAAGAGCTACTACAACCTGGCGAAACCGTTAATACCTACAACAAATGATCTATTTGAATCGAGCAATTCGTGAAAATTTCTTCGATACAATTTTAGATAACAACTTGTAAATAGTAAACAATGAGGATAAGTGAAAAATTTTAATATTAATTTTAAATAATGTATAAAAACAGAATAAATTTTACTTACAAAAATTGCAAAAGAAAACAAATTACGAACTTAGGAAATAAATATGATAAAATTTCCCTTGGGTTTATCTTCAAAGTGGCGGGTAAAAAAAAATCCTCCTTATTGAATATACAATATAATAATATAACTATAGTAGACACGCTTCATCTGTTGAGTAGGTGATTCCTATCGTCCCACAATGCCTGTCGCACACCAAAAGGGTTAGTTTTCGAAATATAGAAAACACGTCATATCCCTCGATTTTATTAATTTTTTTTTATTTAAACACAAGCTGAGGATCCACTTTCGAACTTATCCATACGTTTTGATCATTTTTTCCAATATAAACTTTACTTACACACCATCAGAAAAAACAGAGAATTGAACAGTACTTTGGATTCAAGAGGCCTCCCCAAATTTTTTTAATTTAAACATTGAGTTCTCAACAAGTTAATTTAAAAAGAGAAACGCGAAAACGTATAATATTTATTGTTTTTTTAAAGATAATTACACTTTAGGCAGTGATGTATTGATAAAATAAGAAGTAAGGGAACGCATAGTGGGAGCAAAAAAAAAGTCCTATTTTCAGCAAACTATTTTTTTCCATATAAGTTTTTAATTATTAACGAACACAAAAAAGGAATTCTAACAGTAGATTTAAGAGGGAGTTGTCGGGTCATGAAAAAGTACTGGAACGCGTTCCGGTTCTGAAAAAAGGTATGGGAACGTACAGATACTAGAAAATTTTTAATGAATATGTTCAAATAATAAAATATATGTTCATTCAATTATTTCAATAATATTAAGACTAATTGATTTTGTGTGAATTTAATTTATTAATGACTCATTTTTTTAAAAAAAGTTCAATGATTAATAAAAAATATCTAAAAAAATAAAAATAATAAATTATATGATCCTAAAAGTTAAATAAACGGAAAGGGGTGATTGAGAAAAGTAGGTAAATAGATAAAACGAATGATTAGGTATTTCATCACGATTTTTTTTTAATAATTGCTATGATTTTTCAAATAAAAAGAAAAATAACCAATAAATTTAAAAAATAAATTTTGTATATATATTTGATTCTTCTTATTAATAACAATAATTTTTGTGAAGTTGATAATGTGAAAAAAAATATATGTCTAATAAATAAAAAGAAAAATTCAAATTTCAATTTTTTACAAGATTTAGTTTTGTTTCTATATACTTAGGAAAGAGATTTTATAATAAAATAATAATAATAAATAAGTAAATAATAATTTATTTTATTAAATTTTAAATTATTTTTTTTTATTGAAACAATTGATGCAATCGACTTCATTTCTTAAGAAAATAATTGTCCTCAAGCAATAAACAAGCTATCACCTTTGTAATGTATTAAACTTAACTAAAAGATATATCCAATTTTTATTGTAAAAATATTAAATAAATAATATAAGTATTATTATGGATACGGTTATATTTTTTTAACTATTCAGAGTGAAAACAAGACGTACTAAGAAACAAACAATATTATACTTCATGGAAATACTTAATATAAACGAGGTTTATAAATTATTTTTTTTTTAATACATCAATAGAAATTTAATCTAATCTTGAATGTTTTATAAGATTTTATTCAAATTAGAAAAAAAAATATTTTTTTAAAGTATAGCTATATTTAAATATATATATATAATATTGTATAAGTACTTATAATTGTAATATATATATATATAATTAATTAAAAATAAATATTTTCATAAGAACTATTTTCACAAAAATATTCACTTGTTTTATTTCATCAATTTAGGCAATCATCAATATATTTATTTTCTTAAATTTTATCTACATTGGGGGAATGAGATAATCTGTCTTTTATTCATTATAAAAATATAAACATACTAGATATGATAGATACTAATTATTTTAGATATATAGTCATAACAATTTATTTATTATAAAAATTAAAATAAAAATATAACTTTTATATGAAACAAGATGAAAAAAACATTTCTGAAACTAGTATAAGAGGAAAATATAAACAAAATGTTTTTAAAAAAGTATGATGAATAATATAGCCGCTTGTGGACCACAAAAAATAAAAAGGGTATGTATTTATAATGAAAATTATAAATTTATATAAAAATTTAAAATAAGTTTTTAATTTACTAAAACTAACTTCATTTTAAAAGTATTCGTTTTATTTATTTTAATATGAAATTTATATAATTAATTTGAATGTTTTTAGAATAAAAAAAAAATTTTAGAAAATATTTTAAGCAATTTTTTTAATTATTAACAAAGCGAGTTAAGGGTGAATGTCTGAAAAACATAATAAAGCAATTTGATATCACGGAAAATTAGTAGAGAAAATTATTTTTATTTTGCCAGTGTATATTTAAATATAATATACATAAAAAATGTCTTCTCCTATTCAATATACACGTATATTTTTAAATGAAATTGTCCAAGATTTCGAAAATTTTTTTTATCATTTACATTGAAAATTAAAAAAATATATGTATTTCTGAAAAAATATTAAAAATAAAATAAGTAAATAAATAGGACATATAAATCATTTTAAGGAAACAGAAAAATCACAAGACATATTTACTTAACCGTTTTTTATTGCTCAACTTTTTCCATTTTTTCCCTTTTTTTTTTTATTTTTATTTATATATTTGTTAAGAATGAGTAGACCATAATTAAATTTTGTTTTCTATCTCTGTAGAGAATAGCAAATAGCATCGAACTAATTGATAACATTTTTTGATGCTCATTTCAAGATTTTAGCTACTGGCTAATGAAAAGTTCATTTAAACAAGCAAAACTAAAATTTCTTAATGACCAGTAGCGTTTCAAGAAAGAACTGATTAATAATGTATTGTCACACTCATTCATGCAAACAAGTGAATATTCCTTTTTAAAAAAATATTACAAATTCTATTTTCTTTTATTTTCCTCTTAAATTTATCTAATAATTATTGTAACATTATTCCATTTGAGTGACTCAATATGACAAAGAATAATAATAAATGTTCGTTTTTAATCTATTTTAAAAATCCATTCACACTTTTTTTTTTATCAGCCATCTATACATGTATTATTTTCAGGCTTTGCACCCGGTTTTCCAGGTTTAGTCTAAGCATTCCATATATGTTTTGTTATATATGTATATAAATAAATATATAGAATGTTTATTATATAAAAAAATAAAGAATTCATTCATCACATATATTCCATTTCGCTGAATTTGACTGCAAAGGATATAATTTGAAAAACAAAATTAATTCAAATGTTTATAAAATTGATAGATGGGAAGAAAGGGAGATGATTTGGTTGGATATTCGTTATTCAGTGAAATTGTGCTAGCGATTAGTGGCAACTCGTATCGTTTCTTATTTTATTTTATTATTTTTCATTTTTTTGTATTTTTTGAATGGTGAATAATTTATTGTGAATGCCGAAGCATTGTGATGTTTTTGGGAGAGCAGGACCCATCCAACAAACCTCTTTTATTTTTAGAAAATGATTCTTATATCTGGCTCTGCGTGTATTATAATATAATATATTTATGTAAATCTAAAACGAATTTTGAATTAAAAGCGATAATTAAATAGTTTTTTTAGAAGAATTAGAAAGAAATTAATAATTCGTTGACGTATCGAGATAATCGTTTAGGATTCAAGTTAAGAAACGTAATTGAAATACACTCGAAGCCCGACAGGTGATTGTTTTTAGTTCAATGAGCAATACTAGTTACAAATTATGTTTTAAGTTATGTTGTATTTGTTCCAGTGTGTTTCCTCTTGATATTCGGATGGTATATTTGTACATTAATAATAAGTTTGTTTTTTTTAATAATTTGTTTTAAAAATTGAGAAAATTTCCAATTCAAAAAAGCTTAGAATATATATTTTAATTGTAAATTAAGAATAAAAACATTCTGTGTATATTGTTGAACTTATTTAGAATAAAAATGGATTAAAAAAAAGTTACATGATTATATATATATACATACATATATATATGTATATGTATGTATATATATAAATACACACACATATATATATATGCATATGTATGTACGTATGTTTGTATGTATGTAGGTATGTATATATGTATTTGTGTAAGTGTATATGATTAAATATAAACTGAGGCAAAGAGGCACCTGTGGATAAAATAAATAAAAAAACTAGCTAACTAAAAGTATAACAATTTGATTAATTTTTTAAAAGATCAGGTCCGCACTGGAATTGGATACTAGAATGTCGTACATATCCACATGCTATGATTACGGGCCACCCACCCCCTTTTTTCACGATCAAGTTTCACTGGGGGTTTTGTTTCACAGCAACCAGGGGTCCAATGGTCCGCTGCATAG
The DNA here is from genome assembly GCA_963082975.1 of Labia minor. Taxonomy (NCBI): domain Eukaryota; kingdom Metazoa; phylum Arthropoda; class Insecta; order Dermaptera; family Spongiphoridae; genus Labia; species Labia minor. The sequence continues at coordinate 105,432,496 of OY720344.1, forward strand.
CTTTGTCACAATAGCAGAGTTTTAATTAAATAAAACTTAATGTAAGGCTTCTCTGTGACGAGGCTCTGTACACTGAAAAGGAAAAGTTCTCATTAGGCTATCAGACTCAGAAATAAAAATAAAATTCAAGGAAATAATGGACATCAAGGTAAATTATTTATTTATTATTTTTATGACATATCAAAAATATTGCATGAATAGCCAGGATGTTTATAGGGAAATGTGAGAATATATATATATATATATATTGTACATATATATCTAAGTATAATATTAAGATTATTATAATAAAAAAAAAAATATCAAGATTTTTAAAATAATTTCAATTCTATTTATTATTTGAGAATTCGTTAAAAAAATAAAATAAATAAAGACATATTAAGTCATTAGATATCTTTTGATAAATCATTATTCATTTTCAGAAAATACGGACCAAATAAGTCTTATAAGTTTTAATGGCACAAAATATAAAAAAATAAAATAAAATATTGATTTATATAATTATAAAAATAAAGAATAAGTACATTATTTTAAAAATGTCTTAAAAAGAATCTAATAATTGTAACCGCCTAAGCAAATAAATTTCTATATATAATAGTCCATTGATTAATTTATATATTATTAATTTACATCACTGGACAAATTTATTTAGTTTATAAATATATAGGTACTAATTTAGTACAATATATAACCAAAATATAATGATCATACTTTAATTGATTTTGCCGAAGTAATATCTATTTTTAGGCATTGTTTAAATAAAAGATAGCATTTTCCTCAAAAAAAATAATTAAAGAGTACTGTCGTTTTAAAGACAAAATTAATCACTACCATTTGAACACAAACTTCCGATAATGAATATTGAAAACAGTCACTAAAACAACAGTATCGGTTAATTATACTTATTCAATAGAAAATGCTCTCTTTTATTTATTTATTGATTATAATCATACTTATGTTATAAAGATGCTCGAAAGGAGCAAAACTTAAAACTCCCAAAAAAGAGAGATAATAACAATAAGAAAAAATAACAAATTAACACAAAAAATTAAAGTAGATGCCTTTTTTCTTAAGAAATAATTTTTGAGAATAGTTTTTATAAAGCTTAGGAAAAAATATAAATGTTTAACATTAAAAATACTTAATAATACAAATTAAGTTGAATAGTGACATTTGAATATCAATTAAAATATCATCAAGGTTAAATCAAATATTACATTTAAAAATTCTATTGAAATATTAAAAATTTCTGATTTATAATGAATATATAAAATATTTTTATTAATATAAAATTTAAAATAATTAAAATAAATCTATAAAAAAAAGAAAACAAGAAAAATTAAAATATATATGAATAAAATAAATATGTTTCACATGTAAGACAATTTTTTTATTTTAATATTAAATATCAGATCCATTTGTTTACTTTCAATTTTTAAAAACCCTATTTTACGTTTAAATTAAAATAAAATCTTCTTCGACTTACCATTTAATCTAGATCTTTAAATGAATAATTTACTTAATGTTAAATTTATACTTTTTCAAAGCACGAAGGAATAAATTTTAAAAAATAATAATAGCTGAATAAAAAAAGGCAACTTTTCCTTATTATTACTACATATTTGGCCAAATTTCATTTGTAATAACAGATATTTTAACAAATAGTTTTATAAAGTTTGACAAATATAAATTTAATATTATATTCAGGATATTAGTTGAAATGTAGATATAAACAAAATAAAAAAATCAAAAATAAAGTAAAAAAAACTTTCATTTTTTTAAAGATAAGTACTGTTGGAATCTATGTTGGTATAAAGTGAAAAGGAATGTTCGTTTGCGGAATGCCTACCTGTCGGTTTTGGAAAGGCATCTTTAGGAGATTTACGGCTAATACTTGTCCTGGAAAAGAAACAAGTTGTTCGTTGCCGCTACTGCAATTATATTTTCTGTTGGATGCCAAGCTGTATGCAATATTTTTTTATTAAAGTCAAGGCAGTCAACCGATATTTCATCCTTTTTACGCTTTCCACCAGTGCATACCTAGGGAAAAATTATAAAAAATGATAATAATAATTCATTAATATAATAACTATAATAATTTTTAAACATTGAAAAAATCATGAATAGATTATTAAAATTTATACAACATATAATTTATAAATTTAAAAACCCATGCATTAATATTAATTAATTAATAATTAAATTGTTTAAAGTGTAAAGGATTTTAATTTTTTATTGATAATTGAATATAAAATAAAAATCAATGGAATAAATGAAAATTTTTGTAGTAAATCACACTATTATTGGCTTTAATTATAATAATACGCTCAGTTTTAACAGGATCAAAGTTACTTTTGTTAAAATGGTGAAAATGTATATAAAGCAAATTAATTGAAGTTAGTGTATGAGAGTATGTTTTAATATAAAAATAATTCTACTTTTTACTATAAACTGACTATATTACTACTCTATCTTTATAAAATATAATCTAACTGTAGACTCTAAGATTCTAGGAAGGCTGAGGTGGTTGGGTGTAAATTTAATAATTAAAAATAGAATAATAAATTGAATTTAAAGAAAAAAAAAATTTTTAATTTTATTCCTATAATTAAAAAACAAACAAGAATAACCGGATGTTGGATGGAGATTTGGGGATGAGAGTCTACCTTTCTTGGTTTTAATACCGTCTTGGGCTTGGCTATTTCTTTGGAGGCTTCCAATGTTACGTCGCGTTTCGTGGATCGGTCAAACATCCGGAAGAAATTATTATAAGATCCAGTCATGATGGCCGTATCCGTACCATTCCAACAGCATTCAAATTTATCAAAAATGCAGTCATTTTCGTAAAGAGAACAAAGCTTAGAGCGTAGATATTCGTGAACCTTGAAATAACAGAATTAATTATTAAACAAACAAGTTCTCCAAAAATTAGTGAATTAATATATATTAATACATTTGTAATAATAATATTAATTTAAAAAAATATTGAAATGAACTAATATATTTAAATAGTCTACGGAGAAAGCTCTTTCTGGACCATTTTCAAAAGTAAATATTATTTAAAATATACAATTAATTAATTTATTAAACATCGCAATGGTTTATTTTCATTTTATTTTTAATATTTTTACACATCTTCCAATTTTGATATGATTAATAAAAAAAATTATTTTTATTTGCCATAAAATGTTTTTATTTTTTAAGAAATTTATTTAGAACTTCTTGATATATGTTTTCAATTAACATATTTAATTTATTTATTATCGATTTCATATAGATAGTAGTATCTTTTAAATAAAAAATGGTATTTTTGAGTATAAAACATAGATATAATAATTTATTATTCATTTTATTTATTTAAAATCAATCATCCATCCAAATGAATTAAAGATTAGCTTAAAAAAGATATTTTTAAAAACTTTCAACTAATTCATTTAAAAGTTACAAACTTATATTTTGATTTTATATGCGTGTAAAATAAAATTCAAAACATTTTTTAGATTTCCTTTGAATTTTCAAAATAAAAATATGATAGTGCTCTTCTTGTGGTCTTAATCATAAAAGGTAAGATGGAGTAAATTTTATTAGTCCCAGGATTAAAGAGATGTTTCAAGTTTTCACCGAGGACTAGTGTGCTGGCACTTTAGCATTCCCTAGGATAGAGGACGCCAAAGAGGTCTATATTGACCCCCATGGGTCTATTTAACAAAAGCGCGGGAGTCGATCTGAGCCATATAATTACTTATCCTTTAAAAAATATTAAGGTATTTAATTCAATATTAATTTATTTTTCACAATGTACTATTACTTTAAAAAATGTTTAAAATCATAAAATAAATGTACAAACACAGTATTTAATAATTTTATTTTAATTAACATAATATTACTATTATGGGGGTTTATGGAGATTTCGAAAAATTATATAGGGGTCGATGATCAAATAAGGTTGGCAACCCAGTGGAATGGTTCTCAAATTGTGGTACATGTACCACTGGAGGTAGCTTATATCCTGGCGGTGGTACTACCTCCACTACAGTTACTTTTAGTAACGAAATCATTTTCGTGGTACTTGAACTTTTTGATTGATGTTTCTGTAGTACCAACTTCTAAAAGATTGAGAACCCCTGCTCTTGGATAACCTTTTTTTATTATGGGAATTCTTTTCTACAGTGGAGGGAACCATGATAATATACATTTCAATACAATGCAATGTATGTTCTAGTCATGTCCTTTGAAATGTAACTAAATGTATGCCAAAAGGAATTTTTTAGTTACATGTGATTTATACAACTGTATTCTTCATCTGAAGTACGTAAAAGTGATTTAATAGTACTTAATAGCTATATTTTTCGACTGGACTGCATTTTATTGGTTTATTGAACATGTGATATTAACAATTAATTATATGACATATTTTCATTCATTTTTTGGTTTTATTAAATTGACCAGAGGTGTAAAAGCAATATAGTTAGGTCAGAGTAAAAATATCATTGCCCTCCTAGTGAAGTTAAGATAACACTCTAGGGTTAACTAATTTCCTATATTACAAATTTTATTGAAATCAATTGTTGTGAATAAATTTGAATATCAAATAGATAATTAAATTTATTTTTATGAATATAGAGATCTAATGTAAAAATTGAATTCAATTTTATTCAATATTATAAGGAATAATAAAAATTTCAGATTCAAAAATAAGAAATTTTTCTTACTGGATAAGATTCGATAGGTTTAGTTTCCATGTGTAGATCCCATACTTTAACACTTAGATAATCTCTTGATATCATATACCGACCAGAATTGCTTAATTTGACATCCGAAATACTAGATATAATTTCAGAAAAGAAGCTACGATTTGTTGGATCTTCAGGTTCTTCAAAAACTGAAATAAATATATTATTTATTTTTCAATTAATATTTTGTATATACGATACTTTTAAAAAGTCTAATTTTGGCTAGGATTTTAATATAAAGTATAACTAAGCGTTGGTAAATTCAATAATAAAATAATTGGGATTGATTAAAATTTCATATAAAGTTAAAACTTAAATATAAAAATTTATATATATTCATATAAGTTATACATAAGGGTAAAAAAAAAGAAGTAAATATGTATATACATGTCTATAATTCTTAAAAATAAATAATTTAAAATTAACACAAGTCAAAAAATATATAATTTACATACGTTTAGAATGTCGATCACAAAGTGCTGATGCTCGCATATCGCATAATCTTATTGTTCCCTTGCTTGATGAATAAACAAGTAAATTACATTCAACAGGGTGAAATTCAGCAGCAGTAATTACTTCTGTGAGTTCTTCCATATTTTGTGGTTTGATATCAACAATATTAAAACTTTGGTCAGTTATTTCCAAATGCCATAAATTAATCCTTAAATCGTCAGCGGAAAGGTAAGTTTCTTGATCACTGTTTACACTAATTGAATTAATATGATAAGTATGTGCGTTTGCAAAAATCCTACGTGGAGACGCTTCGACCATGAGCTCCATTGGTTTAATAACAGGAACCTAGTTAATTAACAATAAATAAAATAGTTAAGGAATAATAAAAAAATTAAAATTGATATATGTTATGAAATATTAATCTTAAAAAAAATGTAAAATTAATTAATCAGGTAAATCAAATATTTTTTGAAAACTTAAAAATTAATATAAGTTAATTAAAAATAAATGTTTTAAAATCTATTATAAAAGATGTTATAAAATGTGTGAAAGCAGATGAATTAAATATATTTTAAATAAATAATAAAGTCATAATATAATAATTTTAAAAATTTGTAAGCAGGATATAGATTTCCTCTATGAATTATAATAATCTAATGAGAGAATAATTTGAAAATATAAACATCAAGACATTTTAAAATTGCAAATTCAAATATACTCTTGAAAATTAAAAAACAAAATGTAAATGTAGGGAAAGAATTTATTATCATTAAATTATATATAATAGTAGAAAAAAACAAGATAAATTTCATTAATATTATATTATTTTTTCTTGTTATAGGATTTTAGTAAAACGTATATATAATTAATATTATTCTCAGAATATATTAATAAAAAAAATATTATGAGATTTAAAATAGAAATCTTAAAGTATAATGAATCATTTACATTTTTAAAAATTGATTAATCGTAATTATTTTAAATAATGGAGAGAATATTTATTAGAGGTTTTTATTTAATTTGTCGAATAATTAGTCTTTTAAATAATTTATTTTAAATGTGACAGGACTGAGTCTTCTTATCTATTAACTTATTTTAATAATTTCAACGGGGAAGTAATAATAACCTTATACAAATAATTAAAAGTAGGTATGTGTGTATATAATATTAAAATTATAAAAATACCCTAAGACTTGTCACATGTGAAGGATCTCTAAGCTGCCCATTTTCTTCTTTTGTATTATATCCTTCAACTCGTTTATCTCGTTCTGAAACCTTCCATAGTTTAATTGTTTTGTCATTGGTAGACAAGAGGAAGTGAGCTTGATTTTTACGCCTTAGCCATCTGATCTTATTGATCTTCTCCTCAATTTCTAAACTTTTGAGGTAGTCAAATTCTGGCTCATGGCTTTGAAATGTACTATAAACATTATATTCACCTCGCCGTGGAAGGCAAGTTTTACTCTAAAAAACAAATGAAATGATTTAGTATAATTATTGATATTAAATGTAATAGATTTTGGCATTTGGTTATCAATCAATTTCAAGGTCAGAAAATACAAACAAATATTATCTAGATATATTTATATAAATATTTTCTTTTTTGCCTCTCTAAATATATAAATTATATGTATATATAAAATTCTCTATTCATTATAATTAATTTTGTATTCTATGAAAAGAAAAAAATATAAATAAAATATTACACAAAGGGCTTCTTTGAGGTTATGTCCAGGCGATCTTTTTACTTACAATTGGGTCTCGTTGAAAGATTACTACTCGGCCGCCTTTGTCTCCCGTCGCTAAAAGATCTCCATCATGGTTGAATTCCACACATGAAATAATATCAGCTGAAAAGTTCAAGTTCAAAATTGATTAGCATCTACTTACTAGAAACTAGAATCTAAAATGTCAAATTGGTTTTTGATAAGAATGTAAATATCAAAACATGAATATTAATTATTTATTAGTGTCTTATTTAAGAATAGTTAGTAGAAACATTTTCTAAGTAACTTATATGATAAATATGAAAAATTTAAAAAAATTAATAATTATGAATAGGAAAATTACCTTCGGTAACATCATCATCTAAGGTTCCCTTCACTTGAGAAAAACACCATTGTATCTCCCCATTACCTAAAATAAATTTTAAAAAAATATATTAAATTTAAATATAATTTCTTTTTAAGTACATACATAAGAATGATATAATGAATATTAAGTGTTGTAAAGGTCATATTTGCTTGAAAGAAGATAGTTTTAGTTGCAAATGGGTCACCTTATGATAGGTTGAAAATTTAAACATCTTACCGGCCATATCAGATCCTAAAATTGCAATTCTATAAAAAAGTGTTTTTAATTTATTTTAAATAATAGATTCAAAAAAGATTTTGTACACTAGGGAGACGGATGATTTTAGATTCATCACATTTCAATCTAAACGAGCTATATAGAATGGCGGGCGGCACACACACGAGCATAACAACTAGAGTGACGTCACACATCAGGTTTACAAACGCAAAGCGCGGGTTGCACAAATTATCAACAATATTTTATTAAATACATCATTAATATAGCAAATTATTTATTACTATTATTTAGTAAAATTATAGTTTTTTAAATTTAGTTGTTAAAAGTTAGTTTTACTTTGTAAATAATATAATTTTAATAAGTCAATATTTTTATGTTAACGTTGGTAATACCTACGCTAGTGTGCCGCATTGTTTTTAAAACATACCGGGAAGAGTTTTTTAATTTTTAAAAAACTTTATATAATTAATTTTATAAATGTTAAAATTAGAAGAATAAATTTAAACTATATATAATATACATAATCTAAATATATGTAAATGGAATTATAAAGTGAGATAGCTTTTCGATTGAATCATCAATTAATATTTGGATTCAATCCAAATACAAATAATAGTACTCTATTTTTATCAGTGATGATTCTTTTGTATTACATTCAGTTACTTATATATTTTATATAGATAGTTTAAATATATATATATATATAATAAAATAATTAAAAATGTTAAATATTAATAATAATTGAATATGTTTTAAAATTACAAAAATGGATCTTAATATGTGTACAAAAACTATTTTATTTCTAATTTTAAACAATAAATAAAATTTACATCAAAAGTTTAAAATCGATTTCTATTTATTCTTTTCCAATAGAATATTTTTCTTAAGTGTAGGATATATTTTGGTATATTATTTATATAAAAATATATATCACAAAACTGAACATAATAATTTAAAATATTTTTTTCTAATAACGTGCTTTTATTCAAAATCTTTTATTACAAGGTTAAAAATTATTTTCAATTATTTAACTATAAATACAATAATAAAATGACTATGTGAATTGTTTCTAGCAATTATTTTATCTTGACAAAAATTTCATAGTATAAGAAGTCTCAATAAAAATTAATTATTATTTAACGACTCTTTTTAAATTATATATTAAATTTTATTTTATTTGAAATATTTAAACAGAACAAAATCTTAATTTATCTTATATTATTTTTTTATTCTTTCTTAATGAGATATTTGATTTGAAGTATGAAGTTGAAGTTGCTGATTTATTTATTTTATTTAATTAGAAAAATATTTCAATTAAATTAAAAAGATGTCGATTAATCAAATTGAGGAGAGAGAGAGAGAGAGAGAGAATACGCCTGACCACGTTACCAATTGAATTCGATCTTGACAGAAGACGAGTGAGAACTAAAAATGATGGGTGCGTTGCACTCTAGACTCAATAGAGGCTGAGGGGCCGGCATCGATCCGTCCCATTTGGCCTGAGCAGCGTGAATACAGGCCATTAGTGGAGGCAACCTCTCAGATGCAGCGACCCACCACCACCTCTCATGTGGTCAACATCTTATTCGACATCGGAATTTAATAAGGAACACTTTCTAATCTACAATCCATAAATAACATTAAGAGGAATTCGGATTAAAATTATCTATCAATTGAATCTATCAATTTATCATTCTCACTTAAAACTTGTTCTCAATATTAGATTTAATACAATTCATGGAATACAATTATAATAAAATCAATGATAAGAAATGAACATTTTGATTAATCACGGAAAATTTTTTTAAATTATAATTTTATATTTTTCAAGGAAAATTTGAAAAAAAAATAAAAATAAAAATTACTAAATTAATTTATACAATGATTTTTATTGTTTATTTTTATAACATTTATATATATATTCATTAAGATTGTGACATATACGAGGCGTGTCTAAAAAGTTCGGTGAATGGTATGATAAAAACATAAAAAGAGAAAGTTAATTGAAAATACCTTTATTGACCTTCAAAATACTCTTCACTAGCCACAACCCACTTCTGACAACGTTCGTATAACGCTTGAAAACTGTTGGAGAAGTCTTGATGTGGAATCGTTCTCAGAATAGCCGTCACAATGTTCAGGCCGGCAATCCACAAGAAGGACACCAGAAAACACTACTTACTGTGTCTTTACTAATACCCAATTCTTCGGCTATTAGTCGCAGAGTCAATCGCAAATCTTTTGTTAGCAACTCTCGTACACGTTCAGTGTTTTCTGCTTGTGGATTGCCGGCCTGATCGTTGGGACGGCTATTCTGAGAACGATTCCACATCAAGACTTCAACAGTTTTCAAGCGTTATACGAACGTTGTCAGAAGTAGGTTGTGGCTAGAGGAGAGTATTTTGAAGGTTAATAAAAGTATTTACAATTAACATTCTCATTTTATGTTTTTATCATACCATTCACCGAACTTTTTAGACTCACCTCGTATATTGTATACATATGAAATTAATACCATATAAATCAGTGATTCTCAACCTGTGGGGGGGGGGGGGGCGAGCATATCCAAGAGAAAATGTTATTTAAAAAAAATTGATTAAGTCAGTGAATGTAAAGAGGCTCTTAAACAACATTTCCAACTTTTTTTAATATGGTTTTCATTTTATTGTAGGCGGTGCCCCCCACCGGGCGATGAAAATTATGATTGAAAATTGGGCCGTGAATACTAAAAGGTTGAGAAACACTGATATAAATAGAAGTATTAGAACGCATATCAGTGATTTTTGATAATATTCGAATAAACATTACTAATTAGTTGATATATTAAGTTGAATCGTTAAAAGATATAATTTGGGACTTTTAGCTTTGGCTATAAAAGAGAAATCCTTAATATTTAGGTCGCAAATGATACTTATTACTAATTGATATTGCTTCTATTATATTAAATAGTCACGTAAAAAGTTCACTTGAGGTAAATCAATGATAAATTATTTATATTATATTTCGAAATAAAAAATAAAATGAATATCAATGAAAAAACAATGTAATAATTATAAGATGCTTAATATTTTATATAAATATAATAAGTAGTATTGTTTGATGAGATAATTTTTGAAATAAAATTACTAATAAATAATTTCTAAATGTATTATTATTATCTTAATTTCATCTTTTCATACCAAATATTAATTTTCCATTAATGACACTTGGTAGATAATATTATTTTTCAATTTCTTTATTTATATAATCGCTTTCTTTAATATATTTATTATCAAGGTGACAATAAATAATCTGGTAAGTCAATAAGTAAAGGGTGAAGATTTCTCTTTAATAATTAACGCCCATACAAGTGAGTGTCTAGTTTTGTTGGGTACAAGATATGAGCACTTGACCTTCACGAGTGATCCAATAATCAAATTACGATTACGAAATAGTCGGAGAACTAATCACATTTTCAATTAAACTCAGTAAGTTAATTAATTTTAATCAAATCAGAGAGGGAGAGTTTCAGAAGACGAAAAAAAAACAAGAAAATTCTCAAAAAATTAAGTATACCTATAAAACCTAAAAAAGGATAATTTACAATTTAGTACATAATATTTAATAATTTGTTCTTAAATAAATAAATAATATCGATTTATTTTCGAAATTGAAGTTAATCATATTTTTTTTCTTATTCAGTTGATACGAGGTCTGTTCAAAAGAAAAGATGAATTTTTAATTTTCTCGGGCTGTATACATTCGATTATCCAATTTTTTTTTGTTCTGTGATACACATATGTTTCTAATATGTTGATAGTATCAGCCATTTTGGATTAGTAGTTTGTTTTTGACAACTGAAAAAGCGCAATTTCGACGTGATTGAAATAATTTTTTAATTTTTACTTAACATAACTATTACTTGTTACTATATTTGGAATAATATATCCTGAATCATTTAACGTTATTTTAGAATATTCTCTGAAAGAAATGTATAATACCATCATATATATTATACGTATTTATATATAATATATATTATATAGGCCATATATATACTAAGATTCTTCGTCTCCCTTTAATGTGAGAGTATTTTTTCTCTGAATAATTTATTTTTTTAAAATGTTTATTTTTTAGAACATCACTATCCTAATTTATAACTCAATTGTGGGGAATCTCTAAATTATGTATCCAAATTATAAAAAAAAATTAAGGTAAATAAAGAAAATAGAAAGTAAATAAAAAAACTAATGTAATTTAATCTAATTTATGTTTAGTAGTACTTATAACATTTTTATCTATAATTATTTTATTTAAATATTTTATTATTTTAATATTTGATTATTTTAATATTTGATTATTTTTTATTTTTATAATTATAATTGTGGTATTATCTAATGATTTATATATTGCCGTTTGTTTACTTTCGTTTGCAGTATACAGAAATGAGTTACTAAGTTGATTCTTAACACATTTCATTTCAATGTTAATTTCTCTTCTTTTATACTGTTTTTTTTTAACAACTTTATTATTCTAAAAAATAAAAAAATATTAATATATGATGAATTTTAATGAAATGATTGAAAATTTTAAAAAAATTCAATAAAAATAAAATTATTATTATAAAATGTTTCATATCTACTTTTCTATTAATTAGCTTACCGAGTGAGTCTTGCCAATTGGTTTCTTGATAGCTTTCGAAATGTTTTTCATGGTGCCTATTCTTTAATACCATAACTATTTTTTTCTTTTGTTATTATTTTAAAATAAAACGAACGAAATAAAATAATCTGCTCACAATTCCTCTTTGATACTCCATTATTTGCTCTTGAGTCTCCCATGTCATTAAACAAATGCAAGAGTTTTAAAATAATCTTTTAATTTTTGATTAAAAATTAAATTACCCCCAATAGTTTGTTGCATTGTTACCCTATTTTGAGATAATTCACCATTACCTCAGTTTCCACACTGCTGAATTATAATGAATTGAAAATGATAATTCACCCCCCCCCCATATTGTAATAAGAATTAAGTTAATCAGTGGCGTACCTAGAACTTTTGCCGCCCGGGGCGATCTCCAGTTTGCCGCCCGGGGCGATCTCCAGTTTGCCGCCCTTTTTATTATAAGTCAATCAAATAGTGGTATTTATAAATTAATGCACATAAATAAATTATTAAGTTATTTAATCAATATTAATTAATACACAGAGTAAATTTTTTTACACATATTTGTATGCACTCGTAAACATATTTATATAATATTTACTCTTCTAGCTTTCATACTAGAAAAATCGTGTATGATGCTCTCAAAATTTATATTTATATTTTTTCCGCCGACCCTGCTTTTCAAAAGAAAAATCGATGATTTAAAAAAATATTGGTATATCACTTCAAAGTAATCATATAAACTTTTCAAAAGAAATGACATTTATAAACTGATATCAAAAAATTTTAGTTAGGAAAAATTGCTGAACAAAATCTTAAAGATGCGTTTACAAATTCAACGAATTTTAATGACTACAATAAAATAAAATTATTATCCTGTTCTTGGAATTAGAATTCAAATTTTACACTAAAATGCATTTATATACACCGAGGAATAATATTCGAAATCATATAGTTAATCATAATTTATATAAATCAAATAGTAAACTTATAATAATCATAATAATCATTTATTATTCAAGAAAGAAAAAAAATAAATATGAAATGAATAAGTTACTTTTTACAACTATAACTAAATATAAAAAATGCCGCCCCAAGATAAGTGCCGCCCGGTGCGGACCGCACCCACCGCACCCCCCTAGGTACGCCACTGAAGTTAATTCAGATAAAAAAAATATAAATTTTTCTGACTAAAACTAATAATACTCGTAATATTATTTTAAAATTAATAAAAAAATAAAATGAAATTTAGGAATGATGTATAAATGTGAGTAATAGATTTAAAATTAATAGTTGTATAATATAATTAGAATTAATTTAATAGAATTTTATAAATTGTTATATGGATATATATATAGTAAATAGAAACTCAATATATGGTATTAGATTGAAAGTATATGAATAAAAATAATTTTTCAATTAATATGGAAATAAATTAAAAATTAAAATAGACAATTTTCAAAGATTTTACTATTAATTTTATTATATACATAACATTTCGATAATTATACATTTAAAATGGAATAAATTATGTTAATATCAACATTTTTTTAAATAGAAAAAAAAAATATTAGAGATTTTAAGTTTTGTAGTAGTCTAAATAAATGGTTATTGTTTATACAAAGTACTTTTATAAAAGGTTTTATTTTTAATATCAACAAATGGTCATTAAAATCTAATAGATATTATTTTTTTCTAAGGATTAATTATTATTAAAATTATTATACATACTAATAAAAAATTTATAAGAACTCACAAATTAAGATAATATTTTTTCTTGTTTTATTTTGAGTATGTAGTTTGTTTACAATTAAACAAACCATATTGTGTATATTTGTGTTTAAGTTGTATATTTTATTACTTAAAGATCAAATGCTTCTCTTTTTTATTTCGAGACTATGAATATTTATTTTTTCATTCCAACTCTTAAAAATATTTAAAGAGTGACTTTGAATTGAGAATAAAATTAACACCCTATTGTATTTTTTAATAATATATACTATACCAGTTACTCTCAACCACTGTGCCGCGAGATTATGAGGCTCTTAAACATTTCCGACTTTTTTTCTAAATTTTTTCAATATGGTTCTAAAAAAAGGTAGACCGTTTTTGGGACCACTTTTTTTCAATATGGTAAACTTTTACACTTCTTTTTCTTTGTGTGCCGCCAAATTTTTAAACCGTTAAAAGTGTTCCGCGTTAAAAAAAGGTTGAGAATCACTGTACTAAACTCTCTTAAAAAAAAGATATAATATTTATAACGGAATTTTGTAAATTAAACCACATATTGATATTTGTTATTGTAAATTTATTCAAAAAATACAAACATATACACGTTTCGATTGCTACTTCTGCAATCGTTATCAAGCGACTGCACTGTTCGAGTGTCCAGTGACAAGCGACAATATATAGTTAATCTGTACACTATACAATATACTTGTAATTGATCTGTCTGTCCAGCAAAATATTCGTAAAATTCATAAAATATCATCAATTTATGTCAAATAAAAATCTTTTTTCTTTGAGTCACCTGGTATGGTGTGCAAATTTTATTATCAATTAATATAATAATTAATAATAAATAGTTAACTTTACTGATACTTTTGATATATTAAAAAAAAATAAAGATTTTTTTCTATTTATATTTTTTATAATATAAATTCAAAAATGTCTTGTTTCTAAATTAAAAATAAAGAAATATTAAATTTTTGCCAAGATTTTACTTGCCTTTAGTTGTTTGAAAGCCAAATTATAATATAAAATTTAATATAGGTTTAATAGGTTTAATAATTGCAAAAATGAATGTAATTTCTTTATTGATTACGATTTAATGAATAATAAATAATTCTTATAGAATTTTACGTTTCATCAAAATTCGAATATATCTATATAAATTGGTATTACGATAGATAATTGTTTCCAGTTTCATTGGATGGTTTCTACAAAAGTTATTGATTTTTTTAAGATAATATCATATTAACTTGATCTTAGCAATCATATATTATCATAGCCATTTAGAGTAAATGTTAAAGAAAATTTTTGAATTTTTAATATTTGAATATTATTATTTATGTTATCCAACGGGAATGAATTATTATTCCCCTAGTCTAGAGATTCTTAAACTGTGATACAGGTGGTATCTTATAAGTTGAAGGTAATTGTTTACAAAAATGGAAGCTTCAGGGATTTGGATAAAACTTTAACAGTGGATTCCTTATTTTAATTCCAAAGAAACTTTCTTATGCAATATTTCTGGGTCGCTTCTAGTTTCCGAGATAAAAAATATTAAAGTTTGACAGATAAACTAGTTATGAACATCCAAATGAGCAGCCATTTAGTAATGTTTTATTGACTAATTAATTCACTAATTATTCACTTATTCACTAATTCTCAGTTTTTTTCGATTCGGTTTATTTAATTAATTTTCCTATATCCAAACCGAACTGAACCCCCCTCCTAAAATTAATGAAGCCCTCTACTGGCCAAATGAATAAAACATAAATATGGTAGCTAAATTTAATGTCAATGGATTTATATGGAAATTTCAATAATTTTTATCTCGAAAACTAAAAGTGACCGAACTATTTGCAGATTTAATAGTCACTTGGAATTAAAAAAGAAATCTACTGGTAAAGTTTCCGTTTTTATTACCAACTTGAATGTGAAACCTCCAGTACTTTTACTTTAAATAAGGAAATACTTTTAGTGGTAGCTCAACTTTATGATGAAGTGTCTGTAGTGCCAACTTCAAAAAGTTTGTTCAAAACCTCTCCTCTAGTCATTAAATGAAAACAAAAATGAAATAATTTTTTGAGAAATAAATTTTAAATTTTAAAATAATTAATTGATTTGTTCTTAAACTGAATATTTATTATATATTTATATATTATCTTGATTTTTTTTTAACAATTTCTCCAAGATCTAATTAAAAAAAATAATTATATTTTATTTTTAATTATTATATGAAGAAAACTATATTGTTTTAAATTTTTATCATATAAATCTACTTAAATAAATATTTAGATATTAAGATAGATAGATATGTGATAAAAATTCTGATTAACATTTAAAAAGCAAAATACTTTTATTATAATTTTATGGTTGATAAATAAATTAAAAACATTTAATTACTTATGGTATCTTAACTAGAATCGGTTGTGTTTTTTTATTTTAAAGACTTTTCATTTTCATTAGTAATTCATTAGTAACATTGAGTTACGTTGAGATAATATCCATATCCGATTAAATAATGAATGTTTATATTTCGAGTGGAAATTCTCGAGAGTAGCTGTTGACTAGAAACAATGTGTATGTAATTCTATGACAATTCTCATGTATACCTTATGAATGCATATAGGGAAAACGGATAAAGTCAACAACACTGGAGCTTAATCAAGCACATCGCCCCGGGGAGTTCGTTTGATCCTCTCCAGACAGAGAACCACCACGGCTAATTGAACTTACAGAAATATCCAGAGTACCCTGAAAAATCTTTTGTTTGCAATATTTCTAAACAAAAAAAAATAAAATAAAATAAAATAATAAGAAGTTTAAACTTTGACATAATTTTATATATAAGTAAGATATATATTTAAGATGAAAAAAAAAATTATTTGAGGTAAGTTCGGTGAAGTGCGCGCCCTTTTTACCACGTTTTTCTTAGCTTGCTTTCTTGTTTGTTTGTTTGTTTATTTATCTGTTCGGGTCAAATCTTGCAATCGAAATTTCGACCACTTCCAGTCATCCAATCGCTCTGAAACTTTTCAGAGTAATGTATTCTGGATGACAATACAATAAAATAACACATTCGTAGCTTGCAAGTGTTTAATTAGAGCATAATTAATGAATATAATTTTGTATGAGTTATATTCAAACTCCACGTGTTTACATTACACTAGAGTTAAAAATAAGTTTATGATTTGACATAATTTACAATATGTCAATAAACATTCTTAAAATTAAGTGCCTTAGCAGGTAGACACCTGGAAAGGGTCGTTCAATTGAAAACAGTGTGGTTTATTGTTTGCAGTTGCTGTCAAATACTGACCCTTTTGAAGAGAAACTTTCAACACGTGTCCGGAAAAACCCTTCTTCATTTCATCCCTCTCCCCCCCTTTCTCCTTACCTTTTGTTCAGGTGATATAAAAGGAAAAACCGAGCACGACTAGCACCCAGATGTAATGAAACCAGATGTAATGAGACGAGAGATATAATTAGTACAGACTGGAGTGTGTTCCAGTGCATTTGCCTATTCGGCCTTTGTATGATTAAATAATTTGTATCTTCAAACTCATAATAAATTTCTTACTCTTTCTTAAATAAAATTGCCTTTTATTCTTTACCATTTAATTACCCATTAAACTCGTGGGTAAGGTAAACACATAATTTATGGGAAAATCAAAACAAAAAGTGTAAATATTTAAATTTGAAAAAAACCGTTAAAAACCCGTTAAAAGAATAATATAATATGTATAATATTTAAAATGTAAATAAATTTGAAAGAAGGTATATTAATGTTTTGTACTGTAATTTAGAAAACAAAATTTAAATTTATGATGAGTTTTAGGCAATAAAGAATTAAAATATGACAAATTTAAAAATTTCTCTTTATAATTCAATTTAAATTTATTACTTTCAGGATAATAGTATTTCATGACTATTAAAGTCAATCAAAAAACTTAAAAGTAGTTTAGGTCAAGTGAAATCGATTGCAATATATGAAGACTAAAAAGTAGAAAATAATACTTTACATAAAAAAAAAACTTTTTTAAAAAACCACGTTTTTAACGCACTAAAAAGAAGAAAATAATTTTTCTGAAACCCCATAGGTACTGACATTACAAACAAGAGATATGATTTGAAGAAAATTTTCTATAACGTAAAACGTGGGGCGCAACTATGGCTAAAATATTCTGTATCGTATAAAAATTTATAAATAAATGTTATTAGGTACAAATTAATAGGATAAATGAATTCATATTTTAATTAGCTTCAAAAAGTAAAGCTTATAACTTATCGAAATTTTTAAAAGAGGTAAATTTAATTTATGAAAAGATTACCTTTAGATTACTAATAATATTCACTTTTAAAAAATTCTGATAAAAAATGACATCCTAACAATATTCTGGTAAATAATATAAGAA
The DNA here is from genome assembly GCA_963082975.1 of Labia minor. Lineage (NCBI taxonomy): Eukaryota > Metazoa > Arthropoda > Insecta > Dermaptera > Spongiphoridae > Labia > Labia minor. The sequence continues at coordinate 105,450,779 of OY720344.1, forward strand.
ATTTAACTTGAAGAAATCTAAAACTAAATTTTGCTACTGCAAAACTTCTAGCAAATATTTAATATTTATGTTAATAAAATTTCTAAAGTGTAAATTGAAGATGTTTATTTAATATTAAGGAATTAATTTTCCAAAAAAAATTTACATTAATAAAAGTATTCTGTTGGATTACTAATAATATTCCCTTTTACAAAAAGTCTGGTAAAAAATATAAAACTTAAAATATAAATCCATGGATATTGAAATAAATTAATCAAAGAAATTATATTGCATTTAAAAAATTTATTATTATTTGCGCCCCATTTATTTATAAATTTTTATACGATACAGAATATTTTAGCCATAGTTGCGCCCCACGTTTTACGTTATAGAAAATTTTCTTCAAATCATATCTCTTGTTTGTAATGTCAGTACCTATGGGGTTTCAGAAAAATTATTTTCTTCTTTTTAGTGCGTTAAAAACGTGGTTTTTTAAAAAAGTTTTTTTTTTATATAAAGTATTATTTCTAAATAACATTTTTGAGAGACGCTGTAGCTGTAAATATTAATTATGTGGATTCAAAATTTTTATAGCAAATACTTATGGCTATTGTTATTCATGGATCGAGAAATAACAATATGAAAATATGAATAAAAAAACAATTGAACAGTTGAACATTTTTGTGAGAGGTTTGCATGGCACGCACTTAGCTGTCAAAGTGGAGTAAGTGCGTATTTAAAAATATTTAAAGAGTGACTTTGAATTGAGAATAAAATTAACACCCTATTGTATTTTTTAATTATATATACTAAACCAGTGACTCAACCACTGTGCCTCGAGATTATGAGGCTCTTAAACATTTCCGACATTTTTTCAATATGGTTCTAAAAAAAAAAAGTAAACCGTTTTTGGGACCATAGTATGATCAAACAAGGAAAGTATAAAAGATAGACTTGTTTTCTTTTTTTATTGTATTCAAACATTAATTGGAAGTAAAAATATAAAGATTAAGCTTATAAGATTGGCTATAGCTATTATTAATTGTGTAAGAAGTCCATTTCTGGCACGGAATACACCTTACGATTAGCTCGATACCTCGATATTTCAGTACATTTGGTCTGTCTGGCCATTTCCAAAGGCGAGCAAAACTTTGCATAGACTTCATTGTCATCAATCTCAGTTATTTTTCCTGGGAAAAACAAATCCTTGTTTTTGAATATGATGTACTCGCCGACAATTTTGAGGACCGGCTGAAAATTGTATTCTCCTTCCAATTGTGTGATAACGTACAAGATAAAATGTATATGTATGTTTGCAGATATATAACTAAGTATTTATTATTAAGCTTATATGAAAACTCTTTGCAGACTTACCCAAGCTTGATCCACGCACTTACCCCAGTAATCCGGGGTAAGTGCCAGCCCCTCTCACAAAAGGAGAGTGTTTAAGATATAAAACGGTTTAGAATCACTAGTTTTTAAACAATAAAGTGATAATAAATCGAAATTTCAATAATAAAAGAACTGATTGAAAAAATCATTTAGGTTTAAAAGTACCCACTTAACCGTCAATGGATGTGTGTCACATAAACGTCAATTGCCCTGATTTGTTTGCTTAGGGGTTCCAACAGATTACTTAGCTGTCATAACAAGAAAATCACCAATAAATGCAAAAGATTCGTGCCAAGTTTAAAATAATATTAAGACTTCTGGAGGCCTAACTCGCACTTACCCCGTGCGCGCACTTCACCGAACTTACCTTAATTATAATATATTTTTTTAATTTCATTAATCTAATTATGATATGTGATCAGTATTACTAAACAATTTCGATAAAATATCTATTTTTAATGTATTATGATTGTTCACATTTATATATAGGAAATTACCTCCTCTAAGAAAATCAGAATATAGCCTTAACATTATCTGACTATAAAAATCTATAAATTTGTTTTTCTTCTTTAAATTCTTTTCAAAAGTCCTTATTAAAAATTGAATCCTTCAATAGATGAATTACAGTGCAAGAAATTAAAGATAAAAATGAGCTGTGGCCAGGCCCAGAACTTGAAATAAATTAATTTCCAAACAACAATATATATACGAGGTGTGTCTAAAAAGTTCGGTGAATGGTATGATAAAAACATAAAAAGAGAATGTTAATTGTAAATACCTTTATTGACATTCAAAATACTCTCCACTAGCCACAACCTACTTCTGACAACGTTCGTATAACGCTTGAAAACTGTTGGATAAGTCTTGATGTGGAATCGTTCTCAGAGTAGCCGTCACAACGTTCAGGCCGGCAATCCACAAGCAGGACACCAGAAAACACTACTTACTGTATCTTTGCTAATACCCAATTCTTCGGCTATTAGTCACAGAGTCAATCGCAAATCTTTTGTTAGCATTTATCGTACACGTTCAGTGTTTTCTGCTTGAAGATTTCCGGTCTGAACGTTGTGACGGCTATTCTGAGAACGATTCCACATCAAGACTTCTCCAACAGTTTTCAAGCGTTATACGAACGTTATCAGAAGTGTGTTGTGGCTAGTGGAGAGTATTTTGAAGGTTAATAAAAGTATTTACAATTAACATTCTCTTTTTATGTTTTTATCATACCATTCACCGAACTTTTTAGACACACTTCGTATATATATATGTATATATAAAGTATAATAAAATATTATTTTTAAACTTGAATTAAAATGGCTAAACTATATTATTTTAGTTTTTATTTTTAGTTTAATTAATCAATTACTTATCACTACTATATTTTAAGTAAAATATTTTCTGACAATGAATATAAAATTAATACTTTGTAAACTACCACTTCCTGTTTCCGAATATACACCAAATGCATTAAATAAATATACTAAATTTTATCAAAATCCGTTAAGCCGTTCAAACTGTACACGGACAAACAGATGGACAGGCGGACTGACAGACATCATGCTAAAAATACTTTTGTTTGTTAACAAAATGCATGATTCGTGGAGATATGTAAAAATCTCCACATGTGAAATTTGGTGTGAAAACATTCCTTCCCTTCCTATCGTTGGTCGGTAAAAAAAGAATAGAAAAGTATGAAACTTTGAATAGAATAAATAAATTTTTATTGTAAATATACCAATCATATTTCATTAATATATGTATTCCTTTAGGTAAACTTTATGTGAAATAAATAAAATGTTATGGTCAGAAAATTGATGTGCCATGGTTTACCCCAGGGTGTCTGAAATTAAACCAAATACAACTTGCAAATTATGATTTAATAAGTTTAGCATAGTGGATTGTTTAATTTCCAGTGTGACCATGTAATATTAAAGATATTCTTACATTTCATATCAATTATACATTTTTCCATATAGTAATAGATTTTGAATCTAATCATTAATAGTATTTCAAAAAGAATAGAATATTTGCCTCTCTTGTTAAATAATTTTTTAATGAAAAACACACCTAACATGGAAAGAAATTAAAATTAAAACGTTCAAGACAACAAAAGATAATTACTTAAAATAAAAACAATTACCTGGTTTACCGCGCGCGCGCGCGAGCTGCCAAATTTTATTTTAATACGTACATAATACATAGGAACAAGTATATATGTACCTATATACCTATAAATATAGTACTTTTAAAACCTGGTAGGTATTATTATATCTTGTTTAAGAGAGAGAATTTAAAAATACAAAATTATTTTTTTTTCCATTCTACTTTTTTATCATATAATAAGAATTACTTTCATTTGTACAATATATATCCTATTGATCTATAGATCATTAATAATCAATAGAGATAGATATTCAAAACATTTTAAATTCATTTTTAATATAAGAGAAAAATAATTAATAAGAATAATTTATGTGTTATACTAAGTTCTAAGCAGTCGCTAAAAGTTTTCATTTCAATTAATAAATTAAATTTTGATCTAGTCTACTAAGATACCATATTTTTTAATTTTATCATTGTAAATGAAATTCAATTAAAGAAATCGATTAATTATTTTAATTGAGAAAAAAATAACATATAAAACACTTTGATCCGCCAATACGTAAATTGTATAAAAATTCTGTTGGCAATTTTTAAGTTTAGAATAGCATACTTACATAGGTACATATATATTACTTCGGGGTTCTTCAAACCTAGACGGGGGCTCCGCCCCCTGTACCCCCGAAGTAATACATAGTATTTGGTTGAAAGTCTGTATGTAAAAGGTTTTCATCCATTTTGTTTCAATCAGTATATTATATAAAACATTCATTTGTTTTTGCGTTCTTATTTAAAATATATTTTAATTTAATCAGTAAATTAATTATATATTACTATGGCATTTGTTATATCCATCTATCTATCTATCTCTGTGGCTCTACTGATTAATATATTTGAAATCAATATATTTTATCGATATATTTGAAAAAATATCTTTTACAATCAAATTAATCGATCTTTTAAATCAAAGGTATTAAGACATATATGTAATATTAGATATATGGTATAGAAAACACAATGAAAAGGTATTAAATTGAATTATATAATAAAGCGTTATGAAAATTTAAAACTTATCAAATTTTTATTAAATATTAATTCTATTCTATAAAAAAATTAAAATAAAAATTTTAATCAACTTTTTTTTTTTACCTGTTCGAGTTTTTTTTCCAGTGATCTATAAGTCCTGGAATATATACAGTTGAAAGAAACTCATTTAATTTTATTTTTTGCTTTCTCCATTCTCAATCAATTCAATACTATTTATATTTTTATTGAAAAATGTTTGGTATCAATTCCCAAAATAGATTGGAATAAAAATGATGAAAAAAAATATTAATATGGCAATTTAATTGAACAAATATTTAATTAAATAAATAAAACAAAGTTTGTTGGAGAATTTAAATGTTCATTTAGGTGAGATTATTATATGTAGTCAGTAAAACCTTGATTATAGTTATTATGATATAATAACATACGATTGTATAGAAACGAAGATATATTATAGAAATAAGGACTCGCGGGCACTCATCAAAAAGTAATTAATCAAACAAATGGATATTCATACTAACTAATCAATCATTATTATTTTTCATTAAACATAATATCACAACACAAGTAAATAGATATTTGTGAACAAATTTAATTAACAAATTTAATAGAATAACAATAATAACAACAACAAGAGTCGAGGGGTATCAATTTTTATTTATTTCTTTTATATTTCTTTATGAATGTATTAATTTTTTTTATTAAATTACTATTTAAAAAAAACATATAAACTAGAAATTAAAAAATATTAGAATGTATATTATTATTAATCGGATGCAAAAGAGAAAAAAAAGCAACCGTCAAAATATTAGAATAAACTTGGTAGTTTGAATATTTCTTTTTTCCCAAAGCAACATTAACTCTTAATTTATTCCTTTTTTAAATTAATTTAATTTTTATCAACTTCACTTCATGTCTGTCTGCCTGTCTGTCTGTTCGCTTTTATGACAAAGTGAAATTGTACTTTTGAAAATTTTTTAATCGATTCTTAGAACGTATGGAAGAAATATAATATCATAATTAATTAATTATAATGTCATTAGCGATTAATTGTTTTTAGTAACTAACTCCTTTTGTTTTGCTCCGATTAATTTTTTTTCAACGGATTCTGGAGCATAAATATTGATTTCAGGATACATTTTCATTTTATAAGTAATATTTATTTAAGTAATATTTATTTAAGTAATATTAAAAATATTTTATTACATACCACACTAAAACACTTTATTAACAAGCAACACTATTTCTTCTAATATAATCAACTGTTTTGAATTTGATTGATAATATGTAAATTTAAGAAAATAATAATTCTTTTAAAATTTGTTACTGACATTGATATAAGTATATTATAGTGAAAAATAATAAAAGATTAATTTTTTAGCTCTTAATCTATATCAATAGTATTTCATAATAAAAAAATTTGTTAGTCTATGTGTTTAATAAAATTTTTATTATTACAAAAATTTGACTTGATGTTTCATATAAATAAATAAAACTAAATGCGCACAACGTTTTTCGTTTGTAGAATAAAATTTGTCAATATTGATTAATACCATAATAATTAAAAAAAGAAAGAAAATTAAATATCTTAAAATTGTAACTTTTATTATTGTGATTATTTGTCTATACGTTGAATGATTTAATAATAATTTTGGTAAGTTCTTGGAGAGATGAATAGATTGAATTAAGGTGTATATGAATATATATATATATATATATATACTAGCTGCCCCGAGCGCCTTCGGCGCTCTCCGCACCTAGACGGGGGCTCCGCCCCCTGTACCCCCCCGAGTGGTACATATTATTTGGTTAAGAGTAGTAAAAGGTTTTCATCCATTTTGTTTCAATCAGTATATTACATAAAACATTCATTTCTTTTTGTGTTCTTATTTAAAATATATTTTAATTATATATATTATTATTGTATATTATTGTATATGTTATATCTATCTATCTCTGTGACTCTAAGGAACTCGAAAGTACTTGGCCGCAGCAACCACATTTCTCCAAGTGTCCCTATCTTGAGCCCTTGCCCCATCTCTCTTACGTCCCTTCCTACGCGTCCTTGGTCTTCCAAGCGGACGTTTTCCAATCGGTCTCCGCACCGTTTTCCAATCCAATATCTTTTTCCTCTCCCATTCTAGCCACGTCTCCTGCCTATCGAAGCTTTTTCGCTTTTATAACCCTAACTATTTCTGAAGATGCATAGAGGTCATGCCATTCCTCGTTATGCAGTCTCCGCCATTCCCCAGTGACCTCACCTTTCTTTGGCCAATATATGCTGGAAAGAATACTCTGAATCTACTCTCATCTCCCAGGGTCATAGACCATGCGTCCCACCCATATAATACAACAGGCAGGCAAAATAATTGGTTTATATATTTTAATTTGGATTCCTTTTGATAATAATTTTGATGAGATAACCCTCTTTACTGCATGATAACAGGCGTTTCCCGATTTCTACCTCGATTTAAATTTTCTCAAATATTATTATCCTTCTACAAATTCAAATTCTACATTTTGTATATTAAGATTTTGTTAATAAATATATTTTCTTATCACTATTAATTTCAATCTGAATTAGAAGAAAATTATAAATTGCCTCCTATTCCAGCCCATTTACCTATCCAGGCATCTTAATTTCGTAACACTCCGTTTTTTTAAAATTTAAAATAGAAGGAGAAAAATAGTTTTAAATTATATTCGAATGGTCTATTATATTCTATATATGAGTATTTTTTTCTGAATTTAATACTAAGTTGATTTTCAAAATTTTCCATTCGTTATGCATATGATTGATTAGATGTGTTAAAATTTAAAAAAATTCAAATATTCTAATTTTTAATTTTATATACAATTTAATATTATTTTTTATTAATATCATATCAAAAAAGAGAATTTATTAAAAATTAAAAATAAAAAAAGAAGCCTATTAATAAAAAAATATAAAAAAGACATAAATTTAAAACATCTCGTTTATATAATTTGTTTAAAAAACATATTTTAATTAACCAAGAAATCATTTTTGCACTTAAAATATATTTGTAATTAATAATTGAAACAAAAACAAAAATAATATAATTTAGTCATTTTAATTGACGATTAGAAAATATTTTTGTATTCATAAAAATTTAAAAATAATATATTCTGTTTTTTTAAGCTTTCACTTTCAAATAGAAAAGAAGAAATATTCAAATATATATAAAGAATATATATATATAAAGAATTAAGTTAAATATGATCTAAATATTTTATTAAATAAATTTAAATGACAACTTTTAGAATAAATTATTTAATTTAATTGATATTTGAATATTAGAATTTAAAATAAAAAGTGAAATATTATAATAATTTTTAAATTCTGAGCACAGAGCATCCAGCTGCAATATGCAGACAAAAACCTTTTTTATATATATACATAGATAGTTGACGCTAGGGATGGCAATATGGGTTTTTCCAAGAAGGGAGAGAAAGTTAATATCATTTTAGATGAATGAATGGATGAAAATTCAAATTTTATATATAGTTTTTTATATTTGTTTATTTATTCACAAAAAATTAATTGACATAATTATTAATTTAATAAAATAAAATTTAATATTAAAATTTAATAAAATAAAATTTAATATTAAAATTTAATAAAATAAAATTTAATATTAAAATTTAATAAAATAAAATTTAATATTAAAATTTAATAAAATAAAATTTAATATTAAAATTTAATAAAATACAATTTAATAATAAAATAATTTAATAAAATATTAAAATAATAATAATAAAAATTAATAAATTTGTAAAAAAAAATATATAATAAAAAAAAAAAAAAATGTGCCTTTCCGAGTTTGGAACTGAGGGATGCAAAGCATAATTTAACGCCTTAGACCGTTCACCCATGAACCAGTATTGTTTGGAAGCTTCTTATAAGGGTATATATATGATGTCAAATTTTTGCCACCAGCGCCTCTATGAGCTAGTATGGTAACTAAACTATTTTTAATTAATTAGCATTTCCTGGACACACCTTACCAATTAGCGGTTTTCTAAAGGAAGTCTGACATGCCCTGAGACCTACTGAATATACATAAAAAATTTCATAAGAATCGGTCAAGCCGTTTCGGAGGAGTATGATTTCAAAGTTTTGTGACACGAGAATTTTATATATAAGATATATATTCAGGATAGGAGAGGCTGGCAATAGACAGGCACTATGACCTAATTTATGGATGGACCTAGTTTGTTAGGATCTATAGATGGCACAGTTGATAAAGAGGCATCTATCAACGGAAGAGCTTTGAAGTGATGAGAGACGCAACGGTCCGTCACTTGAATGAAATTTGCAATTAATTAAAATTCAAATGAAAATGAATCTATTTAAAATACCATTAGGTTACTTAGTATTGATCAAAAAATTTAGATTATAAGAAATAAATGTAAATTTTTTCAGTAAAACAAAAAAATTATCAAAATTTTTTAAAAAATATTAATAATTAATTCTTTTAGAAATATGAATATATATATTTAATATTGAATAATAAAATATGATTTGAGTACATTTTTATAAGTAAATTCGAATTCATTGGAACAAATTTGTGTAGATTGTAGATGATTACTTGATTGTTGTTTTTTCTTGTTACATAAAAATATCTCAATTACTAAATATATAATAGTTTTCAAAGAAAAGTATATAATATTATATATATATATATATATATATATATATATATATATATATATATATATTAAATACACATAAGTTTATATTTATAATATCAATAAAATAGTAAAAATTACATAATATATACCTATATATGGTTATTTAGTTTAAATATCTACATATTAAATTAAAAGAATTTTTATTTATATTCTTTGGATGTTTGTTATAAAAATAAATACCTATACTTTTTTTATATTTTGTTTTAATGTATAATAAAAATAAAAATAATTAATTAATTAATTAATTAATAGAGAAATAAATTCAAAGAGTATAGAAAAGAAAAAAAAACACAAATTCTAGATGAGAATGTTTTTTTTTTTGTTGTTTTTGCATATTTTTACCTTCTTTAGCACGTTTTCCCTGGACGGCTGTATTAAGCATAACGCCAAGGCGCGAGAGGGAGCCGTGTCGGACGAGAGGGTTGCCGTTTCCCTTGGCGCCCGACGACCGGCCCTGACGCACCGCAGCCGCCGTCGGCCACAGGGCGCTTGCCGCTTGCCGAATCGTGGGGCCGGCGGAGGCCGAACGCCCGCCGCCGCCGCCCCCCGGGCTGTAACATCAAAAATGACAACGCACTTGTTGAGTGTGAGATACAAAAAAAAAAATCATTTCTTTCAAAATTAATAAATTAATTATTATTGTAGGTATTAGTAGATTTATACAAATTTATAATGAATCCAAGATTTTTTTTCTATAACACAACTTGAAGAATGATTTTATAATCAATCTTAATTAAAACATCTTGATATCAATTTATTGAATGCTATTCTTAATTGATTAATAATACGATAATAATAATAATAGATTGAATAAAGAGTGTAGTTTTTATTTAACTATAAGAGAATACGATATCAGGCTTAATTGAATAAAGGAGTGATTACTTGAATTATTTCAATAAAAAAACAGATGAATTATTTATTTTTAATAATTAGAATAGTGTATTTTTAGAATTGTGTAGAAAATTGTATAGTAATTATATAATTAAATATAGTGAATTGTGATAAAGAATATTAATTCCTCGTTTTTGTTTTTGTTTTTACAATAGGTCTACTTTAAATTTGGTTTATATATAATAAGTACCTGGCTATCGCTCGACCCTTTAAAAAATATTGTTATACAATTCTTTAATTATTTATTAGAATTATTAAATGTTACATCATTGCATCAATCTGATTAAAATGAATGGAACTTGGGTTCCTAAATAATAATAAATAATATTAATAAAATTTAAATATTTTAGTGAAAAAAATATTAAAAATTATAAAACTATCTAAAAATTATTTAATAAAAGAACAATGAATAAATCAATACAAATTAGTAATTTAATAAAAAATAAACACGAAAATAGATAAAAAAACATATAAAAAATTAACCAATAAAAATTTATATAAGAATTAACAAAAAATTAAACAACAAAACAAATTAAAAAATTGTTTTTAAAATATCATCAATAAACCTACAATATTTGCAAGACAAATAAGATATCTTTATTAAAATAAATATTTTTAATTTTGTTTCGAAATTAAGTAAAAATTTTTAAAATATTTTATTAATATTTTAAAATATTAAATTAAAAAATTGTTTTTAAAATATCATCAATAAACCTACAATATTTGCAAGACAAATAAGATATCTTTATTAAAATAAATATTTTTAATTTTGTTTCGAAATTAAGTAAAAATTTTTAAAATATTTTAAATATAAAAAAATATTAATACAATATCAATTAAAAAAAATGGCAAGAGGCAAATTTCAATATATTTATATATATTAAATTCTTTAAGTTTATGATTTTTATCATTATATTAAAAATATATAAATATTTCTACTACAATACTTGTAGAAAAACATGCCAAGGGGTCCACGCCAAAAAAAGTTTGGGAACCTATGAATTAGATTGTGACGATTATAATGAAATATTACCAGAATATTCTTATATTCTCTTATTTTAATATATGCTGTAAATTTTATCAATATTTATTAAAAAAAAGAAAAATTAATTTTTTAAAATCTATATCAAGCTTTAATTTGCCCATAGGACGGTTGGAGAATAGTGCCAGAATCGCAATATTTTTCTAGAATTTAACTTAGCATTGTCAAAACAAGAAAATGTAAGTGGTTCAAGGTATTAGATATAAATTTTACTTTTTGGTCATTATCTACTTCTAAAAACTACAAACTAAAATCAATTAAAGAGTTTCCATACAATAAAAATAAAAAAATAAAAAAAAATAGACAATTTTTAGAAATATATATTTTTTACCACAAATAAATTCCAAATTTTTTAATAATCATTTTATTTTTTTGGTATAAAGTTTAATACGAGGGCAATTCACAAAGTAGGTTACGTTTTGTAATTAAGACAAAACTAGTGAAGGAAAATGATTTTTATTATATACATTTGAAAGAGCAACTAAAATACTATTTTTTTACATAATCGCCAAAAAAGTTGAGACATTTATCGTAACGAGCTAAGAAATTCCTTCCTCATAGAAATCCGCCGCCTGATTGTTGAACCAGTCGGTGATCATGCGTGAAATTTGCGGAAAACTGAAGGAAAGTTCGGTTATGGTGAAACGACGGTTTCCTTTAATTTTTTCATTGATCTTTTCATCTTTTCCACCAGTTCATCGGTCACAATTCTTGGCCGCCCACTCCTCTCTTCATTGTGAACATTACTTAATCCATTCTTGAAACGTATGCACCATTGGCAAATACCATCTTCACTGATCACGTTTTTATCCAGTAAACTTCACACAGTTACCGATAAATTTCTATGGGTTTAAGTTTTTTTGCCCACAAAAATTGGCTCAACATTCAGGCGGCGGATTTCTAAAAAGGAAGGAATTTCGAAGCCCGTTCATCGCTACGATAAATATCTCAATTTTTTTGGCGATTATGTAGAAAAATAGTATTTTAGTTGCTCTTTCTAAATGTATATAATAAAAAACATTTTCCTGTACTAGTTTTGTTTTAATTCCAAAACGTAACCTACTTTGTGAATTGCCCTAGTATTTAAAATTATAACACTTTTATACAGGATAGTAATAAGTTATATAAAAATATTCGATTATATATTCAAGCTAAAAGGGGTACAGGCGGGTAGAAAAAAAAATCATGTGAGTTTTCAGTTAGTTACTTCAAAAAGATTTTTTATAATTTTGTGGTACGGACATTGAAAAAAGTTCGCCATCTCTGCTATATTCTAGTCTATATCTTATATACTTGAATTATTTAAGTTCATAATATATATATATATATACACATAAAATAAATAACGCACATTACAATTTTTTTTAATTTATTCATTGATCCAGTTCCTCAGCTGTGATTGCTATTTAAAACATCATTAATATCATAAATAAGTAAGTAAGAGAACAGAATAAGATATGTCCTGTTAAATTTTTTAAAAAAAGTCTACTCCTTTATTTGAATTAATTTATGAACCAGTTAAATTCATATACATATTTATCATATGGTCAATTTAATTTTTTTTAATGTGTTTATGTTCGCGCGAGAGTGAGAGAGAGAATTTATAAATGATAGAAAATGAAAGTGTTATTTCCGGTTGTGAATCAATAACATTTAAATTATTAAATAGAATGAAAAGAGGCCATTATATATAAATATAGTGGGTTAGTTTCTAAAAAGAGCAAGTTCAAATTGGTCAAAGATATTGCCAATCAAGCCCATTTGTGTCCAATTGATGATCTATCTTTACTAATCAATAAAAAAATTTTAAAATCACGAGTGTCGCTCTTATAAAAAAATCTGGATTGTCTCTACTCGACTATCCCGCAAATTTGAATTGGATTAATTAACACATATATTATATTTAAATTAAATTTAATTAATTATAAATTATAAATTAAAATAAATAATTATTATTTATTAACCCAGCTCGTGTTTAGCTCTTTGTTGATGGCACCACGTCACGTGCTGGCGCGTGATTTGCAGTTCCGGTCCTTTCAGCGATTCAATCAAGCTGAAATTCTATATATAGCAGTTTTATACAATTTTTAATCATGTCAAACATAAATCTTTATTTTTACAGTCACTTTAGAGGGAAAAAAAATTAAAATGTGGTAGGCAATGGTCCTCTTCCCAATAAGCTACATTTCTCAAAAGTTGATAGAAAACTACGAATTTTGAATAATGCCCTTGTACCAATTTTAATTATTCTAGCTCAAACCATTTTTGCATAATCTTGCCTAAACACACACCTCTCCCCCCCACATTTTTCTCAACCTTAGTGAAAATGACTCAGGGACCTTCAAAACGTATCAAAACATCAAAATCTCGACATAGAAAATTTCCGTGATCGCAATACTATCTCTGGTAAAAAAAAGATACAAATATAAAAATATTCCTATTACTATTATTAAGAAGACTGATAAAAAATAAACAAAAAATTTAGAAATTAAGAAATTTATCAAAATCACCTTCAATTAATAATATATATATATTTTTTTTTGATTTCAGAAAAAACCCTCCATCAATAGCAAAATCTTAAATTATATATTATTATACTAAAATATTTATTTTCTATTTATTATTTGTATATTTATTCTAAGTAAATTGTCTTCAAGATTAAATAAACTTAATCATACAGAAATGTAACTAAAATTCTAAAATAATAATATATACAAGGATAAATTTAATATTTTATTTTCTAAAAATAAAAAAAAAATTGCGAAATAAATCATTAAATTTCATTAAATCGGTTTTTCTAATTTTTTTTTATTTTTAATTTAATATTTTTATTGAGATTGTAATAAAAGACAGGGGAACAGTTTATAAATTTTAATAAATAGAAAGTTCATACTCGTGCGCGTACATATTTTTTTTTTATTATTTTCTGTTATTTTTATTTTTAAGGGATGAGGTGTGTTTCAGCCACCTGCAAGATTATTAAATGAATTAACGTCATTCAAAATAGAAATCGATCTTAAAAGTTTTTTTCTTCAAGACATAATACAAAAAAAAAAAAAGAAAAAAGAAAAACGTATCAATATTATGGTGAAAAGAATTAGCTGGGACTAGTCAGAAAAATTAATCTATGAAATGAAAAGAAAATATTGAAAAAATTCGTTATCGAGTGGATGAAAAGTTTCTAATCTTGCAAGTTATATATATATATATATATATATATATATATATTTTAAGAGAGAGAGAGAGAGAGGGAGTTTATCGATAGCCAAGGGTGCCAATTCACTCATTCATCTTTTAGAGGAAAAACTTACTTTGTCCCCCCACCTTTCTTTTCTCAATCTACCCATGGAATTCATTCAATCGATCATAGAAGCCAGTTTTCAAGATAAACGAGAGATAGCAAAACTTTATTGAGTCTTTTAATATTTTATTTATTAAGATTGGGTATTTTTAAAATGATTGGATTTTTATTATTATAAAATAAAATCCGATTTCTCTTCCTCCACCCCCCCCCCATTTAGAATCAATAAAAATTTTAAATTCTTTCAATTTAAATATGTTAATCATTAATGAATAAATTTTATAAAAAGAGAGAGGACAATATTTTTTCAATTCAAAGATTTTTTTTTCATCAAACAAAAATTCTACTACATATATACGAGTACATTTGTTATAAAAACAAAATAAAAAAAAAGATAAATTTTAGAATAATGTCAATGAATAATGTAAAGTTGAATATTCTTTATTTATTCTGAATGATATTAATCTATAAAACGTATTAATTCTAAATATAAAAAAGAAGGAATGTTTTAAATTCATTATTAACTTAATTTTGAGCTCTAAATAAATATAATTATACGAATTTCTATATATACGAGGTCTGTTCAATTGTGGCAAAACGATATTCTTTCATTGGTCTCTTCAGTTTTTGGAATTTGTAGAAATTCCTTGTAGTACACCTTATTAACAGTACGGCCTGTAGGCAAGAATTCATGATGCACCACGCCATTGTTATCAAAGAAAATAATGAGCAAAACCTTCACATTTGATCGAACTTGGCATACTTTTTTAAAGCACTTGTACCACTTATAAACATTTTTTTGGGACAAAGTAAACTTGCCAAATGCGACAGTCAACATTTTCTTCAACTTCCTTGTAGTGTATTGCTTATTTATTTTTTTAGGGAAAAAATCGAAAAACACACAAAACGTGACTAACTAAAAACAAACTACTAATCCAAAATGGCTGACAAGTCGTGGCTTGTGTTAGCAGGGTTGCTTCTCTGACGTGGACCTATCTCTATCTACTACTCCTATATATATACTAGTATATATACCATTGTTCTTAAATAATGCAATTTAATCAATTGTACAAGTTTGTACTAGTAGAAATGATTAATAAAATTTGCATATTAAAATAGTTGATACAGATCATTTGAAATATTCATAGCTCATTAAATCAGATTAATAACATTGAGTAGAAACCTCCCGGGGGCTGCTTAATGAGATTTGAATTTTACATTTAAAAATTATGAAAGATGAACAAAAAATAGCTTTCATATTTTAAAATAAATTTCTGTTTTCTTCTAACATCAATTTCAGAATAAGTTATTCAATTCTATCAAAAGCTTCAATTTAATTGTTTTTGCTTTTTTTTTTGTCAAAATACATTATTAAATTTTTAGATATTTTAGAGCTCATCCAAAAAAAATAAAAACACATCGCGTATCCTCTATCGATCTCCAAACATAGGGCTATTAAATTGATGGTGGTCGGTAAGAGTGTGGCGAAAATGGGAGATGAAAGTCTAGTGCGTAACCATGGTTGGTTCAGTGAGCAGATAATATAAAAAAGAAGGATTTAAGGGAATTGGGTGATAATTGGAGTTGGATGGTTGGAGATTGGTCAGAATAGGGATTATGATTGCTGCAGCCAAGAGTTCCCTTGCGTCACAGAGATAGACAGATTTAAGGCGCATTCACTTATATAGTATTAATTGGATAAGAGATCAATTAGAAAGAACAAATGACAAATCCAGTTCCTGTTTCAACACCTGTTCGACTTTATTCAAGATGGCAATGGCATTGTTACGACAATTGAGGTCGTAGGAGGGCTCTATTTTTACCATTTGGATGTTTTTAATTGAGACTGACCGTCGTTGGGTTTTTGTGATTGGTATGCCATCCGACACTTTTGTCAACTGACACCAATAGTCAAAAAATCATAAAATTATCTATTTTTCTATACAAATTAATAAAAAAGACTTTTTAAGAGTAAGTATAGGCTTTATAATTTATATAATTAAGTTCGTTCTTTATTCTTATTAGAAAAAATTGTTGCATAACTACAAGGGGTTTTTATCTTTGATTGTGAGTGTTGTCAAGAATACAACTGCTTATAAACGCTTACTCCTGTCATTTAAAATAGTTCTTTGAGACTTCAAAAATTTCAAAATTTTTAAATGATTGTAAATCACCATCTTTATCTACACGACTTAATCAATGCTATATCTCAAACACCGTGCCGCGAAATTTTCAAAATGTGCGGTCAAATTTTACAAATGTAAAGTTCAAATTAAGAAAAAGTACTTATTTATTTTATATGTATGTAAAAAAAAAGGTAAAATGTTTTTGCGATCAGGCTGTTAAACATTTTCGATTTTTCAATATGGCTCTAAGCTCTAAGTATCACCAAGTGTGCACACACTGTTATATTATTTATGACCATTGAAAAAGGTTGCCGACCCCTGATTATTATCATAAACTACATTACACAGTCTATTATAAGTAAGTATATAACTTTTACACTTATCTTTTTCTTTGTGTGAGGCCAAATTTTTAAACCGTTAAAAGTGTGCCGGGGTAAAAAAAAAAGGATGAGAATCACTGCTATATTTGATTGTCGATTTTAATTTAGTTTTCTGTATATAGTGAAAATTAAATTTAAATTATTAAGAAATAATAATAATAATAATAATAATAATAATAATAATATTTTTTTCTAATGAATATATATATTTATGTTAAATTTCTTTGGTGTTGAGGGATTAAATTATTTGTTTGTCCAGATTAAAATATTTAGTTTTTGGCAAATAATATTCATATTACCATATATAATATATAGTATCATTACATAATAGTTTATTATTTTCAATATTGTTAATCATGTGAATAATCATAGATATATATTTGATTTTTTTTTTTGTTTTATATATGTAAAGGCGTAGTTTATCTAAAATGGATGGGTTTGGTTCCCAATTAGCCAAGGGTGTGGGAGAAAAAAAAATATATTTTACTTAAATTCGAAATATCAACAAAAAGCAATTAGATATTTTGATTAAAGAGAAAGCTTTTGATAAATGAATAAAGGATTGATTTCTAATGGAAGTTTACTTATCTATGAAAGAGAAGATCCCATTACATTAACAAAACATTTACGTTTAAGTTATTATTAACTAAAAAAATAAAAAAAACCCTAATTTAATGACGTCTATTTTATTTAGTTTTTTATTAAACATTGTTCAACTAAAACATGTTATATTCGTTTAGATTTTATTTACTTATTGATTTCTTCTAGAACTTTTAAAGATTGTAAATATTGAATAATTTACAATTTATAAAAATTATAAAAAAAATATAAAAATATTTAACATTTTGACAATTAATTGGGTCTTTTACTTTATTAATATAACTATAAAAACAAAAAACTAAATTAATAAAATCAGAATAATTTTTTTTTAATTAAATTCCTCTTCAGAGATTGGGTTACATGTCTATTGCTAAATGAATATAATACTGCCTTTACCAAAAAAAAAAAAAAAAAAAATGTGAGGAGCAAATATTTTGTGAGGAATTTAATTTTTTTCATTCTCCTACTCTTGTCTCAACCATTCATATGTCGTTTTTATTTGCATATTAAATGAGAAATTATATTGACCAATATAAATGTTTTAGGGATAATTTATATTGGAAGGAGGGGAGATTATAATTTGAAAACAAACATTTCTCTTAAAATCATATTTTACACTATTACAACTCATCAACAGTAGAAATGATAATGACCTTTTTAGCAATTATTTATACAAATTATACAAATTTATAGATAAACTTGACTAAAAAAAAGTAAAGTTATTTATATATATTATTATTTCATTAAGTTGATTATTTAAAATGAGTATCTCTATTTAATAAAAAAATATAAAAAAAACTGTTTAAAATCAGGCTTTTATTTAAATGCACTAAATAGGAGAAAATAATTTCACCACACACACCACGATTTCCTTACAATTAATCATATCTAAAAAATAAAAGCGTGGGTGCCAACCATTCAGGGAAAGGAAAAGAATACGAAGGACATTTCATTGTATATGCACAAACTTTTCTATTTATTTTCCTTTTCTACTATAATTGATAACTATGTCTATTTGAAGTAGAATTTACGATTTTCCTTGCATGTTTGGCGCCCAAGCTTTCATTTTTTAGATATGATTAATTGTAAGGAAATCGTTGTGTGTATGGTGAAATTATTTTCTTCTTTTTAGAGCATTTAAATAAAAGCGTGTTTTTAAAAAGATTTTTTTATATTTTTTTTATTTTCTAATTTTTAGTCTTGACAGAAATTTTGCCAGATTTATAATTTCAGGTTATAGTGTGAATGTTGAAAGAAAGAATCTAATTCAGGTCGATTCTTCACCTCAAAATACTATATATTAAATCGGTAGTATAGGGGACTGAATATTATTATTAGTATTAAATTTTTGGTTTATATATATGTATATATATATATATATACTTATATCTTTTCAAAAACAATATTGTAATTAATCTATTATTACTCTGATATTCATTTAAATTAAAAAAAAATACGTATCTTATTTTTACAAAATATATATGATAATTAAACATGATTTAAATTAATTTAATTTAAATGATATCTTTTAGAATAAATTATTTAATTCAAATGAGTTACGAGGTCAGGTCAATAAGTCCGTTACTTTTTGAATGAAACCCAGATTTTTGGATAAAAAATTAAATTAGCTCTTATCAATATATCAATACATATATAATTATTATTTTTCAATATTATGCAATATGTAATTACTAATTGATAAATATAATGCCTCCTGGTCACCTATGTCCTAAGTTGAACCAGAATATTGATTGCATTGTCATCGGAGTTACATATGTATGCAAAATTTCAGCTCATTCGAACATTGGGAAGTGAGTCAAATTAACGTTGCAAGGTTTGACGACATGACATGGGTTGAAACTAAATAAAAGCATGTAGAAATTATATTATACATAGTATATACAATATTTATCTGGACTGCTAAGGTACTTGGAAGATAAACATCTTGGGAAGAGAAACAATAGATAGTCCTCATTTAAACGTTCATATTCAAAGCCACTTTCATATCTACAATTGTCTGTCCATCTTTTCCTTTCTCTGTTCCCAATTTGTTTCCCTAATTTAATATAATAAGCATCTATACAAATTCAATTTCATTCACGTTTAAAAAATAGAACTTGACAATCAGCTTCTTGATGATAGAAATTATATTATTTGTATAATAATATAATAGTTATTTAAAAAAAAAAATATTTATTAACTAAATAATTTGAATGGTTAATAAATTGTATGTGGCATGTATTTATTATTTATTTTATGTAGATTGATTTGTTATTATTTAATATTTTTATTTTTTTGTTTCTAAAATTAATTTTATTTAATATATAATTTGTTTAATTTTAAGATTAATTTGTTATTGTTAACTTTGGCGAATCCTGCGACTGGTTTTGGCTTGTGTGTCGGGGCAACTATTATTATAACTGTTTTATTTTTGTTGTCTGTTTGACAAACCATTATAAACAAACTATATAAGAGAGTAAAAAAATTACATTTTTATAAAATTTATGAAGAAGTGCTAAGCTTACAACTCAAACTGTATTTTGTAACAGTATTTATATATACGAGGTTAGGTCAATAAGTCGGTGACTTTTTGAATTGACACTCTCTTAAATGAATTGTCAACACTGCACCTGTGATTTGAGAATAAAATGGACAAAGTGAATTTTCGTAAAAATTCATGAATTGGAATACGTATTGCTCCCTCATCTCCCTCATTCTCCGGATTTAGCCCCAAGTGACTATTTATTGTTTTACAAACCTAAAGAAATGGCTCGGCAGAAAGATGAAGATGAAATCAACTCACAAACAAATCTATTTTAATGTCCTCGATAAGGATGGAATAAAAAATTTGGAGAAACGTTGTACAGTGTATAAGAGCTCAAAGGAGTCTACATTGAAAATTAAAATAATTTTTGAAGTGAAACTTCTTTAGCGGCGTCCTGACATTTGGTTGAGAATGGAGAGTGAATTGAAAAATTGAAATTTCGTAACGCGTTACGAAACGCAAGAGAGAAAAAAGATATAGATATAACGAGTGAGAATGAGATAGCCTCTATCTCCGTCTCTCTTTTGTGCGGTGTTTCGTTCTTGAGAGAGAGGCTATCTGCGTGTTGCTTTTGTGCTGTCTTTCGTTCTAATACCCTCTCGCTAGGTCCAAAGTCCATGGCGCGCATGCGCGCTAGTTAAGTCATATATAATTAGCTGGAGTGTCTCCACTCGACTATCTCGCAATTTGAGAATTGGATTAAATAATATAATATATTATATTTAAATTAAATTTAATTAATTATAAATTATAAATAATAAATAATAAATATTAAATCAGCGCATGTTTGGCTTTTTGTTGATGGCACCACGTTACGTGTTGGCGCGTGAGATTTGCAGTGTTAAAAAATTAATTCTGGTAATTTTAGCGAATCAATCAAGCTGAAATTCTATATATAGCAGTTTTATACAATTATTAATCATGTGAAAAATTATCAAAAATATATCTTTATTTTTACGGTCACTTTAGAGGAAAAAAAATCAAAACGTTGTAGGTAATGACCCTCTTCCGGTTGACCTACATTTCTCAAAAGTTGATAGAAAACTATGAATTTTGAATAATGTCCATGTACCAAATTTCATCATTCTAGCTCAAACCGTTTTTGCGTAATCTTGCCTACATACACACACACACACACACACACACACACACACACACACACACACACACACACACACACACATACACACATTTTTCTCAACCTTAGTGAAAATGATTCAGGAACCTTCAAAACGTATAAAAACATCAAAATCTCAACATCGAAAATTTTCGTGATCGCAATACTATCTCTGGCGAGATAGTAAAAATTGATATTTATATATATATATATATATATCGTGAAATAATTAAAATTCTCAAGTCAAATATACAGCGTGCACGCATACCGACGCATGTAATTGTGTGTGTGAACATGGTCGGCGATTCACACGCCAACACATACAGTTATGTGCGTCGATGACCATTCACGTTATTTATCCGAATCTCAACATTACTTTAACACTACTAAATCGATTTAAAATTATTATTGCATTTAAAACTGCTTTTCTCTACTCCACAGATTTCACTATGCCGAAAAAAAATAACGACCAAAATTTAGACGATATTATTTATTTCATACACCGTTCACTACTGGTTTATAGCCACACAGGTGCTAATGCACTTGAACGAGGCGAAGATAAAATCCCTCTAATTCTCGGGGGAGATTTTAATGTAAATTTTGGATCTGATGATTCGTTGCCGTTGATCAACTTTCTTCAAGAAACATTTGGTCTGCTTATAAATAACGATCCCAAGGAATCAACAACAAAATCTGGAACTACAATAGATGCTGTTTTTACACGTTATATAGAAAATGTCGAATCACGAACATATATATCTTATTTTAGTTATCACAAGCCATTAATATCAGTATTACCAATTGAAGCACCAACCGACAATAGTACAGGCAATGTAGATATGATGATAGAGTAGATAATAATAATAATAAAGCGAATATTTGTTACGAAAATTTTATACTGTTATATGTCTTTCGAAATGATCCCTTTATTTTTCTCTATTTCTCTCTCACTCACACTCTCAACTAAAATTTATCTTATTCTCTAGATTGTAAGAAGTTTCACTTCCGCCACGTGTACGATGCTGCACATTTTGCTTTTTTTTTATATCCTGTTTCATTCAAAAAGTCACGGACTTATTGACCGGCCCTGGAATATTTATTAATTATTTAATTTAATTATCACTTATAATTTATAGTTTCCACCAGGTATAACTCTCATATGAATTTGAATATATTTTACGGAACAAGTTATTTATTTTATATAAAAGAATAAAATCACATCAATCAAGATACCAATAACTTGTATCATTTAAGAACATTCTTCAAAGCCAATTTATCCTAGCCACGCCGCAGACATCCAAGACATCTCCGGTAAATTATAATATTTGTTTTTTCCAAGTTGTCTTGGACCGACTCGATTAGAGAAATTTGCTGGCGCCCATAATTTATAATTAATTCTAAATGGTTGAACTTTTTATATTTGTGAAGCTCTTCTGAGATGCAATTCCACAGCGTGCAGAAAACCTAAGCCAAGCCAATGACGAGACCAGCCAAACATACACAACTAACTTCATTAAAAAAATAAACTGTGGCCAGACACAAGAACCAACTGACGATTTAAAAATAATTAAAAACAACATTATATATATATATATATATATAATGTAACATTTTTTTTTAAATGCAATAATACAAAAACGATTGGGTGAATTTTCAAATTTATTTTTTCATAGAGAAGTAGAGACGTTCCGATTATTTCTAAAATAATGTTTCATTCAAATGACTGCCTCGGCTGGCCTCTATGAAAAAAAAAATTTGAAAATTCATCCAACCGTTTTTGTATTATTGCATTTAAAAGAAAATGTTAGATGGCGGACCCTGTATATATATGTATATATATACATTTTTTATTTCACCAGTTAATTACTACTATATTTTATGAGAAAAATTTCCGACAATGAATATAAAATTAATTAATTACTTGGGAAACTACCACTTCTGATTTCCGGATATACACCAAAAGTTGATGAATTCATGCTACTGATGCTTTAAGTATATTACCAAATTATATCAAAATCCATTGATCCTTTCAAGTTATACACTTCTATACGGACACCCAATGGACAGACGGACAGACATCATGCTAAAAATACTTTTTTCTGTTAGCAAAATGCATGATTCGTGGAGATGTGTAAAAATCTCAACATGAGAAATTTGGTGTGAAAACAATCCTTCCCTTCCTATCGACGGTCGGTAAAAATATATATTAAATGGTATATATAAATTTTTTTTTATTTCATCTAAATTTAATCTAATTCTCATTTTGAATGATCAATTGTATCTTATTCAAGTCATTTATTCTTGAATTAAATTGCTAGGACGTGTTTAACATTCATTAATAAATAATCCGGTGAATTATTATTTTTATTATGTAAAATACAATGAGCCATCCTTCCAGTGAATCCTTGGTTTGTCAGTTTACATTTATTTATTTTGGCGAGTATTTTATTTAAAATTGGCCTTCATAAGAAGTCGCTGGTCCACCTGCTGCTCTCAATAAATATCCAGATCAATTGAATAGACCCGCATAAATGTGTAATAAATTTAGCTTATTCCAAAATTTCACTGTCTCTCTTTGTTTACTATAGCAATGGGAGTAGTAGTAGGAGTAGAATTGGTAAGGGAATAGGGGAGGGGGTGTTAAAGGCGCACTGGGCCAAGGAACACCAGATTATATTTACAAACACCAATGGCAGCTGTTGATTTCACATTTACTGACTATGACTAATTAATTAATTATTTACCATCTTATCAGGGACAAAATATCACTAATATATCACGTACAGTATACATTCGTATATGTATATATATTATTTCTGACAAAAAAATTTAAAAAATATTTTCATATATGTAGATAATAGAATAGATGAAGAAATAAGGTTTAAGTAAGTATGGCATATGTTGAAATATAAAATTGTTAAACGAGATTAACGGCAATTAAATATAAAATAATTTTTAAAGTCTCTATACAATTCTATATATTTATATATTCCAATTGAAAATTCCAATTTTTTCAACTGAAAATTTTTAAATTTTTAAGTAAAGTTGATTTACCAAATTCACATACTCATTGATTGTAAATATTTATAAGTATATAAGTATACTAATTTATATTTATGAATAATAATTTTTTAAAATGATCCCAATTATTTTTATAGATTAATTAGGGTTAATTAGGCCCTCTCAAAAAGGAAAAAATAAAGAAAAACTTTTTATTTCTTAACTATTAATAATTCAAAAATTAAAAGTAGATTACAATCAAACTATATATTTGGGAATTTAAGTATAAATAAGCTGGAGTGTCTCCACTCGGCTATCTCTCAATTTGAATTGGATTAAATAACATAAAATATTATATTTAACTTAAATTTAATTAATTATAAATTATAAATAATAAATATTAATCCAGCGCATGTTTGGCTTTTTATTGATGGCACTATGGCACGTGTTGGCGCGTGAGATTTGCAGTGTTAAAAAATTAATCCTGGTACTTTCAGCAATTCAATCAAGCTGAAATTCTATATATAGCAGTTTTATACAATTATTAATCATGTGAAAAATTATCAAACATATATTTTTGTTTTTACGGTCACTTTAGGGCAGAGGTTCTTAAACTGTGGTCCGCGGACCCCTGGGGGTCCGCGAAGACTTTACTGGGGGTCCGCAAAGCCATCGTACAGGTGCACGAGAAAATGATGAGTCAGTTAAAACTTTATTTAATATAAAAGGAGGTATGGCATGGCTTTGTGAGGAAACAGAGATCAAATACCCAAATTCAACGAAATGTGCAAGAAAACTATTGCTACCGTTTCCATCTTCATATTTAGCTGAATTTTCTTTCTTCAATATTATAATTTCTAATAAAATGTGTTCTACAATATGCAAAAAAATCGTTATTCACCAATCACTGTTAGAAATATTCAACATATATCCTTGTTCTTATGAGATCGTAAGCCAGAAATTAACTAATAAAATGACGTATGGGGTCCGTCAAAAAAAATTTCTCCAAGTGGGGGTCCGCGGAGTACATAAGTTTAAGAACCTCTGCTTTAGGGGAAAAAAAATCAAAACGTTGTAGGTAATGACCCTCTTCCGGTTGAGCTACATTTCTCAAAAGTTGATAGAAAACTATGAATTTTGAATAATGTCCATGTACCAAATTTCATCATTCTAGCTCAAACCGTTTTTGCGTAATCTTGTCTACACACATACACACACACACACACAGACATTTTTCTCAACCTTAGTGAAAATGATTCAGGAACCTTCAAAACGTATAAAAACATCAAAATCTCAACATCGAAAATTTTCATGATCGCAATACTATCTCTGGCGAGATAGTAAAAAGTCGATGAAAAATTTATTTAAATTTGTCAAAAGAGAGCGAAGAGACACCGAGACAGACAGACGCCAAGTGAAGTTGAGAAAAACGATATAATATAAAAAATTGAATAATAAAATCATATTTAAATATAATGTTTAATATTATATTGGATTGCATTTTTAAGATTTGATAAATTCATATTATTATAAGGAATTTGATATAAATGAAATAAAACTCGATAATGTTTAATTATTTGTGAACAGTATTTGAAATAACGTATTGGTTAGTTATTAAAATACAATTGATTTGAATTTTAATTTGACTAGATTCATAAAAACAGTGGATTTAGAATTCTAAAATTAAATTAACTAAATTAAGGAGAAAAATAAGTTGTCATTCATTAATAATAAAAATTTATTGATATTAAAATATGATCATTATAGAATTAATTTAAAATGGTTATTTAGGAGATAATATGAGATTTAATTAATGTTAAAAAAAATATTTAATTTTATCATTGGAAAATTAATATTTCAGGGAGAATTTTAAATATTAAATAAACCTTTTTTTCAGGATTTTTTTGATATATTTTATGAAAAAAAAAATAGAATTTAAATATTTTTTATATAAATATTTGAATTATAATAACAAGAATGTGTCCTGTCAATATAAAAAATAAGAAATCAAAATTCCAGTCATATTTTACTATCTCGTCAGAGTTAGTATTGCGATCACGAAAATTTTCGATGTCGAGATTTTGATGTTTTTATACGTTTTGAAGGTCCCTGAGCTATTTTCACTAAGGTTGAGAAAAATGTTTGTCTGTCTGACTCTCTCTCTCTCTCTCTCTCTGCGTGTGTGTATGTAGACAAGATTACGAAAAAACGGTTTCAGCTAGAATAATGAAATTTGGTTCAGGATTATTCAAAATTTGTAGTTTTCGATCAAATTTTGAGAAATATGTCTCATTTGGAACAGGGCCATTACCTACAACGTTTTCATTTTTTTTCCTCTAAACATATATCTTTATTTTTAATTTTAAGGCCAGTAAAAATAAAGATATATGTTTGATAGTTTTTCACATGATTAAAAATTGTATAAAACTGCTATATATAGAATTTAAGCTTGGTTGAATAGCTGAAAGTATCGGAATTAATTTTTTAAATATTTTAACACGTCGGTTACCAATCACGCGCCAGCACGTAACATGGTGTCATTAACACAGCCAGACACACGCTGGTTTAATAAAATTATTTATTAATTTTAATTTATAATTGAATTAATTAAATTAAATTTAAATATAATTCCTGTTAACACAATTAATCCTATTCAAATTTGCGAGATAGCCGAGTGGAGACACTCCAGATTTTTTTTATTGTAAATCATTGAAATTGATAATAGATTGATTATATATATATATAAATATATTAAAAGATAGATAAAGAGAGAGAGAGAGAGAGAGTAGTAAATTATATAAAGTTTCTTTATTAAATTCAAATTGGAAATAATTTTTTAATTCAAATTCCAAGTGAATGAATTATAAATGCAATTCATTCTATGTCTTTAGGCTTTGGTGGTTCTCGATCAATTTAAATTGTCGGTCTTTAGCGGTTTTTAGCGTATCATCAGCCTTCCATTCCATTGTGCGACCGTTCAATACTGCGTAACTTTTGCTGCTTCCCCGGGCTAATCTCGTATGGACCCTTTCATATAATTTACATGAAAATACCTATATATATACATATATATATATATATATGTATATATATAGGTACATGTATTTCAAACTTACATTTATTATTCGTAATAAATTATTAATATTTTCTCTTTATTTCTATACAATCTAATATCGTATTTTCTCCAAACAAAACAATTTATCTTGGATTGTAAAGAAATTCTTTAAAAAATGCATGAAATTCCGGGACAGAGGAGTGAGTGAGAGGAATTAATAGCTAATCTCCAGACCTTCATTCAAACCAACGCTCAAAAATAAATATATTAGAATCTACACAAATCCAACCTATAAATTATTATGCCAACCATCACGAATACAAAACTTGAAACAAAAGCTTTTGTTTGTTGCATTGTTGTAATCCATGCTATTTCATGCTAATTAGATCAAATCTAATCATGAGAAATGATAAGAAGTTTATACCAATATAAATGATAAATAATATAAGAGTATACATGATAAATTAATAGTATTTATCTTTGAATTTATAATTTAATGATTTTAAAAATATGATTCATATAATAAATTATTAGAAATCTTTTATCAAATCGAAGTAAGAAAGTTTATTTAAAAAAAACAAATAAAAAAATAAATTATTTAGTCTAACCAATGTATCAAGGATTTGGATAAAACTTTACTAGTGGATTCAAATTTTGATTCCAAGCAACCTTTCCTTCATCAGTACGGTGGTCGATTCTAGTTTACGAGATAAAAATTATTAATGTTTGCATATAAATCCATTGATATTATATAAAGCTACCATGTTTTATTATTTGACCAGCAGAGGGCTCCAATAATTTTCGGGAGTTTTTTTATAAGTTCAATTCAAAATTAAAAAATTAAATAATTTTCCTATATCCAAACCGAACTTATAAAAACCGAAAATTAGTGAATAAGTGAATAATTAGTGAATTAGTCAATAAAACATTATTAAATGGCTGCTCATTCATAGCTAATTTATATTCAAACTTTAATATCTTTCATCTCGTAAACTAGAAGCGACTGCCATATACTTCTTAAGGAAAGTTTGTTTTTATTCAAAGAAGGAATCTACTGATAAAGTTTTATCCAAATTCATCATACATCGGTTAGACTGAACAATTACTAGAAAATAATAATCATTCTCTACTAATGCCATCCATCTTTTTTCAATGTTTTTCAAAATATGAATTAAAAAAAAAACTTATAGAAATTAAATAAACTATCTTAAGGTCTTTTGTATTTTATTTTATTTTTTCTCTTTTATTATTATTATTATTATTGTACAATCATACATAATCATTATTTTATTATTTAAAAAAAAAATGAACAAATATTTATATGTCGTAGGCAAATGGCAATTTTAGGAAAATAGCATTTGCATAGATAAAAGTAATTTGGCTAAATCTTTATTGGGCAAATAGCTTTAACTATTTCAATTTGACTAGGAAAATAGCTCTGAAAATGTCGGACATTTTTGTTTTGCCTGCAATTTCTAGAAGACCATATTTGGATGAATAGTATTTATCGACTGAAGACATCTCTTGTGTCATTTTTGTTTGACACTGTTTTAAAAGAGTTATAATTTTTTCCTATTTTGTCAGAATTCCATTTAAATGAAAATAACATTTTTCCTTGCCATTCATAGTGAACGAACTGTAGGCTAAAAAAATTATTTGCAAATTAAGAACTGAAGTTATGGCAAGCTCAAGTTAGATAAATATACAATAAAGATCAAAAAAATTTTTGAATAATTTCGTAATTGGCTACAGTAATAGTTAAAGCTATATGCCTAACAAAGATTTAGCCAAATGGCTTTTATATAGGTAAATGCTATTTTCCTAAAATTGCCATTTGCCTACGACATATATATACTCTAATATTTATTAAAAATGTTTTTTTTTGATAATTCATTTTTTAGATTCAATTTTAAAATTGATTCCTTAATAAATGAACAAAAAAAAATGCTAGTGGTGGTTGTAAATTCTCAAAACAAAAGAGAAAATGATTATAAGAAGAAGTGAGGTGGGAGGAGTGCGAGGTGTGCAGGTGTCCATTGCCTAGGATCGCATTCATATTTAATCCAAATGGAGAAGATGAGTTATCAGTTGAGTGAATGAGAAATGTAGGCCAGCGGGGCCCTTCGCGTGACCCACTCCGGAGCAGGAATAGAATTTATCTCAAACCAACAGACGCAACGACCAATGTACTGCCAGATGTTTCTAGTAATGGAATTTACAAGAAAAGTTCAACACAAATCAGACGTTCTTATCTTTTACTTCAAAGATAGCTGTCAAGTTGCCTATTAGATTTTATTACAATTTTCGAAAACAACACAAATTATGAGTTATTAACCAAAGATAATGAATTTTACATTCAATCAAATAGTATCATTAATATGTACCTCTACAATACATGAAAAGATTAATTTAATAAAAAAATATAGATATATTGTATTTATGATTAATACCTAATGAAAATATTAATAGCATTAGAGAAAACTCTTTGTGAGAAAATATGACATATTTTAATGAAATTAAAATTTTAGGTAATAGTTTATCATTTATTTTATATCAATGTTTATATTATAATCTTCTTTTGTATACTATATTGGAATTTAATACTGCTTAGGTTTCATTTTATTATATTTTTTCTATACTTATATATGAAGAAAAAATATTAAGTAAAGGATTGAGTATACATTTTTAATATTTTAAAAGTTATTACTAACTAATATTAAAATATAAACAGTAAATAACGAATAATGATAAATTAAATTAATTGATTGATTTATTTGTTCTAAAAGGAATTTAAGAGATCATTGGAGAAAGGAAGGTCGTAAAGAGTAAGAGAGAAAGAAGCCTCAAAAGAACTTAACCCAATTGTAAGTATTATATATATAAAAGCCATAATGTATGTATCATTCATTTTCACATAACCCCACAATTCGGGCACATGGCACTAGATGGCGTCTCAGTTCTTTTAGTGGGTCTTTCAAAAAAATAAATAAATAAAAATTCTAAAAATAGTAATTTGTGTGTATTAAAAAAATGTTAATTGAATACTAGATATATATATATATATATATATATATATATATATATATACATGCTTATATTTTATTCTTTTCTTCTCCAATTAAATTTATTTATTAAATTTCTTATTTTTTAAAACATTATGAGAGTCTAAAACATTAGAAACATGTTTTTGTTTTTTTTTGTTTTTAGAGACGTTTTTAAAATTTTCAAAATTCTTTGAATGATTATTTTAATTACTATTGTATGTATGTTTGTTTGTAGATATGTATAATTAATAATCAATGTTATTTTATATTTATTTTGAATGTATTGTAGATATTTAACATTAAATAGAAATAATACTACTAGAAGGGAAAGAAAAATTCAATTAATAAAATTTAATGTTTCCCGATGACACGGTTGGTTATAATTACTTTAACGAGTGATGACAGCTCTTGTAAATATTTGGTAGATTAGAGTGACAGAAAAAAAAAGTTTTATATATAAATATATAATATTATAAAATAAAATCTTGAAAGTTCGAATTTAAATTTAAAGAGATAATTTCTATAATTATTTAAAAAAAAAATTTTTTCCTAGAGAAGACAAATAAATATCGTCTCCCAAATTCAGTCCTAAAAATATGTACAATTGTTTAATTGTTTTTTCTTATTTTCTTATTCTCATATAATTTATATTTATATGTATTTACTTATAAAATAGTGAATGGGAGGTGCTCCAAATAAACTACATATTTCGTCATTTTTTTTTTTTTGGTATCATATATTTTAGGTTTTTAGGTTGAATTAATTACAAAATTGGTTAATAAAATGTTTTGATATCTTGTATTTTAAAGAATCTTTTTACAAATTTTTCCTTTAATATATAAAACATCAACGACTTTCTCTCCAATATTAATTAAGAGTAAATAAGAGCAAATATAAAACAATTATCAATTAACATTTACGATTTGTCGACTGGGATATTATTTCTGAAAAATTTAAAATGTAATATTCGAATAGATTCCAATTAAGCTTAATAACATCTGCAAGCAATGAAATTATAATTATTTTATTTTTAGATTTGAAGGAAAAAAAAAATTCAAAAAATGTATGCCTTTAGAGAATATTCTGTACTTGAAAATGATTTTTTTTTGTTTTATTAATTATAAATTTATTTATTCTTTGTATAATATATTATATAATAATTATTAGATAATTATATTTATTATATGTTAGATCATTTATTAATATATTAATCCGAGTGTTAATTTGTTAATTGTTTTTTAAATTTAAATATACCCAGATCCAAAAATCTTTTAAGAACCTACTTTGAATAGCAATTTTTTAACCAAGTTTGTTTTTTTTTCTTTTTTCTTTTTGTTTGTTCCATTAATGTCTTAAAGTTTTATAAATTTATTTTTTAAAATCTTGTTACCTATTCAAAGAATTGATTTTCTGAATAAATTAAAGCTTTTTTTTTCCAAATATATACATACATTCCTAAATAGTATCTTTTCTCAATCATTTTATTTATTTATTTATTATATCTATATAATTTTGTTTGTATGCTGTTTATATTTTTATGTATTGAAAATTGATTAATTTTCATAGTCAATTAAGAAGGTATTATTTAGAAGTTTAAAGAAAACTGCTTGAACATTTCGACAAATTAACAATTTATTATAAATATAATTTGATGATAAAAAAAATTTTGAAATTAACAGGTGTTTTTATAATCAGAAAAGCTAGATATATATTTACCTATAATAATTAGTTTCAATGTAAGTTGTGAATTATAGTTAATGAATGATATCAAATGTACCGGGAGAGAATATAAAGAAATGAGATTGAATTTAAATTGAAATTTTTGTATTTCATGTGTTTAAGATTTATTAATTTACCAATATATATATAAAAATTTCATATTATATATAATCTTATAATAAAATTGAAAAATTAAAAAAAATTAAAAAAATTAAAATTAAAATTAAAAAAATATAGATTGTATTATATAATAAATAAATAAGTATTATTTATCTAATTACTTAAGTAAAATATTAAAAGTCAATGGTATTATTTCTGAATTACATATTTGATTATTGGGAATTTGTAGATATCCAGTAGAATGGATCAAATTAATCAATTTTGATATTTTTTCTATCTCGTCAGAGATAGTATTGCGATCACGAAAATTTTCAATGTCGAGATTTTGATGTTTTTATACGTTTTGAAGCTTCCTGAGTCATTTTCACTAAGGTTGAGAAAAATGCCTGTGTGTGTGTGTAGACAAGATTACGCAAAAACAGTTTGTGCTAGAATAATGAAATTTGGTATCCGGGCATTACTCAAAATACGTAGTTTTCTATCAACTTTTGAGAAATGTAGCTCAACCGGAAGAGGGTCATTACCTACCACGTTTTCATTTTTTTTTCCTCTAAAGTGATCGTAAAAATAAAGATATATGTTTGATAGTTTTTCATATGATTAAAAATTGTTTAAAACTGATATATATAGAATTTCAGCTTGATTGAATCGCCGAAAGTACCGAAATTAATTTTTAACATTGCAAATCACGCGCCTGCACGTGACATCGTGCCGTCATCAAAGAGCCAAACACGCGCTGGTTTAATAAATATAATTTAATTAATGAAATTTAATTTAAATATAATATATTATGTTATTTAATCCAATTCAAATTGCGAGATAGTCGAGTGGAGACACTCCAGATTTGTTTATATGATATTTAATTTCTATCATTTCATTAGAGTGAAGTGGAAGAAGCAAAAGATTTTAAAAGTAAATAATATACTCGCACATCATGGATAGAATTTTATTATATTGTGTAGAAAAATGACATTCTTTTAAATAAATATTATATTATCCTCTTCTATTTTTCTTGATCCGATTAGATTTCTACTTCTCACGCAACCGTTTGCCACCCTCAAGCCGCTTCATGTTTCATGTTACTTTTGTCTAGGCGTGGCCAGCCCCTTTCAGAACCACCCACCATTACTACATTACCACATTGAAAATCAAATGGAACGTCAATAATTCATCATCATTTGATATTCTTAACTTAAGTAGTGTGTTTTTTTTTTATTATTAATCATTCAATCTCTCTTTACATTATCTAGTAATTCATTTATTTTTAAATACACTTTTCAAACGCGTCAAATTCCCGTTCATATAATATTAATATTATATATAAATAACTCTGGATTGTTTTAAATGAATAATCAATTCGAATTTAAAAAAAAAAAATGTTTAGATTGTATTATTAAAAAAAATGGATAAAATCTTATAGGAAAAACATTATTCAACATTTACATTATTTATTGAAAAATGTCCATTTTAAAGAGAATTTTAATTAAATTTGATTTAAATCTTTCTCTTTTTTTCTACTATTTTAATTTATATATATGTAAGACCTAAAAAAACTCATATATAATTTTTCCCCTTAAATTCATCTCTTATTTTTCCCCTAAAACTGCTAGCTCAGAGAGTTTTCTCCTTCAAAATCCTTATATCGTCTCTCATTGATAATAATAAGCGCGTCAGTTCTTCAAGATGTGTTTAAGATTCCAGCTATTACATCAGTTGAAGCCAAACGTTCAAAATTCAAGATATCAAGATATATATATATATCAATCAATATTTCAAGATTTAATTGCTTATATTATTTTCATTTAATTTAATAAATTTGACATAAAACGCATATACATCTTTTATTTATGAAACGACCCTACATATATTGTATATAAAAATTGTATATATATATTTGTATTTTTGAAATATTAAACCGCTCGAAGGATTTTTTTGAAATTCATGGGCCAAAGAAAGATGAGGTCACCGGGGAATGGCGAAGATTGCATAACGAGGAATTGCATGACCTCTCTGCATCTCCAGATATAATTAGAATTATAAAATCGAGAAGGTCACGGTGGGCAGGACGGTGGCTAGGATAGGAGAAGATAGAATTGCAAAAAATATATTGGTAGGAGACCGAGTGGGTAACGTCCACTTGGAAGACCAAGGACACGGTGGGTGGATAATGTGGGAAAGGATGTGAGAGAGATTGGAGAGGATAGGGACTGGAAGCTTGTGGCTCAGAATAGGAATACTTGGAGGAGTGTGGTTGCTGCGGCTAAGAACTTTCGAGTTCCGTAGAGTCACAGCGACAGACAGACAGATTAAATTTATTCAACAATTTATTTGAAATAAGATATTCTGTGTAATTAACAATTTAAATGAATATCAATTAAAGAAATGATTTTTTTTAAAAATATGTTCGAGTATAATAAATATGTTAACAATTTTACATTACATACTTATTAATTCCTTCTTTCTCTTCTGTATGTTGTCGTGTAATAGTAATAATCATCAAGTAATTAATTTTCTTTATTGATAAGACTAAAAATTACACGGATAACTAACAACCTGTTGAATCAAAGTATAAAGTATTTTTTATAAATTATATTTTTATAACAAATAATTTGAATAAGAATTGTGTAATGTTCAATTATGTTGTATTTTGTCCTCGACCCTCGTCAAATAACGATCATGTAATAAATACAGGTGGATGAAACACGCGAAATTATTCATAGTAATAATGCAAGGCATTTGCACTGTTTTTACTCCTTTCAAAGGGGCCCAATCCAATTAGGTGGGGTATTAATAATAATAGACATTCACTGGTATAAAGGAATGTATAACGCTTATCAAGACTTAATGGAGAGGAGAATAGACGGCATTCCAATTCCAAAACTCGGAATACAATACAAAATAATTCATTAGCTGAATTGATATTTGGTTTGAATTTTTCATTAATTTTTCAAATAATTTGTTTGATACAAACATCACACTACCATCATTCACAAATATTATTAATAAAGAGATTAATAAAATTTATTTAAAAAAAATATTAACAAAAAAACTTATATCAATTTTTTGATTTAAATATGTTTAATAAATAATTTAATTTAAAAAAAAAATTTCAGAAAGTTATAGATGTTTTATATACATATAAATGTATGTATATTATTATTATTATTATTACTATTTCTATGTTCACTTGAAAATTAAAGTAATTTCTACTTTAAAACAATGAAATTTAATCTAAATGTAAATTTAGTAAAAATGATTATGTTAATTACTGAATAAATATCATTAATAGTTTGAATGTATAGTAAAAATGAAATAAATGAAAAGAAAATGTTTTTATGAGTGTGTGGGTCGAATTTGATTAAGAATATCCTACACTACAGGATGAGAAATGTTAAATGAATGATAAAACAGAACACATTTTTAAGGAAATAGAAATGAATATCTCGCACATTAAAACATCTTTTCATCCATTAAAATAGTTTAAAGTTTTTTCTTTATTTAAACTTGAAATTTAATATATTGGCCTATATTTTAGGCTGATATTAGTAGATGGGTTTATTTTGATTTCTCTATTTAGGAGTTTTCATTATTTTATTTTATTCTTCAGAAGAAAATATTTTTTTTATTTCATTTGATTGCATTAAATTGATTAAATTTAAAATACTTAATTAAAAGTATTTTCAAATTTTTAACTTATAGAAATATAAATCTTTTATCATTCTGTTTATAAACACATATTAAGTAAAGTTCTTTTGTAATAAATTGGTTATAAATTCATTTATTTATTTATTCATTTATTTAGGGTATTTATTATTTAAAATCTATAGAAATTTAATTGAAATTAAAAAGAATCCTATTCTCAAATCTACTCTCGTCACCTAAGGTCATAGACCATGCCTCACACCCATATAATACTACCGGTAAAATAATTGTTTTATATATTTTAACTTTTATCCCCTTTGATAATAATTTTGACGCTATAAGCCCCTTTATTGCATGATAACCGATTGTAACCTCGCTTTAAACTCATCTCGAATATTATTATCTTTCGTTATCACAGAGCCTAAGTATTTAAATTTTTTTACATTTTCAAATTCTATACATTGTATATTAAGATTTTGTGTGTTAATACTATTCCTCTCTGTTACTAAATACTTAATAAATTGAATCTAATAATATTAAATTATATTAAATTACTTAATTAAAAAATATGAGACTTTTAGAATATATTATAAATTATATTATATTATAATTGATATTTGATTATTAGAAATAAAAAGAAAAAATTATTTATTGCTCGAATGAACAAGACGACTATCTCCAGTCATATTCTTTTTTTTAATTAATATTGTAAGTAATATATTTTTTTATATATTTAAAATATTTTAAGTCATCAAGCAATATCAAGATAGAATGGTAAGTTGTCTTATTATTACATTATTTAACGTACAAAATAAAACTATTTAGTTATAAGCGAATCGTTGAGTAAGGATGATTTTTTTGCCCGGCCCCTCTTGAAGAAAACAAACGAAATTTCATCATATTTATTTCAAAGGCTCGTAATTTGTTTTCTTTTGCAAATTTTGTAAGTATGGTGTTTTCTACGTTCTTGCAAATTCTCTAAAATTAATATTAAATCTTATTTATTGATATATTTCGCATTGTTTACTTTTTGCAAGCCTTTATTAAAAAATGTATCGAAGAAATGATATGAAGCATTGCGTGTGTGAGGGATATGGCGTGTTTCGCCTCTGCTTAAATGAGCCTCTCAATTAATTTAGTAAGAAAATAAATATTCAGGCACGGACTTTCGTAAATAATATTATTTGGGTTAAGTACTTTTCTTAAAATCTTAACTAATTAAATTTTTAAACATTTCAACTTTATGTGAATTTTGTTTTACATGTAATTTCCTTCCCACCGGCTCTTAAATTTTTGTAAATTTTACTAGTTCTTATTTTAAAAATAAAACTTTGCTATGGATACTTAATAATTCTAGGTGCTATTAAAACCAATAATCATGTCATAATAGGAATTAGCGATTAATATTTAACAAAAACCCGAATTGTGCATCATATTCCTCGGTTTTACCTTATATACTTATACAATTTTTGCTATTATAAGAATTACTGTAAAAAATACTTGTTGATATTATCAAAATAAATTTTGAGTGTTGAGTTTAAGGAAAAATATAATTTTTAAATTCAAAAAGTTCTATAGTTGAAATTTTTATTATATATATTATAAAATTTAATTAGGAAAAGAAAACAAAAGAATTTTTCTTGCCGAATGTAGAAAATAAGAGATTTTATTTGAGATATTCTGGAATTGAAAAGTTTTATCTCCTGTAATCTCTTTTCTTCTCCATCAGACCAGGTAAATACTAAAATCATAAAAATGATTAAATTGAAAATTTTATTCTATAGAATAATCATTGTGGCATGTACATATAACAACGATTAGTTATATTAAATTAAAAATAAATGAATTTAGATTGATTTGTTTTACGAATTAAATATATAAATCCAAGTACCTACTTTAATTTGATAAATCGAATATTTGGCAAAGCATTTTTATTTTCTAGCAAATAATGAAAATATTTATTTATTTATTATTTCTATAAATATGAAAGAAATTTTTTTAAAGAATGATGTATGAGTCAGAAAGACCTTCTACGTATCTTTTCATCCTGATCCAGTTTTATCCTTTCGTGAACTTTATAACAACATTCACAGATTGACAAGGACATGGAGCAGGATCGACGTATAATCATTGACCTATAATCGTCTTTAATGAATACATATGACTTTCTCTGCTGCTTTATGATAAATATATTTTTGTATATAGATTTAAGGACGGATGTTTGTTTTTTTAATTTTTTTATTTTAATAAACCTAGAATATTTATTTTTCATTTCATGGATATTCATTTATCGTTAAGAGAAATAATTGATTAGTAAATAATAAATTTACAGATTTAGATAGATATAGACTTTTTTTTAATAATTTCCCTTATTTTAAATTTAGAAGAAGTCATTAGGATTTATTTTATTTGATATAAAAAATATAAAAAAAAATATGTAAAAAAATATTTTCAGAGAAACCATATTAAAGTTTAATTAATTATTTTTTTAATTATTAGAAGTTTTATATTTGTACTAGCTGTTCCGAGCGCCTTCCAGGCGCTCTTCACCCTAGACGGGGGCTCCGCCCCCTGTACCCCCGAGTGATACATGGTATTTGGTTGAAAGTCTGTATGGAAAAGGTTTTCATCCATTTTGTTTCAATCAGTATAAGTAGATAAGACATATATTTGTTTTCTTGGAAAATATATTTTAATTTAATCAACAACAAATTTTCCTAGTATAATAAGTAAGATTTATTGACTATTTCATATTATTATTTATATATTTACTAATATATTTGTGGCTCTTTGCATTTATTTAAGTAGATTTTAATTAATTAAATAATTAATATTCTAAGTTTATGAACATTATTTTTTTTTATAAATTATATTAATTAAAATTTATTTTCTTATTTCTGTTTGTTCTTTATTTTACATATATATGTACAAAACACAAAACAATAACACAGACAGACACACAGACATTGCCTTTTATATATATAGATTAAAACCTTCCCTGGGATGCCCACAACAATCCCTGAAAGTTTCACTGTAATCGGACGGGTAGTTTTTGAGTATTTGACAGACACACAGACAGACAGACACCCAGACATTGCCTTTTATATATATATATATAGATATAGATATATAGATATATAGATAGATAGATAGATAGATAGATTCAAATAAATAATTTATTATTATTATTAACATTAGATTTATCATAGACAGAGTTGATATCATTTATAGGAATATATGATTGAAATTTTTCATTTACATTTATATAAAAAATAAAAAATACAATTTTCACTAAATTTTAAAGTTATCATTAATATATTTGTTTTTTTGAAATTCTCTTCAAAATTAATATTTTTTTTATTTCATTATTGATAAATGAAAAATTGGAATAAATTAATTTTTCATGAAAGAAATACTTATAAATGTTTTGAGATAGTATTAAAATGAAAATATATTTCAGACAATATTTTGGATCAAAGTTATAACGTAACGTCATCGCGCGAAGATAATAATTCTAATTCTCTAATTATTAAATCATTCAATCATATTAGCTATCTTATAAGGAAAAACAAATTTTCTTTAAAAATTCTAAAAAAAAATCATCGGGTTAAAGCAGTAATTCCCAAAGCGGGCGCTACCGCCCCCTTTCAGGGGGACGGTGATGGCCACAGGTGCATTTAGGGAAAATTACTTGTATATTACTTTTCTATTCTGATTTCAATAAATAGATACATAAATTCAATGTTTCTAATTTACACCTTTATTTATAATATTTTGCAAATCTGTTTAATTGTTATTAAAATTATAAAAAGTTAATTTCCAAGGGGGCGCTAAGTAAATTTTTTCTGGAAAGGGGGCGCTTGGCCAAATAAGTTTGGGAAACACGGGGTTAAAGCTTTTAAAATATCATTAAGTAAAATGACAAAAATTCAAAAAAATAAAAAAAATCTAAACTAAAATGTTGAACGTTTGTTTATACAATAGTTGAAATATGCTAAATAATAAATATGAAAATAATGATTTATTACAACCAAATGGTTTATAGGTATTTTAGTTAAATTTTGGACTTTTAAGATGATTATAATCTAATAATTATTGGAAAATTAAACAGTTTTTTTTTAAATTTCTTTAAATCTAATATTATTAAAGTGATCCTTTTGCTTTCGATGTCAACAATAGATGGTGTGTTCAAAAAGTATCGCGCATTTTGTATTTCTTAAAAAAGTGTTTATTTATTCATAATATCTAATTTGTTCCAAGTAGTCACCCCCAAATATAATGCATTTACAATTTTCAAAGAACTTAAAAAAGTCATTTTTTTGTGATCTTGTTCAACTCCTCATTCGATACAGTTTTTATCTCAATTCTAGCGTAGCGTCGTCCTTTCATGGGCCTCTTCAGTTTTGAAAACCAAAAAAAAATCAAAGGGACCAGGTCTGGGGAATACGGTGCCTCCAGAACTGCGGCAACATTACTGTGTTGTTTTGGATAAATAATTGCGCACAAGCAACGATTCGTGAGAAGGGCGACCCGACTCATACCCAAATCATTGGTTAAAATCCAAGCCAATCGATATGTTTAGGTCCTTTGTAACTTTTCTTATGGTGATTCGACGATTGGCCAATTCTATTTTCTTCATTAACGCTTTCGTCTGTTATTAACGTACTCGGGCGATCGACTCGCTCTTCGTCGTTCACATCTTCTCTCCCCTCTGAGAACATTTTGTACCACCGATAAACGTTGCTTTTGTTCACCATATGCCACAGTCATTATTCGGAATGTGACCGCGCACTTAATTTTGTTTTTCTACAGAAAATTTGATACAGATTCTTTGATCCATTTTTTTGGAATAAGCAAAAATCGAAGACGAACCAAAGGACATCCAAGCATAACAGCCGTCAAAAATTAACTAAACATTCAAAATAGCCGACCTTGTCAGCATAAGTAAGGGATATGAGTACCAACATAACACAAAAAAAAACAATCGGAAATCATAGATACGTATATATATATATATATATATATATATATATATATATATTTAAACAAACTATAAAATATACAATATTTATTGATCTTTAATACGTAAAACTAATAAAATTATTAAAAAAGCAAAGGATTCCATTAACAATCCTTCGGGAAAATAAAATATTTTTATTTAATCAAATCCAAAATAAAAGAAAATAATTTAAATGAATTTATAATTTTGTTCAAAGAATATTTATTGAACTTTTTAATACAATAACTATGTATTCATTAGTGTTAATATACAATAGATTTAAAGAAAGAATGAAATAGAGATAAAAAAAAATACAATAGAGAATTCTTGATTAAAAATAAATGGAGTTTAAATAAAATAAATAAAATAATTTCTAAATAAATCTAAAATTAATTAATTAATTAATTAATTAACACATATATTAAAAGTTTCTATTTTGATTTTCTTTGAATTCTTTAAAGTAATTGAAATCAATACAAAATTTATGTAATAAATAAAATCAGATATATTTTTAAAAAGGTTCTAATAAAATTTTCAATAATATCGTATGGTGTTAATATAGTAGTTTTATATATGATAGATAACATAATTGTATATAATTTCCATAAGCACAAAAAATGGAAGATATTTATTTTTTTATTCATGCTTATCAATGAATATATTCATTATTTGAAATAAATATTTAGATGAATAACCTTTCATTCTAATTTAAAAGAGAAAAATTGGTCAACAGATCGGATAAACGAATTGAGAAGGAATGTTAATTCTCTCTAAGCAATCGATATTGGAATCATTGGAAAACGATGCCACAGCCCACAGGGAAATACCGTTTGTGTAGTGTGCATTCTATTTTATTTTTATTGACTTTACTTTTGTTTGTGAATAATGTTATTTACAAATCTAGCCGTGTATTTTTCTTTTCAGTTACTCTCGAAATTTGTAGAAATTTAATTCTTCTTGAAATTGAAATTTCGTTTTTAGTGACTTTTTGAAATTCTCTTCTTTTGCTCGTTATCTGAATTGGATTGGATTAACTAACACATATATTCTATTTAAATTAAATTTAATTAATTATAAAATATAAATTAAAATTAATAAATAATATTTATTAAACCAGTGCATGTTTGGCTCTTTGTTGATGGCACCATGTCACGTGCTGGCGCGTGATTTGCAGTCGTGTTAAAGAATTCAGCGATTCAATCAAGCTCAAATTCTATATATAGCAGTTGTATACAATTTTTAATCATGTGAAAAACTATCAAACATATATCTTTATTTTTACGGTCAGTTTAGAGGAAAAAAAATCAAAACGTTGTAGGTAATGACCCTCTTCCGGTTGAGTTACATTTCTCAAAAGTTGATAGAAAACTACGAATTTTGAATAATTTCCGTATACCAAATTTCATTATTCTAGCTAAAACCGTTTTTTCGTAATCTTCTCTAAACACACATACTTAACCTTAGTGAAAATGACTCAGGGACCTCCAAAACATATAAAAACATCAAAATCTCGACATCGAAAATTTTCGTAATCGCAATATTATCTCTGGCGAGATAGTAGAAAATAAAATACGCTAATATTCAATGTGTGTATGTATATGTAAAGGATATCTAGAAAATAAATTGTATATTGAAAAGTTATATGTGGTATGTCAATTTTAAATTTTTTCATTTTTTTTTTAACTTTATTATAAACAAACATATTATGTAAAATAATAACGAAAGAGCACACTCGCTTTATTTGCAAATTCAATTTAGATTTTATAAATATTTCCTATAAAAATATCCATAAAATTGTTAATATTATTATTAGCATTTGTATGATTAAAATAATGTGTTGAAAAATACAAATTAATTTATATATTTTTTTTTATTATAATATTTATTTTATAATATGAATAAAATAAAATAAAAAAAAAAAATGAAATTGAATCACCGGACAACAACAAATTCCCTTGACTCTTTCTCATCCCCTATCCCTATTCCCCAAAATCTCTACCCGCTTGATTAAAAACATTTATTTCCCATGAGTTTTTTTTTAATTATATTATTATTATTGCCTTTGTTGGAATTTATATAATTTACAATTAATTATTTATTTTTATTT
Organism: Labia minor; assembly: GCA_963082975.1. NCBI lineage: Eukaryota > Metazoa > Arthropoda > Insecta > Dermaptera > Spongiphoridae > Labia > Labia minor. The sequence continues at coordinate 105,493,698 of OY720344.1, forward strand.
ACATTATTATTTTCCTACCATTATTTACATTAAATATAGATATTTTTTAATTCTATTAATTAAATGTTTTTTATTGAGATTTTTTTTTAATACAGGTTTCTTATGATGTCATTTTTATTTTATTTCACTTTTATAAATATCAACAATTTATATTATTTTCATGATTTGTAACATTTGTAAGATGATATGTAAGTATAAGTATATAGTTCTGGTTCACCGAGCCGCAGCTCAGTACTTTTAAAAAATTACTCCTTTTGAGCTATGAAGTTAGTTAAGAAAAACTAACAAAAATTATTTCTCCCGAGGCTGAAACCAATTCAGATCGATTTTTCTTTATAAAAATTATCTATGGTGTGAATTTCAAAAAAAATAAGTTGACCTGTGGCCAGGTCCGAACCGACCGACGGTTTGAAGTAAACGGACGGACGGACGGACAGACGTCATGCTAAAAATACTTTTTACCGACCGACGATAGTAAGGGAGGTATTGTTTTCACACCAAATTTCACATGTGGAGATTTTTACATATCTCCACGAATCATGCATTTTCTAAACAGAAAAAAGTATTTTTAGCATGATGTCTGTCCGTCCGTCCGTATAGATGTGTACAGCCTGAACGGCTCAACCGATTTTGATGAAATTTGGTATATTTACTTAATGCATCAGTGGGATGAATTGATCAACTTTTGGTGTATATCCGGAAACCGGAAGTGGTAGTATTAGCGATCGACGATAGGAAGGGAAGGGTTATTTTCACACCAAATTTCACATGAGGAGATTTTTTATATATCACCACGAATCGTACACTTTGTATTGGTTTTATCCTCGGGAAAATCATATTTATTAGTTTTTTCTTGATTTAAAATTATATGACGTCATCCAGCCATTCATGACGTCACAGCCTGGTCTTACATATATATTATAAATAAAATAAAATTAAAAATATTTATGTTATATTCATATCTGTTTTTATTACATTAATAGATATATTAAAATTATTTGAAATTGTTTCTGTAGCTGAAAATTAATTTACTTCAAAACGTCGGTCGGTTCGGACCTGGCCACAGGTCAACTTATTTCTGTTAAGAAAATGCATGATTCGTGAAGATATGTAAAAATCTCCACATGTGAAATTTGGTGTGAAAACAATACCTCCCTTACTATCGTCGGTCGGTAAAAATCCTTAGAGCGGTTTATTTTAAAAATACAAATATATATATATATATACAATTTTTGCTAGTATAATAAAACAAAATAAATTATGCTTGAAATAAAGTTTTTCTTTATAAACTGCTCATTCATAAACAAAACCTCCATTGAAACATAACCAAATATATATATTTAAAATCGTAACCCTCTCGCTTCTCTATTTTAAATTTCATTTCATTCATTTAATTTTATTATGAAATTTTGAATAAATCTATCCATTTATGGATCTTAATTCAAAAAACAACCAAGAATATCACATTAGGACCAGAATGAGAATATTTTTCTCAATTCTTTTATTGAGGTACTCATATTTTCTGACTGCATTCTCAATAAATAAATAAAATGCATGTTAGCAAATACTAGATGAATTATAATAGTAAATTTTATTCAATATCAATAAATATTTTATAGGCAAATTTCATAAGTAAATCTGATTAATCTCTAATTAATGTTGAAACAACCCCTAAATTTGATATGAACATAAAAATGTAGAGTTTCTCTAGTTATTTCAAAATAAGCAAAGAAATACTAGATTTATTTTTTCTATATCAATTTGATTGACTAATTATTCTAGCATCTGTTTTCATTCAAGCTAACAACTTAGAAAGCATGTTTCAAGTTTCTTCCTTCTTGTTAGTTCCAATGGATTCTAAGTTTTGTGAGGAAGATGAAAAATATTATATTATTTGCCCAACCGCTGTTGCTTAACTTCAGAAATCTTATTAATTTCGGTGTTTCCAAAATGCCAAGGACGTATATTATATTAGCACATTAAAACTCTCCCGCTTTATTAATATTCATTTAATGAATGTTTAAATAGGCAGAGAATTTAATTATCATTATTAATATAATAATATAATCATGAAAATATCAACTCATACCACTCGTTTATGGGTAAATTTATTATTTATTAATATTTAATTTATTTTTTATTAGAGTAAATAAGTTTTTTTTATAATAAAATTAACAACAAAAGTATTCAATGATAAAAATATAATAAAAATATAATTAAATATTAATCTATTTATCTATCTACCTCTTGACTCTACAGAACACGAAACTTCTCAGCCGCAGCAACCACATTCCTCCAAGTACCCCTATTCTAAGTTACACCCATCCAACTCATACCCTCTCCCATTTCTCTCACGTCCCTTCCTATATTGTCCACCCACTGCGTCCTTGGTCTTCCAAGCGGACGTTTCCCAATCAGCCTCCCCACAAATACATTTTTCGCTAGAGTATCTTCACCCATTTTGGCTACGTGTTTTGTCCATCGCAATCTTCTTAATTTAGCTCTGAAGATGCATAGAGCTCATGGAATTCCTCGTTTTGCAGTATCCATTCGCTCAATAACCTCATCTTTCTCTGGCCCATAAATGCTGCGAAGAATCCTATTCTCAAATATTCTAAATCTACTCTCGTCTCCTAAGGTCATAGACCATGCCTCACACCCATATAATAACCAGCAAAATAATTGTTTCATATATTTTAATTTTGATTCCTTTTGACGAGATAGGCGTTACTCGTTTGCAACCTCGATTTAAATTCTTCTCGAATATTATTATCCTTCGTGATTAAAGATCCTAAGTATTTAAATTTTTCTACATTTTCAAATTCTCTATTTTGTATATTAAGATTTTGTGTTAATACTATAACTCTCTAATATTATATATTTTATTTTAGCACTATTAATTTCAAACCCCACCGCTTTTCCAACTTCTATTAATTTATCTACCACATCTTTAATTGAGTTTATTGCGTCTCCTATTATATTTAAATCGTCCGCGTAACCTAAATACTGGAGTTTTTTGCATAATTGAATTTAGTTCGATTTTTTCCCAATTTGTCTAAACTCGTATTCGAATGCTAAGTTAAATAAAATTGGTGTGCGTCTCCTTGTTTTAACCTATTTCTAATTTCAAATTGATCCCCGAATCTTGCTCTTCCTTTACTACCTTCAAAACAAATTTTTTCGGAATTCCTATTAAAATTAAAATTTTTTTAACAGTTTTCCCCGAATTAAAGAGTTTTATGTTTTGCTAAAGTCCACGAATAATTGATGAACCCAAACAGTGAATTTGCGTTTTTTTCTAAAATATGCTTTAATGAAAATGAAAATATTTAATCTAATGTTAATCAATTTAATTAAATATTAATTAAATATGAAAAATATATAAGAATAAGGGAAATTCGTGTAAGAATGAGAAAATTAATAAAATCATTACACTAATAATTTATATTTTATGATTTAAATTGAAAAAATAAAATTCCAAATAAATGGATTGAATCAATCAAGATTATAAAAGATTGCAAATAAATTATAATAATATAAATATAATTAAAAAAAAATTGAAATTCAATATAAAATTGCATTTGAACAGTAGAAATGATCATGGATCAATTCTATATCTCTCTTCTCTCTCAACTTTCAAGTTTTAAAATAAAAAAAACTCACTTTTTTTATGAAGTTTAAGTTTCTCGAAGAAGTATTAAAGAAGCATTATCACGCTTAGCTGGAGAACATTAAACAAACCAAACAAAGATCTCGTAGAAGATTGGATGAGTTCATAGATTAATATTATATATATATATATTTAGAAAGGGGAGATAGAGAGAGAGAGAGAGAGAAAACAAATTGATAAGACAAAATGTAATAATTTATATTTAGAATAATTTTGAATTACATATAAAAATATATATATAATTAATGTTATTTTTTGTTTGATTTAATTTTTATGATCATATTTTTATTCATTAAATAATAAATATTCTTAAAGAAAGTAAAGTAAGTAAAATATTTTTATATGATTAATTGAAAAATTATAGTTGAAAAAATTTTAACGCAAATGAAAAAAATAAAGATCTATTTATTAGTTAGATATCTACATATTATTTATTTGTGAATTTACACATCTATTATAATTATTATGATAGTTTGATATTTAACGAGACAAAAATAATTCAATGATTATATAAATATCTATGTAGTCATATGTAAGTTATCTATCATAAATAGTAAGTAAAAATAAAATAGACTGATTTGAGACATTTGTTTTTATTTTTAGAGAATATTAATTCTATAATAAAATGAGAAATATTTATTTATTTATTTATTAGTATATATATTATGTGTATTTTTAAATACATACAATATTTTTACTATCTCGACAGAGATAGTATTGCGATCACGAAAATTTTCGATGTTGAGATTTTGATGTTTTTTTACGTTTTGAAGGTCCCTGAGTCATTTTCACTAAGGTTAAGAAAAATGTCTGTGTGTGTGTGTGTATGTAGCCAAAATTAAGTAAAAACGGTTTGAGTTAGAATAATGAAATTTTGTTCAATTCAAATTTTATTCAAAATTCGTAGATTTCTATTAACTTTTGAGAAATGTAGCTCTTACAGAAGAGAGGCATTACCTAGCACGTTTTTATTTTTTTTCCTTTAAACTGACCGTAAAAATAAAGATATATATTTTCACATGATTAAAAATTGTATAAAACAACTATATATAGAATTTCATCTTGATTGAATCGCTGAAAGTCCTGGAATTCATTTTTTAACACGTTGACTGGCAATTACGCGCCAGCACGTGATGTGGTGCCATCAACAAAGAGCCAAACACGCGTTGGCGCGTGTGTATACGATTATAATAATATCCCTGTTTAATACATATTCAAATTGAACAATTCATATATATTACTAAAATATAATTAATTGTATACACATTGAACATCCCCTATAAGAGATATAATGGGTACATCAATTACTACGTCCCTGTCGAGTACCTGGTAATGTATTGAATTTTTATCAAAACTATGATAAAAGTTAAATGCAGTTAAAAGCAGTTGAAAACAAATGCTATTTCATAGATTTGAGCAACTCACATGGTATTAAGTCAAAAGCTTCTTATTTCAATAAAATGATATCAGTGAAAATTATGTTAAAAACCTTCAATAGAATAAAATAAAATTTTAATTAATTTTCAAATATAGAAAAACTTGATTATACAATTCAAATTTTGCGAGATAATCGAGTGGAGACACTCCAGATTTTTATTTATTTATTTAATAAAGATAAAAAGAAAATTTCGATTAGGATTTTAATAAAAAATGTTTCGTTTCTTGAAATAAATATTTAAATCCATATAATGGTTGATATCTAGAGATATATAAAAAGAAGAGAGAAAAGGCCGCATCGCGAAAAGCGACTTTTCCGCTCTTTAATAATCACATCCATATTTCATGGTGATATCGGCTTTTCCTCCTTATTCACTTCCCTTCCAGGCTTTCTCACCCTTCCTCTCCTCCCCTCTTTACGGTACCATTCGTAAAGCGGCATAAATAAATGACAATCTGCATGGTCGAAGCAGCTTCCAACCCCATCCCTCTCTCTCTTTTACTCTTCTCTTAATTGTTATAACCAATCGACATTCCAAAGGCACGCCCCATAACAAAAAAAAAAAAAAAAAAACCTAAGATTTAATGCTGCTCGTTCATTCATACGTTAATCAATTCCACGTTCATGAATTGCGATGAAAAGAAGAAAAAATTCCCCAACTGATAATATGCATTTTTAAAATAACATAAATTATATGAATAATAGGTATTTCATCAAACTTAAATTTAACGAAATTTTTTAATCTTAAATAATTGAACAATTTCTAACACCTAAAAGAATTTAAAAAAGAATTATTGACAGAAATTTTTTTTTTTTCAAATTTTATTGAAAATTTTTTAATGGAAACCTTTAATCGTTTATTTTTTAATAAATAAAAAAAAAATAGCTATGTATAAATTAATATTTGAAATATCATATTAAATGTAGATTGAATTAAATTAGATTGAAAAAAAAACATTTGAATTAATTGTGTCATGATTCAACATTTCATTTCATTCGAGTTCAGACAAAGCGTAAGTGAAGGAACATTTGTATATTAGAAATATTATAAAATATTATAATTTTAATAATTATAATAATATAATTTATAATTATATAATTAAAATAAACATTTTAATAAATAATCTCTGAATTAAAATAATTATATAATTTAATTGTATTATATATATTTTATCTTATTTTCGAGAGAAAGATGATTAGAATTCAAGAATATTAGAATGGTAATTATTAATAAAATTAATAACTTAAACAAAAATAAGTTGATTTCTTAAATAGGAGAGACAGCAAAAATTATTATTTAAGTAGTTTTTAGATTCAAATGAGTTTTAAATAAAAAAATATATTTCATCGTTTCAGTTATATTTTGATATTATATATAATATTACAATATTAGTATTTAAAGTAGGTGTGAGCAACCCGCGACCCACTGAACAGATGTTTGCGGCCAGCCAGGTATAATGGTACAATTTGATTTGGATTAAATAACATATATTATATTTAAATTCAATTTAATTTAATTAGTAAGAAGAAGATTAAATAAGCTGGAGTGTCTCCACTTGACTTTCTCACAATTTGAATTGGATAGGATATATTATGTTTAAAAATTAAATTAATTATAAATTATAAATTAAACTTAATAAATAATATTTATTAAACAAGTGCATGGTTGGCTCTTTGTTGATGGCACCACGTCACGTGTTGGCGCGTGATTTCCATTCAACTAACAATTTTTAATCATGTGAAAAACTATCAAACATAGATGTTTATTTTTACGGTCAGTTTAGAGGAAAAAAAATGAAAACTAATGACCCTCTTCCAAATAAGCTACATTTCTAAAATTAGAAACTACGAATTTTGAATAATGCCCGTATACTAAATTTCATTATTCTAGCTCACACCGTTTTTGCGTAATCTTATCTACACACACACACACACACACACACACACACACACACACACACACAGACAGACATTTTTCTCAACCTTAGTGAAAAGGACTCAGGGACCTTCATAACGTATAAAAACATCAAAATCTCGACATCGACAATTTTGATGATTGCAATACTATCTCTGGCGAGATAGTAAAAAGGTTGCTCACCCCCTAAAGGGCATTGATGGGTAACCTCTACCTCGAGGGCACTTTTGATGTCAAGATGTGACTCTCCAGTTCCATGAGCAAATATTAATAATTTTATTAATTTATTTTTAAAACTCCAAATATTATTTTGCAAAAAACAAACAAACAAATATACTAGAAACAGGATAAAAACAGTTTATTTATTTTAAATTAAAAATCAAATCTCAAAAGTCAAATACAATAATATTGAAACAAAAGTGTTAATAACCCTTTAAAAAAATTAAAAATTTTGTAAATTGTAACTTTTTGCTACACCGTCCCAAAAGATTACTAATTGAATATGTAGGAGGAGGGAGGAACATATTTGGTTATATTTGCTAGAATAGATTTTGGATTCAAGACAAAAAACAAAAAGAAATAAAAATTATATCTTTCGACAGTTGTTTATAGAACAAGAGGTTCCCATTTTCTCCCGCATTTCGATTATTGCTGTGGCTGAGAGAAAGCACGTTTCGTCAAAGAAAAAAGGAAGTAATTATTCTTTAGAGATTATTGAGAATCACATCTAGAATCTAGAAAATAAGTCTAAAATTATGTTTTGTTTTATTACACGAATATATATACCATTCACGAGGACTGTTCAAAAGAAAAGGTGAAATTTGAATTATATTGAAAAGTATTTAGTTATTCATCAATATCCATTTTGTCCATAATTCCCCTCAGATATAATGCACTTAAGCCAGCGCTTCTTCCAATCATCTAAGCACTTCTGACATGCGCTTTTCGGTATGACCATCTTCGATTCTCCTCCATTCTTCGATTCCGAATTTATCTCCCCAATTGTGGTAATCCCAAGAAAATCTAATGTGGTATCAATATTAAAACCTCCAAATTACCTTTATTTAACACAAGTATAATAGTTTTTGTATTGAATTAAATTAATTTTAAATTTCTATATAGGGTACAAGGAAACACAAATTATGTTATGAAAAAGGGAAATTGTGCTTAATTTACAACAAAAATTTGACCATTAACTATTCTATTGCATATAAGGAATAATGTTTGTTTAATGTTTAATATATTAATATATAATAATAATAATAATATTAATAAATGAATGGGTTTGTCTGATTTTTAAACTATTGTTTTAAATATTAGTTAAAAATGATAAATTGGCAATGATAGGTAGTTAATTTGATGTATTAATTGCAGGGAAAATGATTAGAATGGTAATGATTTGTCAATGATGGTAAAATTTCAGTTGGAATCCGTTCTGTAGTGGAAAATTGACATTGATTAGTTATTTATTATTAAATAATATTTATAAATATGTTAACCAAATAATGTTTAAGAGTAAGTAGATTTAACTTCCAACAATGAAGTAGTACAATTAACCATCTTTTCAATCAATAGTAATAATATTCATTTGATTAGTGATAATATTTACTATTTCTAAATAATGCAAATTTTCAAGTGCAAGTGCAATGATGAATGATGAAGTTAAGAAATTTTTGTTATTATATTTTGAAATTCAAAAAATAAAACCTCGTCTAACAAAAGTTTGATATCAAATAATCAATAGTAAATTACATATAGTGAAGTATAAATTTTAAATATTTTATCTAAATAGAATACATATTATATAATAAAAATTCTAATTTAATGATTTTTAGCAGGGCTTCGAACCGGAACTGAACCGAAAACCGAAAAAAACCGGTATTTTTGTCGGAACGAAAACCGGAGCTGAACCGAAAAAAATAATATCGGTTTATTTCAGTTCAGTGTTCAATCCAGAGTTGCCAGAAGTGGTGTTTTTGGGCGTTTTGGCAACACACAACCCCGAATTTTTTTCAATTAGTTATGTCTCGTACTGCATGGTGTCGCTAAAAACTTTGTTTCAAAAATTAGTTTCCTAGTCATACTCTCCCTTCGGTTGTGTTGGCAGCGTCTCGTAGTCGTAATACAGAATTTAATGTTTTCATCGTTTGTTTAATACTGATATTTTGATTTAATGATAGTATTAATTTTTTAAATTATTTATTCCATTGGTTACAGGGTTATGTATTGATATAAAGAAAATGATTCATAAATATAAATAAAATTATTAAATAAATTTAAACAAATATTGAATAACTTTGACCAGGTACGAAGATTAGACAGTAAAAAACTTATTTTAGAATTTTGGGAGGAAAATAAAAATACAATTCCTCATTTATACAAAATTGCAATGGTGGTTTTAGGAGCTACTCCAACACAAGTTCGTGTTGAAAGAGCTTTCTCTGGTTTAAAGTTTATTTTACGAGACAATAGAAATAGTTTAAATACAAATATATTGGAAGATATTTTAATAATTAGAGGTAATTTTCATCTTTTATAATTATAGTTATAATTGTAAGTAAATATATCCAAGAATCCTGTATACTTTAACATTAAATATACGAATTTGTTTCGTTTGTTGAGTGTTTGAAAGTAGAAGGATGTAAAAAAATATTCATACTTATTTGTTTCGTTTAATAAATTATATTAACATCTTATATTATATACTTCTAATTATTATACCTTTAATTAATTATTATTATTTATATTATATTGTATCAATTCATGTAGTATGATTTAGGGTGGTAGCAAGAAATATTTTTATATATTTATGGCAGACTCGGCATACCCCGACCTAAATTTCTAATACAAATAAAAGGTCTTTAAAATTAATTAATCGGAACTGAACAGAAAACCGAAAACCGAAAAAACCGGTATTTTTGCCGGAACGAAAACCGGAACCGAACTGATATTTTTTTTTTATTGAACCGGAACGAAAACCGAAACGAAAAAAATAACGGTTCGAAGCCCTGATTTTTAGTGATAAATATTAATATAATAGATTAATCATTTACTCATAGCTAATGTTTTTTCGAATATGATGAATAAATAGAATAAATAAATTAATTATCGTTTGGTGGATATATAAATATATATATATATATATATATATATACAACATCACAAATCAAATCACCCTTCCGTTCATTCTCTATTAGATAATAAAAATCTGTATAAATACTTAGATTATAAAATAAAAATTATAATAACATATAAATAATATCATATAACTTGCTCTAAAAAATAAATGAAAATTATTGTTCCAAGGTAAAATAAATAAATAAATATAATTTGTATATATCTACATACTACATATACTATAGAACAGGGGTTCTCAAACTTTTTCTTCCATAGACCCCTGTAGGAATTTTATTTTTTTCATAGACTCCCTACCTAAGGAATATATATATATATATATATATATATATATATATATATATACATCTAATTGTGTGAGTGCAATAGCTACAACAAGCGACTCATTTTAAAACACATAGTAATAGGAAAATGAGGGGAAATTGTACAGAAGAAACTGAAATATCAATAATTTTATCTATATTTTTAATTATGCAAATAGGCAAGGCGCAAGCAGTCACCCCTACTCACCAGTCTAGATTGGATTTCCGCTACCAGACTAAAAGTAATCGACTAAAATATCGAATAATGCAACCGAATAGATGAATCGTCGTTCATAACCATTCATTTATCATGCCATTCATTTAATCTTCGCTATTTATTCATTTATTTTTATTATTTTTATTTTTTATTTATAAATTTATTTTTTACTAAAGAGACATTAATACCCCCAATAACCCCTTGGTGATCATAGACCCCCATGAAGTCCCATAGACCCCTTTGAGAATAGCTGCTATAGAAAGTCATTTGAATGAAATAGTATTTCATAAATAATCGGAAGGTCTATCTATACTTCACTATGAAAAAATAAATTTGAAAATTCATCCAAATGTTTTTGTTTTATTGCATTTTAAAAAAAATGTCGCATGGCGGACCCTGTATATACAAGAGAAAAGAAAAATACTAAATTTTCTTATCTTTTAGAAAATTATTAATAAAGTTAATTTAAATTTTTTTTATATTAATTACCTTTCATGATGTATAACGAAAGATTTGAAAAGAAGACTAATAGAAACGTGCTTACCTGAAAAAAAAGATAAAATTATTAATATTAGTATATATGGTTTTTATTATGATTATTAATATGATATATATTTATTACCTATATATACAGTGGCGTCGGGCCGGGGGGCACGTCCCCTCCCCCAAACATTGTGTAAAAAATAAATTTAAAAGTGTTAGTTTTGTAACTGAGAACCCAAAAAAAAACATCTTTAAAATGCGTATAAGTATGTCTAAGCGTTATGAATAAATAAATAATTTATTTTGTCAAAATTTGTTCTGGGCGAGACCCCCAGACCACCCCGTGCCCCTCCCCCCAACATAATAGATCACACTACGCCACTGTATATATATATATATATATATATATATATATATATTGTATCCGCTTGATACATCGACTATAGAGGCTTGTAAGACCTAAAAAAAATAATAGAAAGCTATTGTTCCTGAAAATCGAAAGTGGGAGGAAATGGAATGGGATGAATCCTTAATATATATCAATTTTGCTCGAAGGCTAAAAAGAGGAATTAATAAAATTACGATAGCAACCTCTTCACTTCTATCGCACCTGGAAATTTAAATGGACTGTATCAAAGGTCTATGTTTAATATATTAAGAATTTGGGATTGAAAAAAGCTCGCTAAATAAACACTATAATCAACTTTTTCAATATTTAATTAAATTAAAATTAGGTTCAATTAAAAACGGATTAATTATATTTAGGGTCACCTAAATATTTTTATATATCAACTTAAATCTAAATTTTCAATCTAAAATTAATATAGTTCAAAGTGTTCATAAGTGCACTTATCTGACCACCGGGAATTGAATTAAATGGGGGTTTACGCTGCCGTTCGCTGCCTGGATGTCTTCTCTGCTGGTTTCGCAATTGATCCAACGATCAATTGGCTTTGGACCCTCC